>CM072891.1:21443399-21475317 GCA_037013685.1 Acridotheres tristis | reverse complement strand
TATTGATAATAGTGCAGAGAAGCACTTTGGACTTCTCCTAAAGGGTAGGCTGATCTTCATTATCTTCTGTTTGAATTTGTTTTTGTCCCATGGAAGAGAGTTTAGGAGACAGCCAGCTTAGCTCCTTGTTTAGCAATAATATATATAGAAGATGATAACTGCAGGTACACATTATTTACTTGATCAATAAGAGTGACTTTGGAATGCAGTCTAACTTGCTTTCTGAGTAATTGAAGTAAATAGACTTCAGTTCCCAAATGCTGCCTAACTTCCAACTGCCAAAATAGGGATTTTTAAATTACTTGCCTCCTACAGCTGGTTAGTAATAGGGACAGAAATTTGTAGGCACCATCCAGATCTTCCTTTGTAAAATAATTTTCCTTGTTTTGCTAAAAATCTTGACTAATTTAAATAAAGATCTCAGTGTAGGCACCTCTGTCTTGCAGAAGGTGAGGCACAGGACGAGCAGAAGGATGATGGAGATTACATAGATTGTGCAAGGCACAACTGTTGTATTCTTTCCTAAAATGAAAAGTGCTTGCTAAAAAGCAATCCTCTGGTAAGGCAGTCACCTCAAGAAGGGAACCAGCAGTAACCAGATTTTTATGTTTCTCAGAGCCTGAAATTGTTTTCCAAATACATCAGTTAATGTCAGCTTTGCCTACTTCTGGTCTTGTTTCTAACATTCCTCTATATTTCTCTCACAGACAAATGTTTAAAGCTTGGACATTTTCAAGGGATAGGTCTACAGGAGCTGGAAAAAAATCCCAAATTACTTGAATACTTGAAACAACGAAAAATAATGATTGAATTACCTCACATCACCAAGCTCCTAGAACAGAGTTTTTGCAGGGCAAATGTAACCTTGCTGTCCTTCCTCTGCCTGCTGCTGTGGGAGTATGAGGTGGGTCAGGATGCAGCCCAACAGCCTGGTGCCAGCCTGGTACTACCACACTGTGGCTCAACCTAAAACCTCTTATAGCCTTCTCTCTCTGCTGTGCTAGAGCCCTGGTGCAGGTGGAAAGGACAGGTGCCAGCATCTCCCCTTCCCATCAGGGCACTCATGCCCTCCATTTGCAGCACTCGTCCTTCCTGTGCAGATGTGGGAGCCACAAACTAGAAAGTGCTTTGAAGTCTAATGGCTTGGTAGCACAGTGAAATGTTAAAAAGACTTCTAAGTCTGTCAGGGGAAAATCTTTGTCTTTGAGGCTGCTATCACAGGTATTTATGGTAAAGAAATGCTGGCCCAAATTCAAGATTGCCTTCCAGATTGGCATCTTAAAAGAGGTAAAGCACAGGGAAACCGTGGCTGACCAAGGAGCTCCTCCCAAGCTTATGTCCTGCAGCATGCAGCACATTCACAGACAGAAAAAAAATGCTATTCCAGGTAAAGGGGAAATGGTAATAAATATCCTATGCACCTCTCCAGTCTTTGCTGTCCTCGTGTGTTGGCATACTGGTAGTGTCTGAAAGGAATCAAACACGGATCCCGCCTCACTTCTCTTATCCGAACATCCTTCTGATCAGCAATGTGTCACCCCAGGTGGCTGGATGGGTGCATGTCTGTCTGCACTCATCAGCTGAAAACTGCCACCGTGCACTTGTGGCTGGAGGAGATGGAAATCACCACACTAGGAGCAGGAGTTCCCAGGCTGGGGCATGGCATGACTAGCAGTGCTGAACTGCACTACTGGCAAAGCGCACAGGGTCTGACAGCCCAGGAGAAAAGAAAACCCTAGGGGCAAGAAAGCAAAACAGTCCAAAAATAAATGTAAGTGAAAGGGGTGTGCAAAGGCTCCCTTCCATGGGCTGGTAGTTGCAGGCTCATGCCTTCATCCAAGGGCACCCGGTGCTCACAAAGTCCTTTCCACCACTGATTTTGTCCTCTCCAGCAGCCCTGGCTGTGTGATAGAGGTTTCTGCCTGCCATGGAGACAGTGTGTTGGTCTTGGATGAGGGACAGCCTCTGATGTTTGGGCTGGGGATCGTCCCTCTGCTCCAGAGCAGGGTCTGCACCACAATTCTGCACATGAGCAGACACCTCCTCATTGGAATGGCCCCTTCCCATGTGGACTCACTTATTAGGGTTCACCCTGGGCTTCTTGTAGGCTCTTAGCAGAGCTGTGGGCTCCATGGCAAGATGCTGACACAGAAAGTGGGAAGGAATAGTGGAAAGACTCGAGAGGTCCAAGGAACCCAGCACAGCCACATGATAACAGACTAGCAGTAAATTTGTCTGCTGCTTGCAGGTCCAGCTACTTGCTTCTACTGGTTTTACTGGGTCAGATTTGGATGTGGTTGTAACATTCTGCTCCTCCATTTCCTTTTCTTAAACATGAACATTTTGTTTCAGGACATGAAAAGGGAGTGGGGTTTGGGTGCTGAAATTTCAGAAAGAAGGAAACATTGTGCCTTGTCTTTCCAGTTCTTTGTAATTACTTGGCTTTCTGGGTCTTCCCTGGGGGACTGTCCACTTCCGTCTGCCAATTGTATACAGAAATTATTTACTGATTCATATCCTGGACCCTGGCACCTGCTAATTAGGTGTCCATAAGGGGTGCAAGTGGGTATGTCCTACACAGGGCTTCCAGAACTTACCTCAGAAACATAGTTAAATGAGGATTTCCTTTAGTGCCAAAGTTCACTCAAAAATCTCCCTCCTTCATTTCTCTACCTCAAACTACTCACTGTCCTCCTCCTGGACTTCTCCATCCCCCAAGTTTTCTTTATAGTACAGCAGAGCTCCACAGAGACTTACATGGGCACAATCATGAAATCAAGGAAAGAACCCGGAACAGCAAGAAGACAAGTGTCTGTCCTCACTGAGTCTCTGCAAAGGACTTCTAGGTTCCAATGACGTCTCCTGGCATCCAAGCATCTAAGCTTTAGCAAGACTAGAAAAGAAAGCAATTTAGACTATGTCTCTTAAGTGTTTAATGCTCAATATCTGTTAAGTGTTTAATGTTCTCAGGAGAACCTGTCTTAGCCGTACACAGTTACATTGCACACCCTGTGGCTGTCCCCAGTGGGCCATGCAATGCAGGGGGGTCAGACCACTCTGTGTTACTTTCACACTAGTTTTTGTTCCTCTCAAGTTATTTCCTGCTGACTTGACAGCTCTCGTGATTCCTGCCTGTGTCTGTGTAAAAACCAGCCGCTGATTCAGCTGTGGCTTTGTCAGGAAGGGACCTGAGTTTGGGTTTTGAGGAGGCAGGCCAGCATCTTGGAGTTTTCACCTGTCCCCAGTCGAACCCCAGAGCCAGGAATGAAGAAGAAGACAAATTTTGGTTTCAATTCACTTTTTAAAACTAGTGCCTTTTCAAAAACCAGTTTCCATAGTGACAGGAAACTGTAGCACCATTGTAAAGGTCCAAAAAGCCCCGGCTGAGTATTAGCCAGAAATTCAGCAGTGTGGCCAGCTCCTGAGCAGCTTTAGCTTTCCCCAGCCCAGGGTTCTGCTTCAAGCACCTTCCTGCCCACCAGCCACACTTTTAGCTGCCTGTGGGCTGTGCTACTCCTGAGCACTAGGGCTTAATCACAGGTAAAATGATGTTTGTCAGAAAAAGGAATTTACTTCGGCTGCATTTAGCCCTTTCATAAAAAGGGAAAAGCTAGATTTGAAGACAGCTTTCACCCATTGTTTCCTTTTGCAGAATGGTGCAGAAACCATGAAATGTGCTCACGATCATCCATGGAACCAGCAGAGGAGCCCGGCTGGAAGCCCAGGTCCTATTTAATTCTTATTTATTATAACGTGCTGCCTCTCACCTTCCCTTTTGCTGTTATAGGGGGTACTTCATCCATGCTACAATCCAGACCTCCCAAAAGGGTTTAGAAACTCTCACACTATCATATTGTTGTCATGGGCCCCACCACAACACACAAGAAACATGCCAGAGAGAACATCCTCCCTGCTGGTCTCAGAGCCAGGTGGTGGAGGTGACAGACATCATCACTTCCTCATGGATCTCCTTTGCCCTTATCCTTTGTTATCTGCTGGATTATGTTGCAGTCTGTAGTATGCAAAGATACACAACCCCAGCACTCTTACAAATTAACTCTCAGGTAAAGTTACAGGCACCTGTCAAGTGATTGTGTTACCTGTAGCTTTTAGGCAATATATGTTATGTGTGTGTAGGAGGCAGAAAAAAGTGTGGTTGTGCTATTTGTACAAATCTCAGGAAGCCTTTCAGTAGGTCTGGACTCAATGCCTTTCCTCAGGAATAGCTAGGACTGTGGGGGACTGTGGACTTCAGTGAGGGTGTCTGTGGCCTGTGTGCCACCCAGAGTGCAGAGCCAGCCTGCCAGGCGGGGTGAAGATGCTGCCCAAGGGATATAGGGACATAACAGCCCCAGCATGAACCACTGTGCATGTGGCAATTCCAAAACAGAGCCCAGACACTGAAGGCAGGACACCAACCTGACTCAAAGCATGCACCAGCCACCTCCTCCCTCCCCAAACCAAGCACTATTATCTCTTTCAGTTTTATGATAAACTATAATTTTTCTCAAACATTTAACAATCATTATTCCCTTCCTACTCCTCCTATTTTTGCCTGCATATCCATGCGACAGTTTTGGGGCTGAGATCACATGCAAGAAAACAGAATGAAAATGGCAACTAACATAGTTTTTGTTAGAGTTGAATGTTTTGCATGTTGCTTCCTGTTAAACCATTGGAAATGGCATACCCAAACAAGAAATTGTCCTTCTGGTGCAAGACCTTAACTCAGACGAAAAAGGCCAAGTTCTGCAGGAAAGAAAAAAGAAAGGCATATTTGGACTGGTTTTTATGCCAGTATTTTCAACATGAGGGTAGATGTATGCACCAAGCTAAGGGTTTGTTTATCCTAAGGCTGCCAGTGGAGCTCCAGAAGAGGCCAAGAGGCCAGAGATATTTGCTTTGCATTTCCCAGCTTCCAGCAACCAGCAGCTCAGGGAATTCATCAGACAGAGGTGAAACTGTGTCTATATTACCAGGACAAGCTGAATAAAATAAGAACTCTGCATGTCTTGAAAATTAATCATCAGGATTCACCAAAACTTGAGAAGTGCACCACTCTGACTGTCTTGTCATTGCAAATGAAGGCACTGTTTTAGGGAGGTACTTCCTGCAGGAGACAAATTTTTCCCTTGCTTCCTTGAGACCTTCAAGTGACCCCACTAAACTGTTAAAATTCCATTAGAAAGTGGCTGGTGGGAACATGTGCAATAAATAGCTGCTAAGATCAATGGCAGTCTTCTGATTTAAAATCAATGTATTGCTTGCTGACAGTGCTGGCAGTGTTTTCCTCTGGGAAATGTAACAGTGATTGGCTTTAAATAAACACAGTGGTAAAAAACTTTATCTGAACTCATTAGTGACTCAGACTCATTTTAGAGTAATCCAGAAAATGCCTGTTGCCCACAGACAAGACTTGGAAGTGATCAGTGACTTTGGATACTGCCATTTATGGTGGGACACTGGAAAGCATCCTGGAACAGAGAACTTCTGAACATGCTCTATGAAAATTAGATACTTAGGGTACCTAGACCACTACCTGGTCTGAAAGCCACCAGTCACTTTTGAAAAAATGACATGAACAGCATTAGGTTACTGTGGCTCTAATGACTACCATCCACTCTTTCCAGGCCCATTCCTTGTTCCCGTCCCAGCTTCTGGCTGGCCTTCATCCCATGTGACACCATGCATTCGTGATGGAAATAAGCCACCAAAACCTAAAGTGCCTCCACAACTTGGTCTCATCCACCAGCCACCAGCAAGCAGCTTTGAGCTTTGAGTTGGGATCCTCTCCCTCTTTTTCTTTAAAGCCTCTCTCCCACCATGAGTAGTTTTTTCTCAGAGGCTCAGCTAGATTGTTTTAATGAAATTAGACATTTGCGCTACCTACACTCTGTTTTGTAACCTAACCATTTAATTGCATCATGCTTTTTCCTACAAATCATCTGATGATGATTCCCAGGACAAGCCTTCACCTCTTTTCCTGCATGTTTTAATACTTCACCTATTACTATATCCTGCTTGTAGATATCACTAAATCATGAGGGGATTGGTCACTAGATAAATCAGAGCTCTTTTTTAAGGATTTCTAACCTGGCAAGTGGAGCATCTGAGTGAGAAACAGAAGCATCAGAACTCTGCAGTCGATGCCTACAGACTGTCCAAAAGGGACAGGCAAGGACAGAGGGCAGAACGTTTGCCCTACATGTGAAAAAATAGAGTGCACAGAACTGTTTTTGAAAACCAGTGATCAAGAGCTTGAGGGCTGAAAGTCATATCTCGGGGCAAGCCAACAAAGGAAAACTCATGTTTGGTCTTCCTGCAAAGCACCAGAGCAAGGGAAGCTGTTGATGAAGTGTTCTTTGGCTGCAGGAAATGCTGTGCTCCCATGCTGTGATCCTCCTGGGGCACTCCTTGATATCTCTTGGAAAAGCAGCTCAGTAAGCTGTAAGCAATCCAGGAGACTCCTGGAGAGTGTTGAGGATGATTTCTTAATCCAGGTGACAGCTGGATCAGAGAAGCATTACCAGTCCTGTTGCTTATTAACAGGGATGAACTATTAGAGATGATAAAACTGGTGTCAGCTCAGACTGCAGCAATCCCGCCCTGGTGGAATTCAGTCTTGAACACCTCTCCTGTGAAGAAAGGCTGAGAGAGCTGGGGTTCTTCAGCCTGGAGAAGACTTCAGGGAGACCTTCCTGCTGCCCTTAAGTTTATAAGAAATACAGAGAAAGACTATAGTGATAAGAGAAAGAGCAGTGGTTTTCAACCAAAAAAGAGGCTGGACTTAAATTGAATATACAGAGGATTTTTTTTTCTTTTTAATTATTAGAATGGTTGTGAAAAGGGCCAGAGAAGTTGTGGATGGAAGTGATGGAAGTGTTTGAAGTCAGGAGGACAGGGCTTTGAGCAACCTCATGTAGTGGAAAGTTTCCTGCCCAAGGCAGGGGCTTTGGACTGGATGATCTTAAAAGGTCCCTCTCAACCCAAGTCATTCTATGATTCTATGATAAACTGTAAACGTTTTAGATTTTGTGATTTACTTCCATGATGAATGGAATTATTTTTTTAAATGGGGACTATTTTTCCTTCCCTATTAATGTTTTTATAAGATTATAATGTACTTGTCTTGATGGTGATTAGGATATAAACCAATAAAAACAAAGAAAATCCCATAATGGACCTGCATTCTGGATCCTCCTCAGCTATACACACGCTCATCCCCAGAAATACTAACTTTTCCATAAACATGGACACACACACATACACACACACACCCCCCATTTATTAAGCCCAAACAGCAAAGTGGTTTTATGCCTGAGAAAAAAAACTTTCAAATAGATAGCCTATAAATAGATTATATGCTGCCTTTCTGGTTCAGTAAATAGTCTGTAAAAGTGCTCTCAGGAGACATGAATTTGCAGTGTCTCCCCCTTTATGCCACTGAGATGTTAATTTTGCTGGCTAAATTTAATACTTTATTGTCAGTATGGAAATTGCCATCATGAGGGAAGCAATTGTACTTTCTGAATTTCTTTAGGGATCAGGAAATAAATCTGTACAGAAAGAAAACAGCCCCCTATCTCCTCATGTGCAGAAGGAAGCACCAGGTTACTTAACATGAAAAGCATTGGGAACTTGTGCAATGGCCAGTACACAAACCACAAATGAGCCTAGGTAAGTTGGATATGACAAAATAGAAAGCCACACTGAATGTATACTGTAGACATTGCTGTCCTAGGAACTGGGATGCTGTGCTTGGAACAGCCAGCAAGAAAACAGCTCAGGAGCGTCCCACAGAGATGAATCCAAATAAAAGCGTTCCAGCTCTCCATGGTACACTTGTTTTGGTTCTTGAGTAGTTTAATTCCTAGTCACTTTTGTATTAACAGTGAATCTGAAAGTGCAAAACAAAGCATGTGGCTCCATGACCTACTGGCAGAGCCCGTTCCATCAGAGTGAGAGAAGATGCAACTCCTTATTCCAGAGGCACCTGCATGTAAAAAACATTTCGCAATTTTTCCAGCCATTGCTGGAGGTAGGACAACCTCCTCCCTGTGTAATAAACAGATTTCTCTTGCTGTCTTTTCCCCCCCTGCACACCACAAACATGGCCCAGCAGAAGTGCCTTTCAAGCACAAACATGCACAGAAGTACTTAATGTTTTGTGTTGCTATACCAAACCCCCATAAATTTATGCTCATGTAATTACTGCTCTCTGTTAGCCTACTGATAGCGAGTTAAAAATACCACACACCCCATATTAGAACTGATTTCTATTTTTTGTTAAATTCTTGCAGTTGATATAGAAGAAAATGTTATGATGAGCCACATGAGATCCCTCTTGCCTGCACTGTCCTGACAGGAGACTGCAACACTACCAACAGAAAAACCCCACCAAAGGCATGGCATGAACAGACAAGACAAATTTGACTGTGTTATGATGGCACCAGTCCTGTATCCCATTTCCTTTCTTCATCTGATGCTTGGTGTTTCTACACTGGGAATGGATTTGAACCAGGATCTTTTCTATCAGAGCCTGCATTTACATAAAATCTTGCTGCAATATCCAAAGTCCTAGTTTATACTCCAAGGTACTCCTAACTTAGTTTAAACATAAAATATTTCTGTTATTTAGATAAAATGATATGCAAGCCATTTCTGCTCTATCCAAATTACTAATTTATACTCTGAGGTGTCTCTCACTTATACGGAGCTACTTACCATTGATGAAACACTAATTTTTGTAGTAGAAATATGGACATAATCCATGAATAATCTTGCAGGTCTTTGAAAGAACATAAAATTAATCTAATATTAAATAAACAATAACAAAATTCCAACTTATATTCAGTTTGTAAAATCTTTGTCATATGAACCATCTCTTTATTACATACAAGTACCATATTTGTCATTTAAGCTTCTCAGTCTCTATTTTAAAAAGCTTTGTGGAAGGAATTGTCTGGAAACCCCATAAGGTCAACCCCTTCCCAAGCAAAACTAATGAGATTGAGTTTCCCAGTGCCTGTTTGAGGTGGGGAAGTCAGGACATGCACACAGTTTCCTCTTCACTTCTGATAGGCTACTCTGAGAAAATAACATTGCATGAAAACCCAACCTGAGCTATTATGTTAATGTATTTTCAATGTTTGCATAAATAACACAGAGAAATACCTTATATATGAGATCAGGTGAAGCTTCAGCTGGCAGCCACTGGAGACAGAAACTGCATTAGAAAAAAGAACTAATCCAAAGCTGCAATCTTGCCAGTATCCTCTCACACTTTTGGAGCAGCACAGACAATACCAAATGCAAACATGCTCCTGCTCACTGCACAGGCCTAGATCATCACAGAGAGGCTGGGATAAGCAGATGGACATTTGGCTAAGGACCAAGGAGCAGGGCTGTTTTTTTTTTTTTTTTGTTGTTGTTGTTGTTGTTTTTTTGTTTTGTTTTGTTTTTTTTTCTTGTTGTTGTTGTGTTTGTTTTTTTTAAGTATTGAAAAGCCAAGACACAATCAAGGTCCCAGAAGGATTTCCAAAAGCGATTAGGAGCCCAAGTTCCATGAGTCCATTGGTCCTTCTGAAAATTCTGTATGGTAGCAAATGAACTGCACCACTGAACATCAAAATACCTCTGTGTTCGTGCTGCTTCTGCTAGGGTCCTCGATTTCAGAAGGGCAAAGTCTTTATCACAAAAAGGCTAGAAATGTTTTCCCCTTTTTTAGTTCACCTACCTTCCCCCAAAATGGGAAAGCTTATCCTCTTCTTGCTTAATAAAATTGTTGCTGCCCTATGAACTATTTTAATTGAAACTGTAAGATGAGCACTCAATCCCCTGGCTATGGCCACCCAGATCTTTGCTTTATAGAGGACAATTTGCTTTCATTTGATTGAGGTTTACCTAGCATAGAATTCCCTGCAATGCCTCTCTGATCTCATAGTGCAGAGCTGCAGGGCCTTTTTTGGGGGGAGAAATCCCTCTTGGACTGGTAAGTGACGCAAAGGTTGCAGTGTCCATCCTGGTGCCATCCAATGGTGGTGGGCCAAACTCTGCCCTCTCTATTTACACATCTTTACTGACAGGAATTGTGCTGCCCATGTGGGACCTCGGGACTGCTGCTCATACACATTTTGTCCTCAGAAATGAGATACCAATCTATTGCATAAAGACTGCAAAAGAACTGCAGATTTTTTTTTTTTTGCTTTATAGAAGAAAGTGTTCCCTCAATGTGATAAATACTGAGCATGACTTTTGCTCAGGCTGCAAATAGCAAATTATTTAATCATCAACTATTTAAGTACTTGTTTGTTTTGTCATGAAGTGAAACCTGTGAGCAAGATCGTATTACATGTAAAGTGGCTTCCTGCACCCTTAAATATTAATCCTCAAGAAAAAAATATTAAAGGTAGTCCCAGGGTCACTTTAGTAAGTCTGAGCTGATGCGTCCTACTATCTTGTATCCTACATTAAATGTTCCTTGCCATATCTTTTTGCCAACACCAACGTTATTGCAGCATCTGATTGGCCTTGGCAGAAGGATGGGGATGGGGATAGGGATGTAAGCTGAGAGGGACCCAGTCTTGGGAGAGCACAGGGGCCATTACCAGCCACTGGCAGCAGGGACAGGGCTGGAAAATACAGTCAGCCCTGCAAGGGAGAGGGTTTGCTAAAGACCTGTGGTCTTTAGATGGAGATGATAGGAAGTATTAAGGAGGCAATTGTGAAACGAGAGAAGTCCCTGAAAATGAAAAAAATATGGAAACATGGGGTAGTGGAGACTCAGGGTGGAGGAGAAAGAGTGGAAGTCCGCAGGGGACTGTGCAAGAAACAGCGCTGCAAAAGGAAGGGCAGGAGCAGGAGCGGCAGGCGGGAAGGGAAGGGAAGGGAAGGGAAGGGAAGGGAAGGGAAGGGGCCGGGGCTGGGGTGTGCGGGCACAGGCAGGGGACCAGGTGCGTGGAGCGGGGAGCCGAGACGGGATGGGGCTGGCAGAGAGCGAGGGCAGAGGGCTGCGCTGCCTCTAGCCCAGCGCCTGGTACCGCCGGTGCCAGCGCCACGAAGCGCGGGAGCGAAGAACGCGGTCCCGCCCCGTGTACCCGGCCCGGGGCTCCGCTCTCTGACTGGCGGGAGCCCCCGGGGTGCGGGGCTGGCCCGGCCTCGGAGCCCCTCGGCTGCCCTGGGACAGCGCTGGCGCTCGGCACGGCCCAGGCGCTGCCGGCTGCTGAGGGCGCCCGTCCAGGAGGCCGAGGCGCCGCCGGGGCCGAGCGAGGCGCTCGCCCTCACGACAGCAGGCCCGGGGCTGGGGCCGCCCGCTCCGACCGGCGCCGCCCGCCCGGGCGGGTCCGGAGCCGCCCCCTCCTTCTCCCCGCAGCGCATTCGCCGCGGGGGCCCCCCTCCAGTGACGTCAGCGCCGCCTAAAAATGCGCCCCGGCAGGCAGGCAGGACAGCGAGCTGGACAGCGGCGACAGCAGCAGCGGGCCCCGCCGCCGCCGACATGGTGTCCCCGGTCACCGTGGTGAGTGCGGGCCGCGGGCGGGAGGGGCGGCGGGATTGCGCCCCCTCCCATGGGCTCCCTGCCGCTGTCCCGATCCCGGCCGCTGTCCGCTCATACCCCGTGTCCCCCCTCCCGGCCGGTGCTTTTCCACTCTGGGCGCTGTCCCCGAGCGCGGCGGGCGCTCCTCTCCTCCGGCCACCGGCGGCCACCCCCGCCCCCGGGATGCTCACCCCGGCCTCCCTCGGCAGGTGTTGCTCCAGCGGTGCGCCTGCCCGGGCGGCTCTGCGCTGCGTCCTCCTCTTGTCGTGTGTGTTTTTAAAAACATCTCCGGCACATCTGTTCCACGTGCGCTGCATCTGCTCAGAGCGGCGCTGTCCCAGCTGCCCTGGGCTCGCATCGCGGTAGTGCTCGGCAGCATCCTCCTGTCCCCGCCGCCTCTCTTGCTCTCGTAGGCATCTCTGCCTCGCCATCCGGAGGTGGCTTTGCTGTCCAGGTCCTGGTTTGAGCTGAGGCGTGTGTTGACCTCTGTGTGGGGTAGACCTTTCCGTAGGCTGGGTGACCTCTCGCTGACCTCGTCTCGTCTGCAAGTCATCAGGCACTTCCACCACCTAACGACATGAGATTGGGATTGGTGTCACCTGCCTGTTTTATGGGGAGTCACGATGCTTAATTAACGTAACCAGCAATAAGGTAGCAACTCGCTGCTGTCCTGTCAGTAGGTGATGTGTGCAGCAGAACTCTTGGATTGATGGAACCAAGCTCGTAATCGAAGGAGCTGTGCCTTGTGCCAGCAATACGAGGAACTGCCCCTGCAGGTGAACAGGGGCTGTTCCAATGCTGAAAGAACCGCCAGAGCAGCAGAGAACCTGCACTACATGTTGCTTTGCATGTTCCCCTTTCTAGAAAGTGAGAGATTTGTTGGAATACCCCAGCAGACTTAACACATGCTGTAAGGACAACTGTTGGTGGGAAAATTTCCTGGTGCTTTGCTGTAGCACTGAACACCTACTGCTGATATCCTGGTTCCCTGTAGATCCATTGTCGTCTTGTTTTGAAATACTTTGGTTAAGGGGAAGGCTATTGCATACTCTCTGGCAGGTAGAAATCTTGTCCTGATCTTAACCCACAAAGCTGGCGTTCAAAACTTTTAAATTGCTTTGCCAGTTCTGCACAGCAGGCTGTATTGTTTGATCGTTTGGATGAATTTCCCCCGTTATTAACATGTACCTGGTAAGTTCATCAGCAGCCTGGGGATGACTTTTATCTCTAGAGACAGAGGGAAATAGCTTGGAAATTATAACATTGTAGTGCCAAACTTCTTTGTTGGTGTTTTTCCAAAATAATTAAAAAGATTTGGTATCTTTGTGCTTCTATGCCATAAACTAAATTCCCTCAGTAATGCTTTTGGTTATAGTGAATTATGGATGTGTATCTTGGAAGTAAAATCTCATGTTGGGACAGTACTGGAATGGCTCAGAAACTGACAGGATTTGTTTCACAGTTTGCAATAGGCTGTTGTGATAGCACATCGGAGTGGTCTTGCAGAGTGTTATTTCAACCGAGCTTTGAGGCAAATGACTAAAGCATGAGTACGTGTTGGGAAGGGTGTACAGAGTTCAGACTGGAAGGCTTTAGGAAGATAAACTGGGGAGGAAAATGAAAAAACCTTATTTTCACACTTGCCCTTTTGACACGTAACAAAGCACATTTCTGCTCTGTCTGTATCCCTGACGTGAACAATTTACTTCTCCAAAGGCAACTAATGCAGCTGTGAAGCTATGGGGAGCTGGAGGGACAATAGGACTGGGAGCTGTGACCAGAGCTGCACCTGTTTGCCATTGCAATGGACCTGGGAGGGAAGGGCGACTGATCCTCCACACAGCTCACAAAAAAAAGAGCTGCAAGCCTTTAGTGTTGTGAGGAACAATTTTTCTCACATCTCTGTCAGTGGTTGCCAATTTGCTGTTCCTTTGAAGGAGGACACCATGCTGCTCCACGCTGGCTGTCCCGTGGCCCGGGAAGAGCGGCTGGAATTGATGTCTTGCAGCAGCCTGTGTTGCCCAGGCTCATGGTGAGGCCCTTGCCCTAGGGGTGAGGAGCAGGATGGCTCTACAGCTGGTGGGCTCCCTCCAGCAAGGCTCTTGCTTGCTGAAGGGAAGGGCAGTGGCCATTGGTCTGGCCACAGCTGGGTGCTCGCCTTGGGGCCCATCCCTTATCTCTGTACTGCAGTGCCTTTGCTGCATAGATAGACTAAATCTTTGGAGCCAGCATGGATATCACTGCCATGATGGGGAGATTCTCTGGAGGGGCAGCACCTGAGGCATAATCAAATTAACTAGAGGAGTTGATTTTTCTCTAGTGTATGTCCTCTCCCAGCACACTGCAGCATCAGCCCCAATGAGGAGAGCACCAGAAGAGCACATGTGAGAGTGACAGGATTTTTCTTGCCTCTCTTAAAGTGATGGCCTTTGTACAGTACTGCAGCAGGTGGCCCTGGCTGCTTACACACAACCTGCTCTCCTGTGTCTCCCCCTTTCCATCCTTAGGACACTCTTTAAACAAGAGTCAAAACCCATGGACTCCAAGCCTGCTGTACAACCGATAGCGGGAAGGAATCACGCAAGAAGGCATGGTCCATGGAGAGGATCAAGCTAGGACTGCTTGTTTGTGCCAGCTGCCAGGTGTGCGTCCTTGCCTGGAGGCTTGGAATGTCTGCCCAGTGCACGCAGAGAGACCACAGCATTGTGCAGAGCTCGTCAAGCTGTGGTCTCTGATGCTGCACAATTCCTATGTGCTGAGCGGGGAGCATGTCCACAAATAAACAAGTCTGATATCAAAGTACCTTTTAACATATTGTGCCAGGTCCTCAGCTGGGATAAAGCTCTGGAGCCCTGCTGATGTCAGAGTCTAGAGGCAGGGAAGATGCATTTGTCTGCCATCCTGTTCCATCTGGTGAGCAATGCTCACTCTGGTTGGAAGTCACCTTGGAGGGAAGTTTTCACTGCTTACTCTGCTAGGCAAGCAGGAGCATTCTGCTTCGAAATTGTTATTCTTGATACTGCTCTGACTAAGAGTTGATTTTTCTCCATAAAGCTATGTGGGCTGAGAGCCTGCAGTTAGAGCACAGTACTGATAAATAGCATGTTTGCTTCATGGATATATGAGGTTTAATTCCATTTTTGTTCAGTCATCACTGGTCCCACCTTAATAAAAGAACACTTGTTAGTGATTTTTGTCCAGCTCCCCCCACACCCAACACTGTTGTCTAAGCAGTTTTTTGTGTGAGCTTGTGAGAGATAGCTCTTGCCCTTAGGACCTTTCTGTCCAGCAGGCACCATGATTGCAGGAGCTACAAGTGTGCAGGAGATGAGCCTGGAGACATGCAGTCATTCTGACATTTACATAATTCTCCTTGCTCAGAGGCACTCTATTTTGTCCTTAAAGTTAGGACTAAACTTAGTGTAGAGCTTCACAGCACTTTGAGGAAAACAGAGCATGGGAAATACAGATATTAATTGGCTGAGGGTAGATCTCTTTAGGGGGAAGTTATAAATGGTATCAGTGTGTCTTAGAAGCCCCGATTGCTTAGAGACTCTGCTCTATGGTCAATTGTAGCAGTAGTAGGTCTAAGCATAGTTTTAAAGGTTTATTATTAGAAAGGGTGCTCCATAATCCTCAATCTTTTTCTGAAAACAAGAAAGCCAGATCACCCTGGAACTATTTCAGCCTTTGCTTCTTAAAGAGAGGATGTATTGTTTCTGCATTAATGAATGAAATGTTATCAACTGTCTAAGTTAGAAGTAACTCTTATGGTTAATTTTACTTTTATGGTTTAATTTTACTCTGTTTATATGCAACGTTGTTGCTTTCATTGTAATTTCCCCCATTACTTAAATGCATCATAAATTGGGATTTTATTATGCAGGAAGCTTGTAGAAATGCACATTCAGATAATGAACTGACAATTATGGAAATATGGCACTACTATAAACACCAAGCCAGTGTAAATGAATGAAAATATTTCTAAACATCTGAGCTCACTGAAGAAGGAAAGAGAATAATCACCTTAGCAAAGCTTAACTGGGTCTTAGTAACATTTATGTCAGTCCCACCTTTTGGGAGAAGCCTAAAAACTTTGGTCCTACTGAGCAAAAAGCTGTGCTGATTTATGCCAGCTAAAGCCCAGGCACAGTGTTACATGCCACGATTTATTTTCTCAGACGGAACTTGCACATTCTTGCTGTGACATTGGCATTCTTTGCCGTAGCTGTTGCTAGGGGAGGGTGGGTTAGCGGAGCCTGCAAAGTGCGGGCTTCTCTCACGCTCTTCCCAGTGCCAGGGAGGGAGCATTAAGCAGGCAGCGCTGATCACTGCTGCAGGCAGTGCTGTGGATTCAAGGCTTCATTAACCCAAGTGTATCACTCAAGGCACACGTGTCTGTTCAAAATGTGCTTTGAGCGTTAGGATTGTGGATACAGTTAAGAAGTCTGTACTTACACGTAAATTTCTCTGAAAGGACAGAGATACATTTCTTCTGTTCTCTTTTCCTGTCCATATATCTCTATCCAAAATACACTGCATGCGGCAGAAGAGCCAAAGTTATCTTTTCTGTGGGTAACTTCATAGTGCTGAGGAAATAATAACTCCATTGAAATTAGACCCTTAGAAAAAGATGGCATCAGGAACCCATCTTCTGCTAGCATGTGGAAACTCTTGAACAGCAAAGACATTATTAGTTACATAATTTCCTTCCCTCCTGGAGGCCCAAGTAGTTATTATATCACCACTTAATTTTTCTACTGTCCTTCATGTCACACAATGCCCAGTAGACTTGTCATTGCAATAGAGACGTAGGTTTTGCTTACTGCAACATACACAAAATGAGGGTGATGGTTATTCCTTCTTCTAGCCTGCTTGTGCCCTTCCTATATCCATTTCTTATACTATCATACTCTAAATGGCATTTCAGCTAATGACAGGTTTCTGTGTGACAAATATGTCAGTCTAGAGCATCCCTCCGTATAATGCTGGATGTGAACAAATATCCAGGTGACACGGCACAGAAAACTGTCTCGGAGTTTACGCACCACCAGAGCTGAAAGACAGTAGATGGGCTGGGCAAGAGCTTTCCTGAAAATTTCATGCTGGGCTGGGAAGGATTTCAGACACCAGCAGAGCCCAGGGTCTCACACTTCAGCGTCTGACTTTGGAGTTGCACAGTTGCACAGGAGATGCAGTTTCGTTCTGAATAAATGCAACTTGTCTCTCTTCTTGCGTTAAGTCAGTGTTGCAAGGCTCACTCTTGTATTGCAGATCTGCCTGTTAGTGAGGATGGTGGCTCCTTTGATTCACCTTGCTGCAATCCTATGTAAATGCCTTGTTTCTACCAGCAGGCTAGTCTTCTCCAAAAACTAATTCCTGCAGATTACTGCAGGACATGTTCTTGCCAAAACTGAGAAAAGATGAGATAACCCTTGTTACCGAATTGACCTTGAGACTTTTGTCAAGTTTGAATGAATGGTGAAGTTTCACGTTTTACTTCTCACCAGATACCATCTTTGGAGGCAGATATGGCATCAGCTGGCATTAGGCATTAAATGTCCTGTTATGTATCAAAATGAGTGCTGGTCTCAAGTAGCCTCTGATTGAATCATTGCTTGAGACTGAGGGAAGTTTGACCTTAAGCCAGCTGCTTGTTTTTCAGCACATTCTAGGCACACCAGACAGATCCTCAGATTTACATGTCTCCCATGACTTCAGCAGAACTGGGCTGAGGCCATGGCTTGGCCACTGTATCCCTATTTGCCTGTGTCTTTGATTTTTTAGAGTATGGATAGCAGTGCTATCCAGAGCACAATGACTTGTGCTCAATTGCAGGAGGAACTAAGCAAGTTCTGTGGCTTTTCCCTGCAACTCTGATATAAAAGGAGTGTGATGATCACTTAACTGATGTTTTAATTGAAGTTTCCGCTTTGCTTGGTTGCATCTCTGGATTTGTACCCTCAATATAAAGGGCATAATCCTGGTAAGCAGCTGCATACTCATTTATGAGTGTGGTCTGTATTTGTTTATGCAGCCTGATTACAGCAGGGGTTTTGCAAGTAAAAGCCTTGGTGTACCAGTGTGAGTCCTGGAAATGTGTGGGTTAGTGTTTGTGCAGGTTAGTGTTAGCACTTTCCCACTCCACATCTGTTGAGACTGGCTGGGAAGATCCAATTTGTCTTCAGGTAAGTTGTGTCTGATACTGACCTATCCAGATCACAGCATCTTGACGCAAGAATAGATATTGGAAATAAAATCTGTGGCTCTGCTGTTATCCCTTGACCTTAACACCCTCCTGTCTCTTAAGCATATTGATCCCATGATAACATGACGAGGGCTGCTGCTTTTTTGTAAGGTATCAGAGCAGCCTGTCTCTAAATACACATCTTTATTGGGATTCCTTGCTATTTTTCCCTTCTGATTTTCTTTAATATCAGTATTTCACAAGCTTTCGACCTGCAGGACATGATACACAGGGAGAGTAAAGCATTTAATTCAGCTTCCTAATAGGCATAAGACAAACTGAGCAGTCTCTGCTGGGCTTCCCAGCACAGCCCTATTTGCCTTTGCTGGTATTATTGCAATCCCTTGTGAGGATTCATACAGCAGAAGTCTCTTGTGCAGAGCCGCCAGCTTTCCCAGACACTGGCAGCCACCTTCCCCTCCTGTTTCAGCTCCTCCTTCCTGTTCCTTTTGCAAAAGCCTCACCTCTGCCGAGTGTGCACCAGTCTGTTGTGTGAGCCAGAAAGGTGAGCTGCAAAAGTGCCTTTTGAATGCCTGAGGTGGTTTCACCCTTGGCACATCTTTTTGGCAATGGCTGGTAGGGCTGTACAGCCTGTCGTGTGCCACCTGCCTTCTGCGCCGCTCTCCTGGCTCTTCAGCTGTTCCTGCAAATGGCTGTGTCAGCACCAGTGCCTGCAGTGCCCTTCATTTAGACCCACATTATTCCACACAGATTGTAGGTAAAATGACATTTCTCTGCTGAAGAGGTTGCTTCTGGATGGAAGGGGCTCCCCTTACCTCACAAATATCAATCCCTGGTGCCAAAGCAGCATGGGGCAGGATAGAGCTTTGCCAAGTGCCCATTTCCCTTCCATGCATCCCCTCTGCCACAGTGAAATGACAGAGTGGCTGGGGCCCTCCAACAAGCACATAAATGTTGCAGGGGGTTGTGGGGTGCAAATAATGCTGGAGATGGAAAAGTGCAAGCAGAAGATGGATTTCAGCCCTGGGAACAAAGCACTCTCTATGCAGATCTCTCTCTGCTGTTACCTGGAGATTCAGCCTGCCCTTGGTGCTGACAAGGAAAGAACTGACAACTCTCCCTGGGGTATTTTATTTTGGGTCTGCACCAGAGACTGGAGAGAGGTTCCAGTTTTGCCACATAGCTCTGGGGGCAGATGTCAGTGGGTGGCACTTGTCTGTAGCAATGGGCCTTGCATGGATGTGCTGCTTTTTGCTGTGTATCTGTGCCTTGCAGCTCGCATGTTGGGCTTACCTAAAACTGCTTCTTTCTGGGTAACAGAAGTCTGCACTCCCTTTCACGGAAAAGTGTGATATAAATAACGATGAGTCTCCTGAGAACAAGTGCTTGTAGTCTGGAAGCCCTCTCCAGGATAGGCTGTGGAGACTTTTCTGTAAGCAGTTAGAAACTTTTTGTCTGGATTCAAGTGTGACCAAATAATTGCCCCTTCCCATCCTGAGAGGAATTGCCCGGGACAGGTACGAACCGTGCATTTCAGGCTGCTGGCTACCTGGCTTCTGAAATTCCCTGTGGCTTCTCAGCCTCCTCCTGATGTCCAGGATAGCAGAGGGATGTGGTCCCAGCTGACCTCACTCAGGAGGAAGGGTGTCTGCCCTTGCTGTGGCAGCGCTGCAGCTCTGATGAGCAAAATGAAAAAATAGACCCATTGTGGTTCAGGGTTTTAAGCATCTGCCAGGGGTTCTTTTGTGAGTCTTAGAGCAAAGGAAATGCTTGGAGGGGCTTGCTTTCTGCTACACAAAAAGGAAGACCTGGAATCTCAGGAGGGAAAAGCAGTCTTTGCTCTGAGATAAGATGTTTTCAGGCAAATACTGTATTTTTGCTTTCACTTCTGAGAGCCATTGAACTACCCTGAAAGCACTAGTCTATGTCAGTCCCTGCAGGCTTGAAGAGGCTTTTGAATTCCTGACTAGTTTAATATTAGTTAATATTGACTAGTTTACTATTAGTTTAATACTAGTACTTGACAGTGGTACATTATTGACCATACTCTCCAAAACTGCTGACAGCTATAGCATTGATACAGATGTAGAGTCAATCATTACTACCTTAGGTTAAGAAGAGGTTTTTAAAATAGCCCTGCTTGGGGTCCTGTGCCAGTCTGGTAGACAGGACAGATGATTGGTCATGGAAAAAAGAAAAACCACCCCCCAAAAACACCCTAGCAAAAAAACATGCTTCCAGGCTGAGTCTTCAGGGTGAAAAGTATTTGTCTGTGATTTCTTTATGAGTTAACATCTGCTAACGAAAGGCTTCACCACCTTGAAGGCTTCCCTGCAGTCTCAGAAAGCCAAGAGCAGGTACCCCAGTGACTTTGTAAGGTATTGGTGGGTGTAGCAGTGCCTGACTTTGCCTGGCTTGATTGCAGTAGGTCCTGGATAGTGCAGAAAGGTCCCAGAGACGCTGTTGCATAGCTCATTAACCAAGCTAACAGCATTTCATAGTCTTTGTGGTACAGGAGATAACTTTTATGGATATTGTAACTTCCTTAACAGCTGGAGGAACACCTTGCTCCAGTGTTTCAAGGATAGCTTTGGGCAATGCCACAGTTTAATAGGCAAGAAGTGGGAGTGGGCTCCTCTTGCAATATGTGGAACAAGTGGTGCCCTGATGCAATGGGAAGATTTCCTTGGCTCCAGAACCTCCCTCTTCTACTTTTAGGCTCCTAAAGAACTGTTCCCTCACATATCTAGAGCCTCCTACAAGGAGTCTTTTGAGCACAAGACTCCAGTTTCTCATTTGTGACTTTCTTACATACCGGGTATCTGCAGGTGCATGTTTTTTATCTCACGGATGTAGCAGCAGAGAGCTGCGATATCCAAGAGCTCCCAGGTGACAGTGGCTGCTGAGCCAGCGCGACCTCATCAGTGGCCCTGTGAGCGTGGTCAGTGTGATTGCTCAGCATCTAGCGTGTTTTATATTCTTCTTCCCTAAGCACCTGACGACAAGATGGGGCTGCTGTTTTACTCACACTGCAAAAGTGATGTCTGCAATCTCCTGCAATCTCCTGCCACTGCCACAGCACAAGTGGTGAACACGTGCTCCCCACCTCTCCTGGCACAAACCAGCTCATTTTTGATGCTCAACTGGGTGGCCACACCATGCCCCATGGTGCCCGGGCATGCAGCTTCACTGCGGGGGCTCAAGCTGCCATTCCTTCCACCTGGGAGAGGCTGGCACAGGCAAACATTCATTGCCCTGCTGCCAGGCATTTGCCGGGAACTTCGTGCTGCAGATTTCCTCCCTTCTCTCTGCACCTGACGGGAAGTTGCTCATCTGGAAGCAGCCTCGGTGCTGACAAGTTTTCATCCCCTCTATGGTTAATCTGGACATCCCGTTGAGTGTTAATGTGACTGCATGTTGGGTAGCATTTTGACTTGGTGCTGAAAATAAGTTTTGTTGTGGTTCTTTTTCCTTCTGATGCAGCCCAGCCATGCACAGGGGGCCCTTGTTAGACGCCAGTTTGATTGATCCTCACCCACTGCCTGCTCCTCTGTGCCTCCACCAAAGGGCGACTTTCCTGGTGCTAAGAATTTGTGCAGTTGCAACTCAGCAATATAGCTGAGTTACCACCCAAGAACTGTGAGGGCCCGTGCCAATTTTTAAATTGTATTTTTCTGGCAAATAGGCATAGCTTGGTCTTAAGAAAAAGAAGTCAAGTATTTCTAGCTCTCAACCCTGTGTTAGTCTGTTGTGGAGCAAAGCATTGAGGTACAGTTGGACCTTACTTTGCTTAACTGAGGTGGGGAAGAGAGTACCCAGACTGCTGAGGTAGAGGGAGGAATGATGGAAGCCAACAAATCTGCCCTGTTTTGCAGGAGTTTAAGAGACCCTGGGAGTGGAAGAGCTGCCTTGGACATTCATGTGTCTGAGCTGGGAGGATGGTCCTTTTGCAGGCTGGAAGTGTTCAGGCAGAGTCCTGTTACTTTAAGCTTGTGCTGGACAGCAGAGGCTCCTGTCAGACAAATCCATGTTTTTTTGACCCCTTGCAAACAGGTCTGACTGGACAGCTGAGCATGATCTGAGTTTCACTGCATTACCCCTGTGGGAAAAACAGAGGCCCCGAGTTATGCTAGGGAGTGCCAGAAGCTGCAATAAAGACCTGGCAAAACTCATTGCATGGCATAAGCATGATGAAGCCAGGATTACCAGCATGTGAATTCTCCCACATGCAAAACGTGTACCATCTTCTGGGTGATTTATTTGCTATTTTACAAATCCATCTTAGATGCAGCCTCCTGTCTTGTCTCCACATGACGGGAGGAGGGTTTATCTATCACCCTGAATTTCCTGCAGCATGTGGAGCCTGTTCAAGAGCCATCTGTCTTGGATGCTTGGCCCTTGGCATCTTCAGCACAAACATAAACCCTCCTATTAATTGCAAAAATATGTTGCACCAACACAGTTTTTCAGGCAGGTTGACTGGCTGGTTCAGTAACTCTTCACCACCCTCCATAACAAGCACTTATTTTCAGTATTTTACTTAGGAGCAACTTGGGACGTGCACAAGTCAGTATCTTCCTTGACAAATGACAATAGGCAATCAGTTGTCCCCCATGAGCATGTTTGTTCCTGCAGGAGAGCAGAGCTGGAGAGCCTTGCAGGGAGCCACATATTCTGGGCAATGAGAAACAAGGGCCATGGGCTTGCAGTGGCAGAAAACATGGCAACAAAGCCAAATAAATATTTATTGGCACACAACTGGGAGTGAGAGCTATTGTCACACTAGGGCAGAACCAAGGCAGTATCCACAGTGCTGGATTCCAAAAGCCAGGAGGAGCAGCTCAGACACAAAATGGTACAAGGCTGATGGGAGGGCTGGGTGGAGGATAGCAGCCCAAGTTTTTCTGGCCGGTGCACACAGCTGTGCTCAAGTGTTGCTCAGTGTGGAATAGCTGAGGTATCATTTTTACAGCACTTTTCCTGGAAAGCAGCACTTTGCAACCCAGTTGGTGTGAGCCATATCCCCACAGCAGGTTGGCACTCAGCTGGTGTCTGTATGCTCATTTTCATTGCAGGATGATTTAGGGGGCTTTGCAGAGAGAAGAACATTAGTTGATATTCCACATTGTTTCCTGGGACCAGTGCAAGGCTTAGGAACAGTGAACTCTGTTCAACTTTAGCATTTCAATGCAACAAGCTTCTGATGTTCTTCTGTACATCAGGAGGAAGAGGTCTCCCTCCCTCTGGCAGCTGGATTTGCTTTCCCACTTGTGATACAGATACAGACAATTGGCTCCAAAATGTTAAAGAAAATCAGGGCACTGTCTTATAAGTGTAGTTCTGTGGATGGGGCTTATTCTGAAGTAGAGGAGCCAGGTGTAAATTTTTTTGTTTGGTTATATGCCTGCAGCAGTCAGAACAGGCCATATACAGCAGTATCTCAAACTGGAGCAGAATGAGCACAGACAAAACAAGAAGGGATCCTGTGAACCTTTGAACACCTAGGGAGGTGGATATCCAAGCCCCAAGCCTCCAGAGAGCTGCATGTGCCACTACCATGTTCTGTTTGTTTGAAAATCACAGAATCACAGAGTGGTTGAGACTGGAAGGGACCTCTGGAGATTATCTGGCACAAACTCTTTCGGTAAAAGCGAAGACAAAACTTCCTCCTAGTCTGCCTGAGTCTTGGAGGGTTTCATTGGATTTGGTTGGATACAGATAATTTAATAAATAATAATTCTACTGTAATTCTACAAATACAGAGATAGTGACTTTACAGCAGTTTAAACTAATTTTTAAAGACTCTTAAGTAACTTAGTACCCATAGCAGTTGAGAAAAACAGTTGAGAAAAGCCCTAAATTATGCTCAGTTTAGAAATTCAAATCTTGGAAATACTGCCTTGTTTTTGCATTCGAGATATTTTCTGTACTGCATTTCAGCACAGAGTAAATTAGGAGTGGCAGGAGAAAGGATTTGGGAAGAAAAATGCAACAGAATTTGTAACAAAATGGCAAAACCCAGCTTAAAGCCATGACAGTCACACACATTAGCAAAGAGGATCTTGTCACCTCCATCAAGTGCTTCCTTTTCCAGCTCCATGGTGCAGCCCCATCTCACATTCTTCTCTGAGACACAGGGACAAAGGACATGGGTGGTTTAATCCAATTTATCCACGCAGACAAGAAATAATGTTCCCCTTCCCTGTGGTACAGCAAGTCCCATCATGGATTATATGCTTGGCTTTCCTCAAGCCACAGCTTCCAGTCATATTGGTACATGGTTTTCCAATACTAGTCTTGACTTCTTCAGGTGGCAAATTGCCCCACCACCTCTTTCCAAGCCTCAGCCACTTGACCAAAGAGAGGATAATCCCCAGCCTCACCCTCTGGTTGCCTCAGTTTTTCTTGGGGGACTTTTCCAAAGTATTTCCGCTCATGGGGCCCTCATCTTGGTCAGAGCCATAAAAAGGTTCCAGTGAACTGCAGCATTCAGTTATGAGCAAAGGCATGGTTGGAAATAACTCATCTGAAGTATACTTGGAGAAAAAAGTGTTAAGAAATGAAATGTCAATGATGAGAAGCCTGTAGCCCTTCTAGAAGTATGAGATCATTCTTACATGAGAGTGCTTTAACTCTTATGCATGAAGAACTCCTCAATTATTATTAGGATGGAAATAATACAAACCATTATTCTAAAATAAAGCTGTCTGGGCTTGCAAAATTCACATTCAGATAGTGAGAAAAGGTAATTCTAAGCTTACCAAGCAAACATAATGGTGGTTCTGCACAAGTTTGTATCTTAGCTTCACTAAGGCAAGGTTCCTGGGGAAATGACAAATGTAATTAAAACCTGTCTCATCATGCGTGCACACAGGAGAGGGCAAGCCATGATGGTAATTGTAACTGCTTGTAGCAGGTGTTTTCCTGTTAAGATGAGGCATTAAATAAAACCTGTCATATCTTACTAACCCAAATACTCTCCTGTATGCTTCTATGCACTCTTTCCCCTACAATACTTGATAGTTCCCAGGCAGCTCCAGTACTGTGAGGAGACTACATGGGTTTTTATGACTTTTATTTCGAGTTCATTTACTGCCAGAATTTTTCCAGGGAATGCAGACAAGGAGTGGTAAATGTTGATTAATTTAGACAGCCTAACTAGGGGACTCACCACGGCTCGGCATGTAATACAAGAAAGTTAACAGCTTGCTGATGTCCTTTTGCTAGGGAATTATGTAGCCTGGTTGTTTAATGGAGTGTTTAAAAATTGTGTTGGCAATAGCCTATGAATAATGTATATTGAAATACCTTACTGCCGAGAAACTGCTGATATGCTGGGGAGATTTCCATCAGATATGTCTTCGGTTTGAGTTGCCCATTTAAATAAACTTATTTCTTTCTGTTGTGAGACAGAACCAGGAGCAAAAGAGCAAGGCAGGCTTAAAACTTGAAAGAGTATAGAAGAAAATTTATTAACTACACAAACAAAAAAGGGGGGAAAAAAGAAAAAAAAATTTCAGAATAAGATTTTTCAGATCACTCCTTCCCTCCCTCTCCCAATCTTCATAACAACAAAATAAACATATAACAAATACTTCGGTCAGTGCCCAATTTAGTCTTTCTCTGTTCACTTCTGGAGAGAGAAGCCTCTTCTTGTTGAAGTTGTAGGGATTTTTCCCACAAGAAGGAAAAAGACAGTTCTCTTGTGGTTTTATCTTTCACGATTTGCATCCGCCCGGGAACCTGCAAACTGTGACCCTCCTCCCAACTCTACAGCCGTCCCAAAGTTGTAGATGTGGGTCATGTCTGTTCCATGGGGTATTACTTTTAAGAATGAAATGTTCGACAGCAACGATTCTCTCTGTCTCCTTTCTCTCTGCTCAGGCTTCATCTTCAGAAAACTGAAATCCCCTTCTTATCTCAGGGCAGAAATTCTCAACACAGGTGCTTTTTAGTCAAATCATCTATTAAATGGAACATTTCCATCCCCCCATGTCTCTTTCCATGGTTTATAGGAATATTCAGTACATCAGTTCATTCCTACAATTTCACAAAAAGATTTTCAGCCATTTCAGCATCTTCTCATTCTCCTTCCATCTTAAAAACTTAGCTCTTACATCACTGACTTCAGAAATCTTCTTATTCCCTTTCATATTCAAAGGAAAGGCTGGAGGCTTTGCAAATCTTATCTGAGCACTAAAGAGTTAAAGTTTAACACAACTACAAAAGTTGGGCCAGGCTCAGGCCGCGCTGGGGGGGGGCGGCTGAGTTGTTAATCAGACTTTCTGGGGCTGGGCTGCAGCCCCACACTGCCCATGGCCACCCGGGCAGGCCCGGCCCGTCCGACAGCAGCAAGAGTCGGCCTCCCCCCCACGCCACAGCCGCAGGCCCGTGGAGGAGGAAGCCGTGAAGGTCTTATCACACAACTTTTTCTCCCCCCGGCCATCGGGTCCCCCTCATTGGCAAACGGGGCCCAAGCAGCCTCCCGAGCCTCCCCCCCCGCATGGGGGAGGGGGCAGCTCGGGTTGATGTTACCTGCTCAGCCGCTGGAAAGACAAAGAGGCCCAGTTCCGGATTACCTCCTTCAAAATGTGTGTGCACGGAGCGAACTAACTTTCTCCAATTGGCTGTTGCAGGTATCCCAACCCCCACAGAGGAAATTCCCTTAGGAAGAACCTCTTCTGAGTTTCTTCTTCCTAAGTCAACCTATCACAAGGCACTGTCTTCTTGGGATGCCCTTTATTTATACCCTCACTGCTTCAGAAATTGCATTCCCTTTTCAGATAGTGCATGTGAAGATGTCCTCCTCTGCCTCTGTCTTCCAACTCCACCTGACTCCATTTGCTTGTGCCTGTAAAAGCTCTGGAATTTTTATGAGATTAGGCTTTATTACCTGAGTACTGTAAGCATGGACTATTTCCTGTGCAGTCTTCACCTGTTCTAAGTATCTGCACCAAAGCATCCTGCATCAAAGGAAGATGGACACTGGTCATGACAATGTCTCATGATGCAGGAAGCAGAAAAAGGGTCAAGTTATTTGGGGGCGGGGAGGGGAGAGACAACTTGGATTTCACGGTGTGAAATCAGTTTGGATGCCACTACATTTTCCCCCATGTCCTCCTCCAGTGCAGGCCTCTGTGTGCTTTGGCCATGACTAATGGGAAATCACTGTGATATGTAGCAAATAAATTTTGCTTGACCAAAGAAATGAGAAGACTGAGGGTGAATTCCTGCTTTCAGGGGAGCTCTGAGGTTTGCACTACCTTAGGTACAAGAGGAAACAGGCCTCCTGTAGGCTCTAGGACATAGCTCAGGCAGGCATGGAAGCAGTTGCAGTCTTTTCCTTTGCTCCTTGTTTTGGCTCTCAGATCTTCTCCAGGAGAAAATAAAATCATAGCTTTGTTTCTCACATGGAGTTTTCCCCACCTGCACTGAAATAGGAGGGCAGGTGAACAAAATATATATCACTGTGCAGAGTGGCCTCAGCTAAGTGTTTGTCAAGAGCAGAACCAGCTTGTGGAGCCTGTAGCTCTGTGCCATGATGTGGTTTTGTTATGAGTAGCCAAGTGCTTGTGCTGCATTTTTGTCTCTGTATTTCCACAGTAGAGCCCTGAGTCAAAACATTTCCTGCAATATGGGTACTGTACTATTAGTGTAATGCTAGAACAAAGCCACACAAGGTTCATGTTGGTATTAGTCAGCTGAGGAAGTGACATCCTCACCTGGGAGGTTGATGTGTTGGGTTTTGATGCTTGTGATGCCAACAGCAAGCTCCAGGCATGAGACTACAGGGCAGAGGAAAAATGGGTTAGGAGAGGGGTTGTATCCTCAGGGTGATCTGCAACTGGCTAAGCAGAAGAATTTATGAAAATGGGAGAGAAGATTTGTGCCTTTACTGGCTTGTTTGCTGCTGGGATATAGCTGGGCATGCAGTATTTTCACAGCTCCTGGAAAAGTGTATAAAAGGGGTTAGCCTAAACACAACATAGGTGACAAGGAGCACCAGAGGTGTTTGACTAATGGCCTAAATATTTTCAGTGGAACAAATAAAGAGAAAAGGTTCTAAAACCTCCTCCAAATCCACCACCCAAAGCCCATCCTGCCAACTGAGAGGTGTTTTCAGCAGAGAGAATCACAAAGGTCTAGGCAGAGGATTGTAGTCAAGTTCAACCAGCATTTCTTGGGGTAGGAACACTGCCAGCTGGCAGTATACGGAAGAGCAATTTTCAAAGGGAAAGAGCCAGTTCTGTAATGAAGTTTATTCCACTGATGCTTCTGACGATCCTATTAATTTCTCGTTTTTTAATGTTTGTTTTATTTAGGTGAAGAGTGAAGGCCCCAAACTGGTCCCCTTCTTTAAAGCCACTTGTGTCTATTTTGTTCTTTGGCTGCCAACTTCCAGCCCATCCTGGTTCAGTGCCCTCATTAAATGTCTGCCCATCTTTCACCTGTGGGTTTTCCTCCTGGCTCATGGGATTAACTTCTTAGTGTCACACCGGAGTGCCAGCTGCATCCTAGCAGGACTCATATTTTCAGCAGTGGGAGATGCCTTTCTCATCTGGCAGGAGCAGGGCTACTTCATTCATGGTGAGTACAGTGTCAGTCCTAACGGGATGCCACATTGCTCAGCTGTTACCCTCTTTATTTAGTAATGAGTTACTGGGCCACATGTTTTGTTTATTCATGTACAGCTTAAGCTCCGGACACTGGGAAACACTCATCCCTTGACTAAAATCCATCATGGTTTGAGGAATCACATCATGGATGAGTCTTGCTCTTGAGCTTCTCTTGAGGTTAGAGAGGTAATGGGTTCAGTTTAGGTTTCCTGGGATGTGCCACAGCATCTGGGCTGGCTGGAGTTGAGAAGGTGGCATGCCAGAATCCCTGGGGAAGAGAAGGAAATGCTCATGGCACTTGTCAGTTCCCATGAAGCTACGGGAAGTATTTACCTCCTATCTCTCTGCAGGGTGATCTCTCAGCCCTTTGCTGTGAGGATTGGGAATGGAACATATTGTCCAAAGGTCCTCAGTGGAGAACAGGTGGAGAGGACATTTATGTTTTGATAGACAAGCCCATAGCCTGGGGGAGGCATTAAGTGGATGATAGAAACCAAAGCAGCAGCAATCTTGTCCTACTTGCAGGTTCATCAGTGTGAATCATGCAGCCTGTTGTACAAGACATGTCTGTTTTGCAAAACATTTAAATGATGTTCAGTCAAGGACAAACCTTACTGCAGTGGCCTGTATTCTCTACAGAAAGATCCACATCTCAGAGCAAAATGAGCTTGGTTTGTTTTGCTAGTTTGCAGACTGGAACATAATGATTCAGATTAGTCATTTAAAGCCATGTTGAATCTGCCTGCAGCAGCTCTCTCCCTGGCCTTGGACTGTCACAAGAATTCAGCAGCAGTTGAGTCCTTCACTGAACCGACTGGTGGGGTTTCTGAAGTTAATTTAACCAGCACAGGGATCACACAACACCCATCATTAACTGGCTTCTGTGACTATCCCACTGGAAAATGTGATGAGATGAGGGAACTTTCCTGACTTGTGCTGTTGTCAGCTCTGAAAGTCACAGGCTTATTTTTTTCCCCTCTCTTTGAGGTTAGTATTTAGTTTTATTCTGGTATTCCCACAAGCTCTTTCTTTATGAGAAGGAAGTATGTACAGTGCCAGATATGAAAGGCCAAATGCTCTGAATCTGCTTTTTATCCTGCTTCCCAAGGGCTTATCCCCATCCCATTAAAAGTTCATGTAAAAAAAATGTTTACTGATTTTGCTGGGGTATGGACTAGGCCCTGAGGATTGGATCTATCTGGCTGAACCTTGGGTATGTTCCTGAGGAGCTCCAGCTTTCTTGAGGTGCCATCCCTTCTGTGCTGAGTGTTGACATTCGCACCCAAGGGTCTCCTCCCAACAGGAGTACCTGGCTCAGTCACCTCAGCCCAACTGCTTTTGCCTCCTGGAGTTGCTCCTTGAGCTACGGCTTGGGAAACATTCAAGGCCCAATTCTCCCTGTGATCATTTTTGTGCACGGACTGTTCCATGCTTCTCCATTCCCATGTAACTGGTATATCTCTGAGTTTCCTCTCCATGTTAGTGCTAGAGGAAGGGTAACCAGTCACAGCAATTGAGCATCTTGTTGATGTGTTTTAATCTGCAAAAGAGTTGTGTTTTCAACTTTAGTCTCACAACTGAGAAGTTCTGCTTTGTGGGTTCAGACACATTTTTTTCCTCTTAAGGAGAAGGAAAACTCTGTTGGAGCATTTTGAAAATCTCAGCCCAGTGAGCTGAGTTGAATGAGTAAACCTGGGAGCTGACTCCCTTGTTTGTGACAGCCTCACCACATATCACAAAACTACCTTCTGTAGGGAAGTGTTAATATTTACATTTCAGATATAAGCAGATAAAGTACACTGCTCCGCTCCATCCTTCACTTTGCCTGAAAAATGTATTTTCTCCTATTTAAAACTCATCAAGTTGCTGTTGCTGACAGCTGACAATAGTTTTGACATCATCAGTTGTAGGAATTTGAAGTTTCAGGAGAGAAGAGAAAATACTGGATAAAAATCTACATTCTGTTCAATTTCTGCAGTTTTTGGACTGAAAAGGGTTGGAAACTGGGCTCATTTGAAAAGATTTTGAGACAATGAGTTTATAAAAGGACGTTTGTTCATTACTTTATAGGGAAGTGAGTGCCTGGGAACCTACTCCTGGCACATTTGACTTGTTTTCATTTTTGCTGTTTCAGTCTGCTAATAGCATGTTATTTTCTGACTAGTGTCTTACTGCATGTAGAAGATACTTTACCATGTTAATATCCACCTCCTTTGATAGTAGGCACTTAGAAACAATTTATGCATTTGTAAAGAAGACAGGGACTAGCAAAAAGGCCTTATTACTAGCCTGAGGAAACCCAGAGGAAGAAAGTGGGAGAAAAGGGCTGATCTCCCTGATGTAGTTAAGAGGACCAAGCTAAGGACTGAGAAATGCACCCCCTTCCCTGTGCAGCCATCAGTTTTCCCCAGTTCCTGGCTTGATTTGTGGGTGTTGAATGAGTAAACCTGGGCGCTGACTCCCTTGTTTGTGACCAGCCTCACCACATATCACAAAACTCCTCCTGCCTTTCCAGGCTCTTTGCCTGCCACATCCTGTCCTCTCCTCCTCCTCGCTGCCAGATGCCTGCATGAAGGAGAACACATTCTTCAGTCCCCTGTTGCAGAATATTCCATATAATGCCACTGAAGGAAAGAAGCATTCCTCACTGCTAGGGTGACATATTCTTGTTCTTACCACCTCCCTGGGCTGTAACCTTTCCTGCAGGGTAACCTTATAAAGAGCTCTTGTCCTAAATCCCTTCTCAGTTTCTTCAGTGTTCTGTCTATGAGGTGCAATAGCTCTGTGAAACATCAGCTTCTTGTTGTCCTCTTTTGTGCTTCTTTTCTTTCCCCTTCACACTGTACATTTTCTCTAGCTCCCACCCCTGCAAAACACCAGAAGTTTCGCTTCTGTGGATTTCTTCCTCATCCCACCATGGCTGAGCTCTGTAGGGGTGTCTGATCTCATCCCTCCCAAAGTGGAGGGAGACAGTCTGACTTTCTTGGGCTGCCTCAACACAAGAGTAGTAGGATGAAGCAACATCTGCCAGCTGCAGTGTTTGTGTGACTGCCCTTTACACCAGTGCATCACGTGTTAAATGTTAACAAGTATCCTGCTGGAGAACTCAGCTTCCCAGATCCTTTTCTCCCATTTCATTCTTGAGAATTGCATGAAAACTTCCAGCTCCCTCTAATGTCCTTGCCAGGATAAAGCTGGAGAGCCTGTAGCTGCACCATGTATGTGTCTGGGAACCAGAAGACCCAAGGAGCTGGGCTCATTTTGTGGTCTATTTATCTACACTTGTCATGTCAGCTTGGAGACAGCAGCTGTACCAACACATTGGGACATATTTTTGTCAAATGGATTAGTGGCAAGTGAATAACATATGGGCAACACCTTCTAACACCCACATTTGGCACTTTTCAGGGATGTTGCACTTCAAAGGGAAGCTAGCATTTTATTTTCTCTGTCTGATTCCTGGTAAGGTTCATCTGAATCTTGCAAATGGCCAAAAAATTGTTGGCAGATCACATTGGTGCAGTCCCATATGAAATATGCCAGCTGCTTCTTTCCAGCTTA
>CM072891.1:21012222-21443299 GCA_037013685.1 Acridotheres tristis | reverse complement strand
GATTTCACGGTGTGAAATCAGTTTGGATGCCACTACATTTTCCCCCATGTCCTCCTCCAGTGCAGGCCTCTGTGTGCTTTGGCCATGACTAATGGGAAATCACTGTGATATGTAGCAAATAAATTTTGCTTGACCAAAGAAATGAGAAGACTGAGGGTGAATTCCTGCTTTCAGGGGAGCTCTGAGGTTTGCACTACCTTAGGTACAAGAGGAAACAGGCCTCCTGTAGGCTCTAGGACATAGCTCAGGCAGGCATGGAAGCAGTTGCAGTCTTTTCCTTTGCTCCTTGTTTTGGCTCTCAGATCTTCTCCAGGAGAAAATAAAATCATAGCTTTGTTTCTCACATGGAGTTTTCCCCACCTGCACTGAAATAGGAGGGCAGGTGAACAAAATATATATCACTGTGCAGAGTGGCCTCAGCTAAGTGTTTGTCAAGAGCAGAACCAGCTTGTGGAGCCTGTAGCTCTGTGCCATGATGTGGTTTTGTTATGAGTAGCCAAGTGCTTGTGCTGCATTTTTGTCTCTGTATTTCCACAGTAGAGCCCTGAGTCAAAACATTTCCTGCAATATGGGTACTGTACTATTAGTGTAATGCTAGAACAAAGCCACACAAGGTTCATGTTGGTATTAGTCAGCTGAGGAAGTGACATCCTCACCTGGGAGGTTGATGTGTTGGGTTTTGATGCTTGTGATGCCAACAGCAAGCTCCAGGCATGAGACTACAGGGCAGAGGAAAAATGGGTTAGGAGAGGGGTTGTATCCTCAGGGTGATCTGCAACTGGCTAAGCAGAAGAATTTATGAAAATGGGAGAGAAGATTTGTGCCTTTACTGGCTTGTTTGCTGCTGGGATATAGCTGGGCATGCAGTATTTTCACAGCTCCTGGAAAAGTGTATAAAAGGGGTTAGCCTAAACACAACATAGGTGACAAGGAGCACCAGAGGTGTTTGACTAATGGCCTAAATATTTTCAGTGGAACAAATAAAGAGAAAAGGTTCTAAAACCTCCTCCAAATCCACCACCCAAAGCCCATCCTGCCAACTGAGAGGTGTTTTCAGCAGAGAGAATCACAAAGGTCTAGGCAGAGGATTGTAGTCAAGTTCAACCAGCATTTCTTGGGGTAGGAACACTGCCAGCTGGCAGTATACGGAAGAGCAATTTTCAAAGGGAAAGAGCCAGTTCTGTAATGAAGTTTATTCCACTGATGCTTCTGACGATCCTATTAATTTCTCGTTTTTTAATGTTTGTTTTATTTAGGTGAAGAGTGAAGGCCCCAAACTGGTCCCCTTCTTTAAAGCCACTTGTGTCTATTTTGTTCTTTGGCTGCCAACTTCCAGCCCATCCTGGTTCAGTGCCCTCATTAAATGTCTGCCCATCTTTCACCTGTGGGTTTTCCTCCTGGCTCATGGGATTAACTTCTTAGTGTCACACCGGAGTGCCAGCTGCATCCTAGCAGGACTCATATTTTCAGCAGTGGGAGATGCCTTTCTCATCTGGCAGGAGCAGGGCTACTTCATTCATGGTGAGTACAGTGTCAGTCCTAACGGGATGCCACATTGCTCAGCTGTTACCCTCTTTATTTAGTAATGAGTTACTGGGCCACATGTTTTGTTTATTCATGTACAGCTTAAGCTCCGGACACTGGGAAACACTCATCCCTTGACTAAAATCCATCATGGTTTGAGGAATCACATCATGGATGAGTCTTGCTCTTGAGCTTCTCTTGAGGTTAGAGAGGTAATGGGTTCAGTTTAGGTTTCCTGGGATGTGCCACAGCATCTGGGCTGGCTGGAGTTGAGAAGGTGGCATGCCAGAATCCCTGGGGAAGAGAAGGAAATGCTCATGGCACTTGTCAGTTCCCATGAAGCTACGGGAAGTATTTACCTCCTATCTCTCTGCAGGGTGATCTCTCAGCCCTTTGCTGTGAGGATTGGGAATGGAACATATTGTCCAAAGGTCCTCAGTGGAGAACAGGTGGAGAGGACATTTATGTTTTGATAGACAAGCCCATAGCCTGGGGGAGGCATTAAGTGGATGATAGAAACCAAAGCAGCAGCAATCTTGTCCTACTTGCAGGTTCATCAGTGTGAATCATGCAGCCTGTTGTACAAGACATGTCTGTTTTGCAAAACATTTAAATGATGTTCAGTCAAGGACAAACCTTACTGCAGTGGCCTGTATTCTCTACAGAAAGATCCACATCTCAGAGCAAAATGAGCTTGGTTTGTTTTGCTAGTTTGCAGACTGGAACATAATGATTCAGATTAGTCATTTAAAGCCATGTTGAATCTGCCTGCAGCAGCTCTCTCCCTGGCCTTGGACTGTCACAAGAATTCAGCAGCAGTTGAGTCCTTCACTGAACCGACTGGTGGGGTTTCTGAAGTTAATTTAACCAGCACAGGGATCACACAACACCCATCATTAACTGGCTTCTGTGACTATCCCACTGGAAAATGTGATGAGATGAGGGAACTTTCCTGACTTGTGCTGTTGTCAGCTCTGAAAGTCACAGGCTTATTTTTTCCCCTCTCTTATGAGGTTAGTATTTAGTTTTATTCTGGTATTCCCACAAGCTCTTTCTTTATGAGAAGGAAGTATGTACAGTGCCAGATATGAAAGGCCAAATGCTCTGAATCTGCTTTTTATCCTGCTTCCCAAGGGCTTATCCCCATCCCATTAAAAGTTCATGTAAAAAAAATGTTTACTGATTTTGCTGGGGTATGGACTAGGCCCTGAGGATTGGATCTATCTGGCTGAACCTTGGGTATGTTCCTGAGGAGCTCCAGCTTTCTTGAGGTGCCATCCCTTCTGTGCTGAGTGTTGACATTCGCACCCAAGGGTCTCCTCCCAACAGGAGTACCTGGCTCAGTCACCTCAGCCCAACTGCTTTTGCCTCCTGGAGTTGCTCCTTGAGCTACGGCTTGGGAAACATTCAAGGCCCAATTCTCCCTGTGATCATTTTTGTGCACGGACTGTTCCATGCTTCTCCATTCCCATGTAACTGGTATATCTCTGAGTTTCCTCTCCATGTTAGTGCTAGAGGAAGGGTAACCAGTCACAGCAATTGAGCATCTTGTTGATGTGTTTTAATCTGCAAAAGAGTTGTGTTTTCAACTTTAGTCTCACAACTGAGAAGTTCTGCTTTGTGGGTTCAGACACATTTTTTTCCTCTTAAGGAGAAGGAAAACTCTGTTGGAGCATTTTGAAAATCTCAGCCCAGTGAGCTGAGTTGAATGAGTAAACCTGGGAGCTGACTCCCTTGTTTGTGACAGCCTCACCACATATCACAAAACTACCTTCTGTAGGGAAGTGTTAATATTTACATTTCAGATATAAGCAGATAAAGTGCACCGCTCCATCCTTCACTTTGCCTGAAAAATGTATTTTCTCCTATTTAAAACTCATCAAGTTGCTGTTGCTGACAGCTGACAATAGTTTTGACATCATCAGTTGTAGGAATTTGAAGTTTCAGGAGAGAAGAGAAAATACTGGATAAAAATCTACATTCTGTTCAATTTCTGCAGTTTTTGGACTGAAAAGGGTTGGAAACTGGGCTCATTTGAAAAGATTTTGAGACAATGAGTTTATAAAAGGACGTTTGTTCATTACTTTATAGGGAAGTGAGTGCCTGGGAACCTACTCCTGGCACATTTGACTTGTTTTCATTTTTGCTGTTTCAGTCTGCTAATAGCATGTTATTTTCTGACTAGTGTCTTACTGCATGTAGAAGATACTTTACCATGTTAATATCCACCTCCTTTGATAGAAGGCACTTAGAAACAATTTATGCATTTGTAAAGAAGACAGGGACTAGCAAAAAGGCCTTATTACTAGCCTGAGGAAACCCAGAGGAAGAAAGTGGGAGAAAAGGGCTGATCTCCCTGATGTAGTTAAGAGGACCAAGCTAAGGACTGAGAAATGCACCCCCTTCCCTGTGCAGCCATCAGTTTTCCCCAGTTCCTGGCTTGATTTGTGGGTGTTGAATGAGTAAACCTGGGCGCTGACTCCCTTGTTTGTGACCAGCCTCACCACATATCACAAAACTCCTCCTGCCTTTCCAGGCTCTTTGCCTGCCACATCCTGTCCTCTCCTCCTCCTCGCTGCCAGATGCCTGCATGAAGGAAACACATTCTTCAGTCCCCTGTTGCAGAATGTTCCATATAATGCCACTGAAGGAAAGAAAAATTCCTCACTGCTAGGGTGACATATTCTTGTTCTTACCACCTCCCTGGGCTGTAACCTTTCCTGCAGTATAACCTTATAAAGAGCTCTTGTCCTAAATCCCTTCTCAGTTTCTTCAGTGTTCTGTCTATGAGGTGCAATAGCTCTGTGAAACATCAGCTTCTTGTTGTCCTCTTTTGTGCTTCTTTTCTTTCCCCTTCACACTGTACATTTTCTCTAGCCTCACCCTGCAAAACACCAGTTCTCTGCCTTCTGTGGATTTTTCTCATCCCACCATGGCTGAGCTCTCTGTGGGTGTCTGATCTGGTCCTCCCAAAGGGAGGGAGACAGTTCCACTTCCTTGGGCTGCCTCAACACAAGAGTAGTAGGATGAAGCAACATCTGCCAGCTGCAGGTTTTTGTGACTGCCTTTTACACCAGTGCATCACGTGTTAAATGTTAACAAGTATCCTGCTGGAGAACTCAGCTTCCCAGATCCTTTTCTCCATTTCATGCTGTAGAATTGCATGAAAACTTCCAGCTCCTCTAATAACCCCGCCAGGATAAAGCTGGAGAGCCTGTAGCTGCACCATGTATGTGTCTGGGAACCAGAAGACCCAAGGAGCTGGGCTCTGTGGCCCATTATCTACACTTGTCATGTCAGCTTGGAGACAGCAGCTGTACCAACACATTGGGACATATTTTTGTCAAATGGATTAGTGGCAAGTGAATAACATATGGGCAACACCTTCTAACACCCACATTTGGCACTTTTCAGGGGTGTTGCACTTGAAAGGGAAACCAGCATTTTATTTTCTCTGACTGATTCCTGGTAAGGTTCATCTGAATCTTGCAAATAGCCATAAAGTTGTTGGCAGATCACATTGGTGCAGTCCCATATGAAATATGCCAGCTGTTTCTTTCCAGCTTAGGCAGAGATGGAGAAGCAGCCAGATTTAGTCCTCAAGTGCCTTTGGGTTTGTGGCTAAATATGTGCAGGCTTTGTGTCAGGGTTCAGAGGGGTTTGTGTCTTTTGTCATGTTTTGTTCCTACACTGCTGTGGTTCCAGTGTTCCACATGTGACCTATGAAGAAAACACTATGGATAGTTAGAGGGGGTGATCTTTGGTCTAACTTCCTCCCAACCTTCCATCCAAAGCAGGGGAAGAGGAACTACCTGAAAAACAAGATAAATTCCTTCTCGATCAGCTTCCATCAGTTCCACCCAGCTTATCAGCAGAAAGGCTTTTGTCACAGCAGAGCTGTACTTGGCTGCAGCTGTAATTGTGCTGGGGCTTTTTTTTAGGTTGGGGACTTGGTACTGTCTGCCATGTACAGATTTTTGTAATAAAATGGTCCCAAATGGTCAGTATGGTTATCACTGGTAGTGTAACTGGTAGGTAACACTGCAAGGAATGCTTTCCTCTGGCAGTCACTGATGAAAGATCACACTTTCTGTGTCAATGCCTCTCTTCAGGTCTGCTGATGTTCGCCATCACACACATCCTGTACTCTTCAGCCTTTGGCATGAAGCCTTTGGACCTCAAAGCCGGCTTGCTGATGGGCGTTGTTTCCAGCTCCTGCTATGCCTTCCTGTACTCCTACCTCTCGGGCCCCTTCACCTACCTGGTGGCCGTCTACATCGGCCTCATCGGCTTCATGGGCTGGCGGGCGGTGACGGGCGTGCAGCTGTGCAATGACCTGTGGATGTGGACCAGGCTGTCAGCCTGCGTGGGTGCCATGCTCTTCATGGTGTCGGACCTCACCATCGCGCTCAACAAGTTCTGCTTCCCCGTGCCCTACTCGCGCTTTATCATCATGGCCACCTACTATGCCGCCCAAATGCTGATTGCGCTGTCGGCCGTGGAGACCAGAGAGGAAGAGGACTTCAGGAAGAGGAGCTAGGTGGAGTGCCAATAGTCTGTGAACACATGGGTTGTGTCTCAGGTGCTGTAGCTGCATTCGCCCCTGAGAGAGATCGCCATTTCTCTAGGCACACTGGTGTTGATTTTGCTTCTTTGAAGCATTACCTTTGGGAATTACTTTTTTTTTTTATTGGCTTTCTCTGAATACAGCTTACTTCAGTGTGGAGTCCCCATCAGAATGCTTAGACTGTCCCTCCAATAGCTACTCATTCAACTTTTTCTCCTTGGAAGTGCTCTACTACTGCATTTTGCTTGTTAGTCTTGAAATTGATGCTGAATGTCTGGGAAGAGGAGGGCTGGTGGAAAGGAGGTTTGGCCATGAACTGTGCTAAAAGGCTTGCTCCCGACTGTAGGCAGACAAGCACAGATCTCTGCTAAAGTCATAGGTAAAAGTTAATTTAACCGATGTTTGTCTTTTTTGTGCATTACAAACTCAGTATGCAAACTGGAGCTGAAAGGAAGCTTGGAGGGAGAGTAAAAATATACCCAGCGGGGAGCTGAGCTCTGGAATCAGTGGCAGCATGTGGGGCAGTACTCAGCAGAACCAGCATGAAGGCAGAAACCCAAGCAGAGGGCACAGAGCAAGAGGTGTGCTGGCAGTGCCGTGTGCTTTAATTGCAGTGATCACTGTTCCAGGGCAGGTCTCTAGGTGCAAGTCAGCATTGCTGCTTGTGGCAGAACTGTAGAGAGCAGGAGTTTGGTGGGATTTCAGGGACATCTCGGTAGCCAGGCCAGCATGTTCTCCCTCACCACGTGCACACAGTTACACGGTGCCTGCAGCCACCAGTGAGATGTAATGGGCACATGAGGAACTTTGATTTTTAAAGCAGAACTTACTCATTCTCTTACTTAGTGTATGCCCTAATTATCCCAAATCTTCATGCCTTTTTTCTCCAATGTCCTAACAAGTAATATTCCATGTACCCATTAAGCTTTAGTAGCACTTTCAGTAGTACCTTTAGTACTGCTGCCTGCAGTATCTTAAATCTTTGTGTGAGCATTTCCTGTGATCAAGGCCCTGATTTTGGATGTAGATTGCTATGGTTTGCCAGCTGGTGGAAAATGATCCTCTTTACATCACTTCTTTTTTATTTTACAAAGTCCTTTTCAGCAGAGCTTCCTGAAAAGCACTGTCCTTTGTGTTCAACATGCCTGTCACTTCCTTCTCAAGCTCACATGGACTCACATAGACCCTTGCTAGCTTTTCCCTTGTGTTGAGAGGTGCTGAGTGGGTCTCCTGCTCCTCTCCAGCCTCACCTGGTGTGCCTGGCAGGGAATAGACATTGCCTCCCCATGACTTCTCCATCAGTGCAAATGCAGCCAGTATTACAGAAATCTGGGTTAACCACCCTGATCCCGTGGGGGCATCTGCTGCTTTTCAGACAGGGATCAGAAAGGTCAGCTGCATTATGGAGAGGGAAAGCACTGTAGGTAGCACAGCCCCGTGTAATCCTTTCCCTTTAATGCTGTTATGTAATACTGTCAGTATTCGTTCACTGGCACATCAGGAACTGCCTGGAGTAAACAGCTAAGGGAATTTAGGGCCATAAACCATTTTCATTCATCGGCATTGCTTATCTCCTGGCCACACATTGAACCCTGCACTGTAGTTCTCTGCAGATGTCACCTGCTGTTACTCATCTTGGCTGTTTGCAAGTCTCCTCCTGCAACAGGGTGACCCAGCTAAGCATTTGGGGTGAGTCCCAGCATCCTCCCAGCATGTGAGCAAACAGCACACTGCAGTCTTTGAGTCTCAGCTCCTTGGCATGGGTCAGTCCAGCACACTCAGTCCTTAGCTGGCAGTTCTTCAGAGGAGCTCCCCCACATCCTGAGCTTCCCTTTGCTTTGAGGGAAATGCTTGCGTGATAAAGTAAGCTTAATTTAAAAATCTTGAGTTTTGATTCTTTTTTTTCCTCTCTAGAAACGAGTAGTCTGTCTGAAAATAGCTGAGTTGCTTTTCTATGTGCTTTTTCTTCTTGGCTTGCTTTGCTGTCCTGCTCTACCATCAGCCACTGGATACTTGCAAAAAGGAGTCTTAATGTGTTATTAGGAGGCCCCTCCTCTCCACAGGCCTTCAGAGGTGCAGTTTCTGGTGGCAGAGGTCTCTAGGTGGGACAGCAGAAACTTGTGCAGCCTAAGTGGGCTGTTGTTCCCTTGCTGTCCTGGGACAGATCACCTGGAGTGACTTGGCTGGGACACATTGGCCAGTCACATTAGCTCCATCCCAGTGCTGCAATAGCTTCAGCCTTCCTGGGAGCACGAGGCAGAGCCCTCAGCATGCAAAGGAGAGTCCTGGTTGGCTTGGAGGTTTGCTGGCAATAGGCTCTTGATCTTCAAAATCTCTCTCTGGCTCTGCATTCCTCTTTCTAATCTATATTACTTGAATGAGACTGTTTTCCTGGATGCTCTTTCCTGCTGGGAAGAGACCAGCTGCTGTGGACTGTGATCTGACACAATTCTGAAATGCCTAAATCCTGAGAAGTACTAAGCAGTATTGGCCGGCTGTTAAATAACTTTTCTTGGGAATAAAACCGTTCCCTCAACCCCAGCGAGGCAATCTTCACTTGGAAATAGAGCGAATGCAGCGCATTCACTTCAGCCTCTTTCTGTAGGCAGATCCTCCTTGCAAAGAACTCCCAGGGTCAGTCAAAGAAGCAGTGCTAATTGCAACTTGTTTTTAAGTGCTAGTAATTCTTCTGGGCTGTGTCACAGTGTGATGCTCATGTACCAATGGCAGGTCAAGACAAACAAAGCCAGAGGATTTTAACTTCAAACTTTATTCTTACTCTGTGCTGAATACCTGGCTTCTTACTCCTCCATATTGAGGCATCTGTATGACCAATTGGTTTAAGAACTGATCTTACATGGCTTTTGACTAGATTACTGAAGGTTTCATGTTGTCGTCAGCGGAGGTAATTTATATATTTTTACACAAGCTTATAAAATTCCCAAGAGGAGCTTGGCAGCTTTAAGTGGCTCTTCAAAGTTTTCCAGTCCTGTTGCTTGACACTTAACACCTGCATTTTCATCTTGCTATCATGGTATTTTTGGGAGCTGTTCTGGAAGAAGCAGATCAAAGCAAACAGCAACTGTAGAGCTTAGTGGCAGGTGCCTCTTTCTCTTTGCTTGGTTTCTGAATACAGACAGGGTTTTTTATGCAGAGGCATCATAACTGTCTTCTTGGAAGAGGATGGGAAGTTGCTGTCTTCTCATGACAGAAATCCTCCTGGGTAATTCTCTTGCCTTTTATCCATGCTCACTCCTTTTATGGCCTTGGGTGAGTCACTTAAATTTTCTGGGGCCAGGTCCACATCTGGTGTATGAGGGCCAGTGCAATGCCGAGTTATTCCGGCAGGGGACCAAGCTCTCACCCCATTCTAAAATAGAGCTGTAAGCCTTTACCTACCTCACAAGGGTGACGTGAGGATTGATGTTCATACAGCACTTTGAAGATGTCAAGTGTCACAAGTATTATCCAACTTTAATGTTAAAATTCCTTTTAGGGATCTGCAGGACTTCTCTTAAAACATGGAATGCGTGACTGCCTTTTCAATTTGCATCAGATAGAAAAAAATGCAAAATATTTATTCATGCTGGTTAACGGGATGTGCTCAGCTATACTTGAACTCTGAGGGAGGTTTAGCTTAAAAATCTGAACTTTCTAATTTCAGTTTTGTAAATGGTTTTTAGTTCTTCTAAAAGGCTTGACCAAATTCTTAGATGCAAACCTTGCATCCAACTTTTGCAGTCTGCTCTTGTCCCTCACTGCACCCACATGCAGCCTACAGAGCACTGTTATACAGTAAGTATAGTCCAGCCAAAACAGAATATTTCACAATCTGCTGGGGCTTTTGAACAAGCTGGAACAGAAAATGAAGTCATTCTGTTCAACCTTCAGTCTGCAGAAGGTTAGATGGGTTTCACGAGGCAACTTTCAAAGGGATGTTTAATTTCTCTGATTGTAAGTTTTACTGGTTTGAAAATCAGCAGAGAGAGAAAGCTTTGATGGAATCAATAAGGTCAGCACATCCTTCTTGAATTCCTTTCTTTTCACCTGAATCAAGGAAGCAGTGGGTTTTGTAGCAGAGGAAGTGCTTGTACCACCAGTCCTATGGCCCAGAACAGAAATTGATCTAGAAATACAGCTCTCAACAATCACCATGTTCTCAACTAAGATAAAAATGCTACTGTTCACTGATCTAAATCTGGACCGCAGCTAGAAGCTACCTAGTTTTTGTAGCACTAGCTGCTGTACAAACACAAATGAAGGCAAGGAATTACACACCAAGGAATGTGAACTGTGTACATGTGAAATGGACCATAATTTTGAAGCAGCTGCGGTAAAATTTTCATATGAACTCAGAAGCAAACACAATGTAAATTTTTATGGTTTCTTTAAAATATTTGATGGGTTTTCATTTTCTTAGTCTGGAGAAAATTTTCTTAATGTTATTTTAGTTTCACTCTTACTGTAATGAATAAAAACACACAACTCTACCCAGACTCCAAATGAAAAAACGTGGCAAATTGGCAGGAATGCCAAAAATTCTGTGGCTTGTATTGTTTCTGTGGTGACAGTATGCTGCTGTTGGGTGAACTACTGGAGTGGTGTAATGGCTCAAAAGTCAGGCTGAAGCACAGGATGCAGGGGTTGAACCACCAAGACTTCAGCGGGAACATGACTGGGCCAATTCGGATCAGTCAAAAGACAGAGCATACGGAAATAAAAGACACTTTTTCCTGACAGAAGAAAAGCAAGAAACCATTGCTGAATCATTATAAACATATTTATCTAGACCCTGCTGGTGCAGGTTCCTGCTGGACCAAGCCTTGCTCCTAATTCAGCTGGAGAGGCTTGCTCCAAGCCTGTGGTGCTGGCAGGTCAGGACAGCAGAACCTGAATCTTAGTTAAATAAAACTCAAAAACCAGAAAGCAAAAACAAGAACAAAACCACAAAAAAAAAACACCAAAAAAAACCAAACAAAAAAAACAAGGAAGGAAAAAGCAAATGCTACCGGGCAAGTGGCAGTTCTGCCTGCCTGAGAATGCAGAGTGGCTGGTCTGTCCTGAACACTAATCTTTATCTTGGACCCATGTGAGTCTCTTGCTCCAGCCCCTCTCCCACACATTCCAGGCCGAGTGCACTGAAAGATGTGTCTGAAACAGCTGCTCTCCTCTGGGGAGTCAAGCACTTTGCCATGTCTGAAAGAGTCTAGCACTTAATTTCTTTACTGTGATTGTAAAGGTGACCACATACAGTACAGCCACTTGATCTGGGATCTTTTCTTAACACATTTTTATGCTGATTTTACTATTTCAATTCTTTGTTTGGAATGTAACTTTTTTCTCATTTCTTCTGTGCGTATCAGCAATTAAAAATATTAATTTACTGGATATTTTTACTGTGCAGATATATCTCCTTGCTTATTTTCTGTTTCTGTCACTGTTTCAGCACAGAGTATGAGGCCCCTCTGCGGTGGGCAGCTTTGTGCCAGTGTTATACCCTCCAGCATAATTTGTGCTGGAGCTGCTCAACACTCCACTAAAGCTGATTGTCACAGTCAGCCACAGGATTCCTACCGGGGGAACCCTGAAAAACACCCACATGCAGCCTACAGAGCACATCCAACACAACCAGGCACCTCGCTGGTGTTATACCACATCCTGGGTGCCCTGGGATGCCAATCTCTGGAGCAAGCTTGCTCCAGCCTGTCCTAGAGATGATGGCAATTTGTCCACACTTCCAGGGAGAAGGGAGCTTGCTGCACAGGACTGCTCCAGGAAGACTGCTCACTGCCAGGAATTCCCAGACTAATAGCCAAATCTCTCTCACCCCTTGCCCCAGGAAAAATCTCCAGGAGGAAAGGAGTAGAGTAGTCTGCACATTTTTCTCTGGTTGGGGATCTGATGCCAGCTTCTTCAGCTGTTTGATGCAGTGGCACAGATATTTTGTTCATTAATCCTGAACCAGGCCATCTGTCACTAGTGGAACAGGTTTCAAGGATTTATGGCATAGAAACACATTGGGTGTAAGCGCTCCCAGTCAATTAAATGGATCTGCTTGCCGGCTTAATGGAGACTCTTTCATACTCCCTTTCTGAAGTGGAATGGTTCTTGAAATACAACCAAATTATTTTCAGGGCAGCCTAAAGGGGTTAGCAGGAGGCAAAGGAGCATTCTCTCCTCTCCCTTTTATTTGGTCTTACACAATTCCTTTCAAACACTTAGAGGCCTGCTGGGAGAAGCATCCTGTTTCGTCCTACCTCCTTCCTAGCTCCAGATGGAATAGAAGTGGCACAATCTTCTCAGACTGTGTCTGAGGTTCTCTGAACAGATTCTGACTTTGACTTCTGATTCTCTCACACAGATTCTCAGTGTGTCTGAGTGTTGGCGACTGCTATATTTTTATTCCACAACTGGGTCCTGGAAGATTTCAGTCTACATTAAAAGAACCAGCATCAATGTATGTATATGTGTATTGATCTACCTGCCAGCCTGTTCAGTGGTTCAGATTTTCTGCAGTCCCTTATCTAGGCATGGCCATTAGCAGTGAAGTTCCTGCACTTTCTGTGGCCAGCCGTTTGTAAAAGTGACTCCCTCATTTGCAAAACTCTATTTACTTTCTCAGTATTGTGAGGATTTAAATATTTCAGATTTATGGCTTACTCGGTGTCTATATACAATCTCACACAAAGAAGCCTAAAATATCATGGAGCTCCTGCTGGGCTATCTGGAGAAAAGGAGGCAGAATCCAAGTTTCTTCTTGAACCTGGAAGCAGGATTCTCTCCAATCTTTGGCCCCTTTTATTACCATTAAGATACATTAGCAGAGGGTATTAGAAATATCACCTTTAACATCCTACTGCAAGGAATCACTTAGAGAGAAGGAAGATGGAAACACTGGAAGTGCTCCTGCTCAGCAGAAGCCCCACTCTGCCACCTGGTCTAGCTGACCTTCACAGAAGCCAAGGGCAGTTGCATTTTGAGCTACATGAAGAGAAACTACACAGCCACAACAATGCTGTTCTGCATGCCAGACCAGGCACAGCTAGTTCCACTAATTATATCTTGTGTTTCAACTTCTGCAAACTTCCTGTCCCTGTGTCCATCTTTTTTTAAGGAAAAGGACTAAGTACCATAATTAGTGCAGTCAATCCCATGTTTTGAAAGCAGGTCTCATAAAATCATGGATAAAAATCTTTATAAAACTTTAGAGAGTTCTCATTTTCACTCCCATTTCCCCTTTTCACTTCAGCACTGTTCTGAACAATTCACTTTGGGTCTAATAGTCTTTGTGTTCTTTGCAACCTGCCCCCTTCTGGCCTAAGGAAAATTATATTCATCCCTTCTGAGCTACAACAGCAGCAAAGCTGCTGCTGTGTTTCACTGAGGTGGTGCAATGCCCTATTTGTTTTTGCAAATGTTACAGAAAGGGCTAAAACACAAAAACGTGGCTAAGCAGAAGAGTGCAATTAAAGAAGAGAAATAGAAGAGTACGTAAAGTATTGGGTTTGTGTGGCAAGGCTTTGGTGGCAGGAGGGGACTGCAGGGATGACTTCTGTGGGAGGCTGCTGAAAGCTTCCCATGTCCAGTAGAAGCAACAGGTCCAAGTGCCTCTGTGTCAACACTACTGAGACGGGGAAAAAACCTGCAACAGCGAATGCAGCCAAAGAGAAGAATGAGAATATGTGAGAGCAGAGGAAAGAAGGGCAAAGACAAAGCAAGATGAACTGACCACAGCCCCCATTTCCCATCCACCTGCACCAGTGGGTAAAGGAGGTAAAAATTCTGAAATTAAGTTAAGCCCAGGAAGAAGGGAGGAGTAAGGAAAATATGTTTTAAAATTTAGGGGTTTACTTCTCCTTATTGTACTCTGATTTGATTGGTAATAAATTAAATTCCACAAGTTGAGTGTGTTTCGCCTGTGATGGTAACTGGTGAGTGATCTCCCTATCCTTACCTTGCTTCATAAGGCTTTTGTTAAATTTACTCTTTCCTGTCCAGCTGTGGGAGAGTTAGTGATAAAATGGCTCTGGTCTGCACCAGGTGTCCAGCTGGGGTAAACCCACCACAATGTATTAAGAGGAATTGAGACAGAGGTCTAGTCCCTGTAGAATCAACACAGAAATCAGCTACTCCTTCACAGTTATTCAAATCAGCAGATTTGCTCAATCCTTAGGTCAGTCCTTAGTCCTTTCCCATAGGACAGCCTGTCAGCAGGTAATGACCACTGAAAGTTTCTGAAAAATGTCCCTAAAGAAAATCTTTTAAGTCCTGGTCTGAAGGTGCTTGTGTCCTAATGAAGAGTGCTGGTTTTCATGTGAGGTATGATGCCCTCCTGCCTACAGTACCCAACTCCAGGCAGCAACTACCCCTCCTACAGAACTAAAATTATCAAGAATATAATTCCTAACATAATAAAAATAAATGTGCAGTTAAGCTCGATTTGACATGAATGCCTTATCTGCTTAAATCAGTTTTACAGTCTCTTATTCTGACCCCTGATTTCCCACCACAGCTGCAAATATCTGGCAGCAGAGAGACCCTACCCAGAAACTGCCCAGGTCAAGACAAGGAGGAGCCCCAGGAGCCCTCAGCCATAGGCTGCCATTGAGGAATCTGAGTATAAATCAGCACCTCACCAATACAGTGCTTTTGCAAGCCTTGCTCCTCAGCCAGGTCTGCTGTAAACAGGCTGCTTTGAATAACTTTGAAGAGGTGTGTTCCTGTTGTAACAGTGCTCACCTAAACAAGCTCAGTGTGGGAAGGCAGAAGGTAAATGCTACCCAGCAAGCAGATCTCAGAGTGGATAGGGAGCTGTTCTTGTGCCCCTTAGGCCTGTCTGTCTCCCCTGAACTGGGTGAGCAGTGCTATCAGGATTCCTTGCATTAGCCTGGCTGGCAAACAGAGAAGGCTCCCACTGATTTTAGGGACAAAGAAGCTGTGCTCCAGCTGTGGCTTCAGGGAGGAGTGTATCAGGGTGCATGCAAAGTGGGACACATGGTAACAACAGAAATTATTAGAAAAATGGTAAAGAATTGCTTTCAGTCTTTTGGGTGGGCAATTGCTGGCTTCAGTGAAGAAGTATTGCATGTATTGTACACACAGAGATGGGTCAATTTGAAAATCAGAGCAGGAAACCCAGTGTGAGCATCCTTTCCCTGTGAGGTAGTACCACATTAGCAGAGAGAACCAAACCCTGGGTGAGGTGTGTTTGTGTGCTCAGCAGCTGTGAGTAGGCTGTCCAGAAGTAACGATCTTGGACAAAAATAACCCTGAAACATCTTTTCAAATATAGTCCCTCATTATTGGTACTGTATCAGTTTCATTCCAAGCTGTGCCTGGCAGCCTCTCTCTTTTGTCCCACTTATGAGGACACTAACAGGTTTGAGGTGCCAGGGCCTGTCTCTAAAAGTGCTGGTAAAACTTCACCCTATGCACCTGGAAGTGTCTGTGCTCACACCACCAATTTGAGCCAGCTGGAACCAAGCTCTGTGTTATGACCTGATTTAAAGCTTCACTGGGTTCAACAAAAGAGGGAAGGGAGAGTGGGATATAACATAAGTGATTTTCTTTGTCTTTTTGTCTTGGAAACCTTACTAGCTGTCTTACAGTGCTGTCAAAATCTTTCCATTTTACAAAAGAAGAGAACAGATGTACCCAGTGCAGTGTCTGTGCAAAAAAAAGCACAAAGCTATTGTCAGAGTGCATCCATGGACTTCTTGTAAGTGTTAAGTATGCCATGGATGCAGAGGAAGCCTGGTTAGGGACTGAGAAATGGCCATGTTTGATTCTGAGCTGTTTAGGGAATTAATGAAGCCTGCTGGCCAAAATAAGCCATTTTAAGGGATACAAGACTGCCTTAAAACAACTGAAGATAAATCTCAATGACTTCGAAGGAAGACAGAGTTAGGCAGCTTTTTTGGATATGAAGGTAAGCTCCCACAGTGTGCCCCTTGCAGCTCCAGCACCTAAAAACTGAGCAGTCTCTTCCTCTGTGGAGAGGGAAAGGGCCCAGAGGAGTGTGTTCCACACACAGTGCCAGTCCCAGCAAGTGTGCTTGTCCTGGAAAATAGCAGGGTGTGAACCACATTCAGACAAGAAATCTGTGGTTACTCAGCCTGGAGGGAATCACCCCCAACAAATTCCAGTGGCTGCACACCTGAGCTATCATAGATGATCAGCTGGCAGCTGCAAAGTTGTAGGTGTCATAAGTGGGCAGGTGCTGCTTGTTGAGGCAAGCCACAGCTTAGGCTTGGCTGTGATGCTAATGGTGCCCCTGTACTGGGTCACTAGTGATGGGGGTTGCTGATGAAAGCCTAGCTCAGGGCACAGCTTTTGCTGTCACATGCTGTGGCTCCTCAGTGGGGCCAGGAAGCAAGAAGCACTGTCCTTCCTGGTGTGCTCCATCTTGAAGTCAAATTGCTGCTGAGCACAGTTACTGTGGGCTGCCTCCCACTGCACACACAAACATGCAAAGAGAGCCAGCACCATCAACACAGAGAGTCTTCTCCTGCATGAGTACAAATCTTAAAGAGCTTGGGTATGACATTTCATGACCTGGACCTTACTTCCCATCAGGGAAAACCCAAGGAGTAGGAAGAATGAACAATACACCACATTACTCTTGGCATCTGACCAGCATACCTGTCTCCACATGCAAACAAATACAAACTGAAAAGCAAGAGGGAAAGGAATTGGAAATCTCATTCTTCCATTAATCTGCTATGCAACTCTAAGCAAGCAATTAATTTCTTTGTTTCTTCAGCTATAACTGAGGTGTCAGACTTTTGCTCCGTGGGGATATATCAATGCCTTCTTACACTAATGCCATTACATTGTGAAGTGCTTTCAGATATTTGGCTCCCAAAGCACTTTAGAAATGCATGATTAAATTACACCCAATTATAAACCAAAGCAGGTGATCCTGTAGAGGAAGGGATATTGCTCTGCTGGTGTTTTTCTGAGGCATTAATAGTCTACAGAATGCTCAGGGGAAATCAAGGGGAACTGTGTGTACAATTTAATTTCCAGTGTCCACTACAAATCTATTTGCAGCCTGTATTTGAACACATTTCTTGAAGTACTTAATATTGCTTGCTGCATTGACATGGGATCTATCTCATCAGTTAAATCCCCTGGATTGTAAGTGCAGCACTGTACAGCAAAATTCTTTCATGAGACCTCATTCTCAGAAAAGAACTTATCTCCTCATTCTCCTTCAGAGCTTTTCTACCATCTCTGAGATTTATGCAAATAAACCTTGTGACTTGCCATTTATAATGAAGAATAGGAAATCAGTTCACATCTGTGTCCTGCTGGTTCTGCCTGAAGACAGGTAGGCTGCTATCAAAGGATTGTAGTGCAAGGCACCTCCAACCTAACTTCCCTCCATTTACAACTCTCCTACACTTGCCTAACGTGCACAGAAGTTACTGAAGTAATTTCAGACTCTGTAGAAGCCAGGCCTAGAGCACTTCCACACAAGAACACAACTACATAACTGGAAGTGCTCTTTCTCACCTGCACACGTAGCCAAAGTACCATACCTATGGTTTAATCCATCAGGAAAGGCGGACTGGTAAGTACAAATACACAGTTTGACACCTCATTACTCTTTTTAGTGTACCACTCATTCTGTCAATTTAATGTGTTGCCCATTACTCTTAATGGGATTAGAAGACATAGCAGCATGTAGATAGGCTTCTGAAGAAATAGATGCCTTATCTAGTAATATGTATTAATATATAATTTTTTATATTACTGTCTTGTTTATTACACTAGGCACAGGCCAATCCAAAAAAATTGTCTTTGATCTCACCATTTAGAGTCACTGCATTCTGCATTTCCCCAGACTGGGCAGAAGGATCACTTACCATTTTGCTTTGATGAGCTGGGCCATGTTCAGTTATGTTTGGGAGCACTGCTGATTAGACATCCATGTTACGATTAGGCACATGTAGGGAGCAACAAAGAAGGCGGCATTTACCTGACAGGATGACGTCTAAATGTTTAATTTAATGTGCTTTTAGGGACTTTTGGTCCAGAAAGGCTGTCACACAGTCTCCTGCATGTCACAGGCTTCTTTGCTTCTCATTTAAGGAACAAATCCCAGTGAGACTGAAAACGTGCTACAATACAAATGATTTGTAACACCAATCTTCTGTTCTGTCAAGACATGATGATATTACCCTCTGAGCACATGAATGTCCTGAATTTTAATTTAAACAGCATCTGTATAAAGTGCTATGTAATGGGCTACTGACACATGTAGTAAAAGGAAGCCTGGTCCTGAAGCGATTGCCAGCAAATGGAAGGGATAGAAGAGGAGATATTTTTATATCTAATCCCCAAGTGAGCAAAGCTGGTCAGTGACATACCCAAGGCCACACAGGGAGCCTGAGCTTAACTCCAAGTCTTGTGCTTACCTCTGTGTTTGGAGATGTTCCAAAGCTCCTGTGAATCCAGAGGGTCAGTGTCTCCAATGTCCTTGCAGACAATGACTCAGAAGAAGTATTTCCTCCCTGGGAGCAGGCCTGTGACAGGGAATTTATTGCTATAAACCTTCTGTGTGCCTGTGAACCACACGTCAGTACTGACATCACATTGCAGGACACCATAATACATCTCCTAGTTGTCTTCTGCATCTGAGCTGTGGTTTAGGGTCATGGTGTTTGGGGCTCCTTCAGCCAGCTGCAGATTGCTGGGTGGTCAGGGAAAGCTAAGAATTAACGAGCCATTTACGCACTAGTTTATTCTGTTTGACTCCCTCCCTCTGTCCTTCTCTGGGACAAAAATATTCACTTCCAAAGTCACTGTATATCTAGGAAAGTACTTCCTTCCTTGATTTCTTCTATCCTGAGCAACCTGAGGGCCAATTTGTACTGTGTAATTACCTTCTGATGAAAAAATAAGGCTGTTAGTTTTGAATAGCATTCTCTGAAAGGATGACAAGTACATAAGTCTGTAACACCAGCAGATCATTGCAGTAATAGGAATCTCTCTAAGGACCCAAGCCAGCCTGCCTCAGACCCACTGGCAATGAAAATGGTGCCACCAGATTGCTGAGGGGACAGACACTGTTGTATCAGTGGTGTTATGGGGATTTGCCTGTTCAAATTATGACGTGAAAAACAAGGTAGCATTGGGAGTGTCTGAAGCAACAACTGCTTCACCCCTTCCCTCCACATTGAGCAGAGTAAATAAAGCCCTCTCAGTACCATCCTAATTCCTTAGCCCTGAGCCATGCTGCTTCTAGGCTTCAGCTAACATGAAGGAGGGAGTTGGGAAACAACAGGAAAGTCTTTTCTGGCCAGGGAGTCTTTCTCCCCTTGAGTGGAAACATTTTGGATTGCTCCCATGGCCTTTTTTGGACAACAGGTTGTATCATTGGAAGCGTCTGGGTTTTTTTATTTTAAAGAAAAAAATCCAACCTTCCTAACTTTAGTACTGACGCAGAAATTGTGTGTAATTTCCATCAGCAGAAGAGTATCTCCTGTCAGTACCCCAAAATGATGGAGTTTTCTCTGTACTGTACCTGCAGCTCACATGTTAATGTTGTAAAGGACATCTCTGCAACTATTCTTGAGGATAATGCAGTACAGGTCAGAAACAAATCACTTGGTGCTGTGGATCAGGACTGGGAATGATTCTTGTCCTCCCTCTTTTTGCCACACCACTGCTGATGGTGGTGGGGAGCACTGGCCAAGACAACTGCAACCATAAAGTTCTGCTTCCTGGCTTGGGCAGCAGCAGTAACAAACCCCATCTTTGAGCACAATAGGGATGTCTGTGGCTACAGGAGGTACTTGTATGGAATCAGCCCAATAGAAAAATGTTTCAGAGACACAGGTGCTGGATATTTCTTCAATCTGCAATGGCAGGCTTTGTCCCCAGCAAAGTGCACACAGCTGGCATGGCCTGGGAGATTCCACATAACCTCATGCTACAGCTCATTAGTTTGATCATCTTTAAAGTGGAGGGAAAACAGCTGGTGTGATACAGCTCAACTTGTACAATTTAAACTGGGAGGTACCTTCTTACAGTGGGGCTCATTCTGCAAGGTCCTGTGGAACCTGAGTTCATATAGTTCTAAGATTAAAAAAAAAAAAAAAGGAAAGCATATAAATTGCTGTTAGCATCTATATAAATGAGCTCAATATCCATGTCAATATAAATTCGCCTCAGACAAGGCAGTGTTGGGACCTCAAGCATTGTCTTTACAACCCTCAACCACTCAAGGTTTAATCAAGAATTATTTCTCTTCACCCAACATGAACTGTAGTGCATGCTTGAAAAATTCTGCTTCTCATGGTGAATCACAGAGCCTCTCCAATGTTCTGTGGTTTGTTGAGCACTGATGCTCCCCATGTGAAGGGCTGGGCTGTGCAGCTGACAAACCTGTGTGTGCGGAAGTCCCTCTATCACCACTGAGGGGCCTATAAAAAGGCTTGCCATAAAAACAGTGAGGAGTTATGCAGGGCTTTGTGAACCTGAAGTTCTGCATGAGTTTTCTCCAAGAGTCAACTTTTAAACTAAAGTGAAAGCTTGTGATAAAGGCCAAAGGGCGACTCCAGCCTCCAAAACCCTGCAGCTGTATTTCATCAGATGCCCAAGAAAACATTAATTGCAGGATTTCTCCTCTGACAGCACACAACACAGAAGCTCACTGAAAAGATGTGAGAAGGCATGGTGCTGTCCCAGCACAAACCACCATGTGGCTCTTCACCCTCACAGTCAGATCAAACTTGAGTGGGCGGGAATAAAAGAAAACAGAGAGAGAAAAATTTAAAAAATAAGAGAATGAGAGATTGCACATGTGACAATTGATAAAAGATTCGTGTTAATCACAAAAGCATTAGGGTTTGTATAAACCAGAATACTAAGCTCTAAAGTGAAGCATGGACACTAGATAAAGGAAATTATATGATTAAATAATTCTGTTTAAAATCACCTTGTTATATTATGTTGTATTATGTTACATTATAATATGTTATGTTTTTCAAATAAGTTGTATCGGCTACCAGCTTGCAAAATTGGACTTTCCAAAAAGCCCTTCCTGCCTTTGTCTGATCAATACTGCCTATCCCAAAAACCAGACTCCCAGAACTTCTCTGGTGGTTATCCACAAGGACCAGACCACCAGAACTTCCCTGGTGGTCATCTACAAGAACCAGATGGCTATCTGTGACTGATTATCACCCAAAGGCTTTGTGAATTTGTGAACAATGAGAAACCCCAGTATAAGAAGAGGCTGCAAACCAAGGTTCAGTGGAGCGTGGAGTGGGCGGTGACCTCTCACATTCTCCAGCGCACTGCTTGCTCTTTCTATATCAAATAAAGCAATCTAAATTTTGCTGAATATCGAGACCTTTTGTCTCTCATTTATAACACACAGAAAGGTACAGCCATTCTTCAGCCTGTTGAGTCACATCAGAGAATGTAAGAAGAACCCTTCAGACTGCTTCAGCAGAAGGCACTACATGTAAGGGTTAAGATGTTGTTAGCTCTTCTCTCAATAGTTGTGCAACCACAAGAAAAACATCAATGCAATCAACTGCTTTCTGAGAAGCACCTACTCAGGACAATTTCAGGTGAGGTGGGTGGAACAGGAATTTTACATTATTTAAAAATAATGTAAAAAATGTGCCAAAAAAGGTGTAGTTTATATGTAGTGTACATGAGAACAAAAGAAAGGAAAAGCATTAATGCCTCATTTGATGATTTTACTGTCCAAGCTACAAGCAGTTTTGTATAATGTCTGTTTCTTACAGGACTTCTCATACTCTTCAGCACAGTACTTCATGTTGCCATGCCACACCAGAGAAGTTTGCAATCTCTCTGGGATTTTTTGGTGTTTACTTGATGATACAGTAACAAAGCCATGCCTCATACATGGGCAGTGTAGTTTCAAAAAGGAGACTAAGAAGAGAAACGACTGTTTTTCATATTGGCCACCTGGATTGTTGCCTTCTGAGACTTCCTCAGTGAAACATGAATGTCCTTCTGCTCTACTCATGACTCACCTATTCCTGCTGGCCTTACTGCTGCTGAGGACAGCCAGCACCATGCTTTGTCACCTGGGTGTATCAAGACAAAAAGCCCAAATTTTCTAATTAATATTTAAGCAAACAAGTTCTAAACAATAAAAATTTAGATGCTTTGCCACCTCAATTAGTAAGGTAGCTAGGGATTTCATGGCAGGTCATTCTCATTTGTATCTTCATTCTCAAGACATAATTAGTGTACTTGAAGCATGACCTCTGCCAATATTACTTCAGCTTTTGTTGCCAGAACGCTGAGTGCTCACTGAGGGCATGAAAGGATTATAATCCTGTCTCAGTAACACCACATATTTACAGCAAATGGCTGTTTCAAACATGATGGTTTGTTTACTGTAGCATCAACTGTCCTAACTCATCCCCGGACTACTGAGTCCATGTCAGAAATCAGCGAATTTTCCAACAGTGACCTCTGTACCCACATCTGAGGCGTGATGTGAGAAGTCATATGGTGGAAAAAAACAACTATTACATCATTAAACCTGACACATTCAGAAGAGAGCTTAGCAAGAAGAATGGCAGAATGATTTAAATTTGGCTCAAGGACTGCACAACTTTGTGCTGTTCTCCATCTCCTCTCAGAACCGCTGAAAACTGAATGAAACCCAGCCAAGCTGTGATGAAAAATGCTTTTTTTGGTGCAAGATGAATCCAATAAAAGCTTACAAAATGTGGTATATGTTAAAAACAAAAGAAAGTAACAGCTGACAGATAAGAGTTCCAGCTAGATGAATACTGCAGGTCTCACCTGAGGGTGACGATGCTAGAATTCCTTCCTCTAACAACTCTGCTTCTCCCATACCAGATTCAATCACAGCTTGGATTCAGAAGTAGTATTTGTCTATAAGTGGTACTAGAGATAGGGATCTTGGTGCATTTTGTCTACTTTTTGGTGTCCTCAACTCATGTTTCTAACGTGTATTCTGACAGAACATCTCCATGATCCGGTTCCCTTCTAGGCTAAGCCAAGGCTGGAGTTGAAAAATCCACCACCTTCAGCAGTTCTGAAGGCTCTGTGACAGCAGGAGAGTCCACAGCTTGCAGATGTGAATATAGAGCTGGACCCATTTCAAGATGCCAAACCTGCAGGGTTTGGGGATATAAAAAGAGCCCTAATAAACACAGAGCATATTCTGTCCAGCAAAGCAATGTGGTTCCTAACATGGCACATTAATGGAGACGCTGTTTCAAGGTTGGCCATTTAAGAAAAAATCTCAAACATTCTGGCACAGAATCATCTGGGAGTCTGCTATGAGCACTGCCTACTACTCACAAGTGCTTAGAAGAGGTGTTTAGCATTAAAGGTTTGCTTCTGTCTCTTCCTAGCTGGCTGGTGAGCTCTGCAGTACATTTCCTACAACCTGTTTTCTATGACTCTGAGTCCCTTGTGTCTCTTCTTGTTTAATAAATCCCTCCTACAGTTTGTGGGAAGTAGTCAGGTGCTATGTGGACTGGGATTAGGGAATGTGCTGACTTGCAAGATCCTCTTAATGTTCTTCAAGTTTATTTGCCAAAGATTACAGTACTCCTAATTAATAAGCATTTTAAAAAATATCGACCTTGCTTTTTGCTCTTTAGTCCACTTGCAGAAGCCTCCATAATACAGGAGAAGAACAAAAGATCGACTGTTAAAAAAGCCGTATGTTTTCAATCAAAATAATAGGGAGTTGTGTATCCAAATTCAAGTCCTGCTCTGAAATTCTCAACTAAAATGCAACAACCTTCCCCCTGGCACAAAAAAAATATCTAGTGCAGCATGCCACAACAAACTTGATGCTACTGGCTTTTTTACAAAGCTCTCATTTGAGCACAGGGGTCATAAGGAATACAGTACATATGGGCAGAGGGTATTCTCCTCTCCTAAGCTAATGTGAGATAATGCAAGAGTTCAGATAGGAGAAGAATCATAGCTCCAGGCTTTAAATTATTTTTTGTTGTCTTTTGATGTAAAGGAGCCTGAATGCTTTCCCATGTGAGTAACTTTAACCTCAAGGCTTTCATCTACTACATAGAATTCTCTGTTTTTCAGCTATACTGGCTTCCACACTTGGCCATTTCTTTTCCTGAATTATGTGCAACTACTAAGGCCCTCTTCAGTATCTCTTACAGGATTCCATCAATAGTTTAGGATATTTATTGGTGGCACTGACAGTCTTTTGTCTGTAAAATGCTTTAGCCATATAGAGAAAGAAGTCTCTGCTAATGGCACAAAATAAAGTCTGCCCATTTCAGCATTTCTTAAGCTACTGTAAATCCTTTGGAGTTTGTGGTATTGATCAGTTCAGAACTAGGCACAGATTCTTTACTACTAAAAATCTAGTATTAAAATAAAAGAATGTAAGCAACTTTCATTAATCTCACGGGAATTTTCTTTTTAAAGGGTTAATGGGAGGGTTGACGAGCATAGTAACATGTATGACAAATTATATTCTTTGGCATACATTAGGGCCTTTGGCAACCTCTATATGACCCTTAAGTACTAAAGCTACCTACACCTCAGAACACCTTCATCACATTGATCTCTGCTGTTTGCAGATACTTAATTGCCCCTAGCTGGAAATCTCCGTGTCCTTGTTTTAATAGCTACGTAGGGATCACTAATTTAATCGATACCATGAGTGATTGCAATTCAATTAATATGAAATCCCAACATTCTGAATGAGACAAAGGAAAGAATCCAAGAAAGAACTAAAATATTAACAGAAAAAGAAGAGCAACAGTCTCATTAGTCAGCTGCTGCTGCTGATAGGAACACTCCCATGTGTTGCACAAGCTGTGTTAAACATGGATCATACGGTTGCTATCTGATGGATACAACAAAATCAGTCACTTGTTCAAGTCACTTCTGGTCTAATTCAGGAAAAAGCAGTCAAAATTGGCCAAATCCATAGGTGTGACTTTCAGAGGTGCTGAATGCTCTGGCCTCTCATTGTTGCTTGTGGGTAATAAGCCACTCAAGCAACTTTTGTGAGACACCCCTCTCAGACGCTCTACACAGAGGAAAACCAAATTAGCACAGAACAATCACAATTTATTTACTCCAAATTGTGTGCATTTGTTATATTTGTGTGTGTAAAGAAATATATGTATGTCTAGCAGGAAGTCAAGGAGGGTAATTTATATGTTTAGATTTATTCATGGTCACAGTGCTTTTCTAAAGACTATTTCTTTGCCACCTACTTCCCTTGGTCATTTCAAATGTTTAAACATTTCAATTATTGCACTTATTTTGAAAATGAGCTCTTTCTGCAGTGTATTACAGAGCAGCTCAGAAACGTCTTCCCTAATCCATAGGAAGTTTGGACAAAAACCTGAAGCCTTAGGTCAAAAATTATATATTGCTTCAAGCTGTTAATTTACTTTCTTAAATGTTTCAATAGCCCAGACATGCTGTCTGTCTTGTATATCCTGTGATGCACTCTGGTCTTGGGAATAGGGACTATAAAATTGCTTTCATTGGGGATCAAATATAGAAACAAGAGGTCTCACAGAATAGTTTGAATTGGGACTTCTAAAGCTCATCTAGTCCAATCCCCGTGCAATAAGCAGGGACAGCTTCAACTAGATCAGGACCTGAACTGTAACTCCCAGAAGATAGTTCAGTAGTGTTTTCTAACTAAATTAGTTTTTCACTGAATGATTTTGGTTGTAAGGAACCTTAAAGATCATCTCCTTCCAATCCTCTGCCATGAGCAGGGACATCTCCCATTAGACCAGGCTGCTCAGAGTCCATCTAACCTAATCTGGAACATTTCCAGGGATGGGGCATCCACAGCTTCTCTGGGCAATCTGTGCCAGTGCCTCACCACCCTCACAGTATGGAATTTCTTCCTAATGTTAAACACTGAAGCCATTGCCCCTTTTCCTATCACTATATTCCTCTCCTGACAGAGTGATTTTTTTCAGTTTCAGCACAATGGCTCCACTGTCTTTTCTCACCAAGATATTAGTTGTAATGCAGTCACTGGCTTTCTCCAACCCCACGTTTTCTTCCTCTGTCTCCTCCATGCTGTCCTTGATGTGACTTTGGGCCTAGGCTTTGCCTTGGAAGGGACCTCCACGTTTGCAGTCCATTTGGTTCTTCACAGTGACACTGTGTCACAAAAAACTCAAGGGCAGATTCTTCAATAATTGGAGAATCTGGAAAGAACAGAAGACAACTGAAGGTTGCAGCTGCAAACTTGACACTTATCCTGTATCTGCGAGTTCCCAGAAAAAGTGATCCAAAACTGGGCCCCTCATACACTCCTTCATGTTTTTACTATCAGAATTTTGTATTTTGTGAAAGTCTTCAGGGGCACTCAAATTTTTGTCTTATGCTTTGACTGATCATGTTTTGAATTGGTTGATTTAGTTCTGTTTCTTACACAGTGAGTCACCTGCCCTCCTTTAGTTGTTCACCTCAGCAGAAAAAGAGGGAGCCCTGGGGAGCAGCAAATCCCAAAGTCCCACATTTCCCCAGGACCTGGAGATTTGATTCCAGGCAGTTTCTCGGTTTTGTAAAGCATCTTTCTGCTGCTACTCTAGGGACTTTCCCTAAAGTCCCATGGGGATATATACCAAAGATGACAATAACGATAGTAGAATCAGAGTTGGTAAAGAAAATGCTCCCTCATTTGTAGCAGAATAATCTGGGGGCTTGATGAGGATATCTTGCACATGATAATAAAACCCCCCCAAAAAACCAACAGGTTCCCAGTACTTGAAGGGAGCCTACAAGAGAGATGGGGAGAAATTATTTACTAGGGCATGTAGTGTCAGGACAAGGGATAAAGATTTCCAACTGAAAAGGAGTAGGTTTAGACTAGATATTAGGGAGAAATTCTTTACAGTGAGGGTGGAGAGGCACTGGAACAGGTTGCCCAGAGAAGTTGTGGATGTCCCATCCCTGGCAGTCTTCAAGGCCACAGGAAGTATGGGGCTAGTGAAAGATTAAAACGAGATGACTTTTAAGTTCCCTTCCAACCTGAGCCATTCTATGATTCTAAACATATTTGTTGTTTTTTATTTCTTTCTTTATCTTTGTCATACAACGTGTAGTTTCAGAAAACACAATTCTCTGCTGATACTCAGGAAAACCCACTCTCTCTATACCAAATCTTTGCTGTTGATGTATTTTCACTGCAGCATAGGTGTGATAAACATTCAGTGTGGCAGACACAGCATCCGTGCTCCTGTTTGTCCTGCCAGTGGACAAACCACCGCTGCCCGGCTCCAGCAGGCAGAAGAGGCTTTTTGCCACGCTGAACCCCCATCTGGCGCCATCTGCCTGCCAAAAGCCGAGCCATAAAAATAAAAATAATTTTAAAAAAACAAAAATAATTTTAAAAAAATTGCTCACACTCTGTTTCAACTGTAGATAAAGAAATAGGTAAAGAAATAAAATTGTCCTAATAAATATCCTCCTTATGCATAAATATAACAAGCAAGTTTCCCGCTTCTATTCATCATTTCAGAAAAGGTGTTTTTCTTGTCCTCATGACATCAACGTCTGAAGCAAAGGTTCAGGCCAAAATTCTTGATCACTGACTTAGTGACTTCAAATCAAGCAGTATGACTGTTGGATTTTCTCCCCTCGAGGAACAAAGAAGCAGCAGGAAGAGGTTTTGCTTGTGCACACAGATAAGCCTGTAAAATGCTACTGGCCCAGGTGAGGAGAGCTGGTGAAGCACTGATTCTGCAGGTGTTGGTGTACACCTGGTAAAGAACAGGAAGGACACAAGGTGGCTATGTCCTCTGGCAACTCTGCCCCTCTGCTCCTCTCCCAGTCTGTCAGTGATGAGTTTGTGTGTTGTAACTCACTAGATGTATTGGAAATGGTAGGTTCCATGACCCCTGCAATGTCCTGTGGCCTAGTCCCTCTCCCCTCTGGCCGTTATCCAATTTCTTCCTGCCCCCTTACAGACCCTAGAAAAGACCTATGCACCCTGACCTCGCCCTCTTTTTGCTCCTGAAAGCCCACAAGAAATAAACCTCAAATTCTCCCCATGGGGGAAAGAGCCTCTTTTGTTATCTTTTACTCATGTCCATGTAGTGGATCCCAAAGGCTTCTTCCTAACATCTGAGCAAGTCGGGAATGAGGGAAAAGTCTCAGGGACCACTACATGGATGTGGATGGCTCCCTGCTTCATTATCTAAATCCTTTTCAAGCCTGTCACTTGACAGAAAGATTGAGGCAGGAAACTATACAGACTTCAAGGAACAGAATTTCCAACAATGTCCCTGAATCCTCTGATCAGAGTTTCCTGCCCTAAGATGTCTAAGCTGCCAGGATTTCCGGCTCCTATTCAGGTGAAGTGATCCATGGACAAAATTAATTCAGTGTTATGTGGATCTGTGCATCTGCCTAGATGAGCCATGAAGGTGTGCATTTGCATGCAGAGGACACATTTACTGATTACTCTGAAAATTAGAGACCAGGAGAGGGAGAAGGGTGGGTGGTGAGAAGCCAACTTCGTGGGAAAGAGTGTGAGCCTACGGGCTGAGAAAATGGGTTAGCCTATGCGAAAGCATCTTCACAGGAGACTGCAAAGGAAAATTCTGACAAAGCCAAGATCCAAATCCAAAACTTAGTAAGACTGAGACAGTAGTAGTGGGGGAAGGCAATGACCTGTTCTTGTCTGATTTGTCCATCTGTTTGTCATCAGCTAGAAGCTCTTTATCAACACCAGGCCAAGTCCCATTAGGGTTTTGCAACCTTTCATTATACTGATCATCCCATGGGCATTTTACCTGTTTGCCTTTCTTGAGCCATATTCCTCCCAGCTTTGTATCATTCAGGACAACACAGCTTGTCAGGATCCCCAATTAAAAGTATAAACTTCACACTTTATGGTTGCAAAATGTCATAGAATCATAGAACAGCTCAAGTTGAAAGGGGCCTAAAAGGATCATTGATTTCAAGTCTCTGCTCCTTGCAGGACTACCCAAAACTAAACCATATGACTAAACATCAACCAGACACTCCTTAAACTCTGACAGGTTTGGTACTGTGTCTCTGGAAAAAATCCCAGTGGAAGCATATGAACAAAAAAACTATTCTTAATTGTCAGATGAGCACTTCAAACACCAAGATGTTTAGCAGCAGGGAGATTTAAAAAAAAAATTGACAGATCACAGGATGAAAGTGGTTTAGTAAATTGGAAGAAATCCTGTGAAGAAAGAGGGATGGAGAAAGGCTGTTCCTAAGTAGTCTTTACTCTCCTTTATGTGGGTTCACTGAAGGGAATGCAGCTATAGGAATCCAAAAGCTGAAACTGAAAGCTGTCCCATTGCTCCTTTCCCATAGCTGGCCCAAAGGAGCTGCCACACCAGTCAAGCACTTCCTCTATTGCCTATACAATATTTGTATCTGAACCTGGACTCTGATGGGTCTACATCTTGCAGAAGTCATCTCAAAGACTAACAGGCACTAAAATCCACACCCTAACTTTGAAATTCTTCTCCAGCCTGTGCTGAGAGCATGAAGCTAAACTTTCCAACTTTTCTTCCTGGTTTTCTTAACAGCTGTATGTGTTTCTGTAAAGATCATAGACTCAAGTTTACAGCATCAATAATGCTACTGCAAAATTAATTCACAAAACAAATGTGATATTAAATATTTACCAGTCTTCTGTTGTGCTGCTGGTCCTCAGCAGTCAAGTCCAAGTCCCATGGGTCACTGTAAAGAACCAGGATAAGAATTCATTAGGGCAATCCTGACTAAAATAAAACATGCCCATTTTACTAGCCTGGTTTAGGTGACAAGTGTAAGGACTTAAATGAAAGATTTACTGCTTTATGCTTCTACCACTTCATACAGCTAAAAGTCTTTCATTATTACCTTCACACTACCAATAGAAGGTAAAGACTAACAGCTTATTCCATGTTAAACAATAAAAAGACTGCACATCAGTGTTATTTTACAAGTTTCCTAGATGTTCCAGCAAAGCAGCACTGCCCCATTGGAGAGTTCACTGAAAAACAGTGTAAAGACTAAATATTCCTCCTCCTCTTCCTCTCAAGTCATCCCCACTTACCTCCCACAGCTGCACATGGCTGTATGGCCCATGAGGTTCACTGTCTTGTGCATCCTATGATCACTCTGCAACCTCCCTAGTCACTCAGCTCAGCAGCATTGAATGATAAGCTCTGCTCTCTTCCCTTCCTGCCTCCTGGGGTACTCAGGAGACCTCTCTATCACTCATCCATTCTTCATCCCCTTCAGGGTGACACCTTCAGGAGTAAGCACACACTCCTGGCAGGCTTTTCCCTTCCTCTTCACTTGGGTTCTCTTGAGATTGCTGACAAACTGAATTGGGATCCCTGGGAAATAGGAGGGGATGGGCAAGAAAAACTGGCACATACCAGCAAGTACATTATAAATCAAAGCAGGTGTCTTTGTCTTTGCAGGATATAACATGGGCTCCTGTGCAAGAGAGATTCCAGGCTTGGGATTTTACTTCCAGTGTGAAAAGGAGGTCTTGATGCTCCTCTGCTTGCCTATCACACTAGCTTTATGAGATTGCGGATTCCAATTTTGTCAGCCCAAACTCTGGGGGTTTGTGTTTTTGCTTCATGGATTTCGCAGCTCAAACTTTGCTGTCTCACATTTGATCCACCCACTGTGCAAAGATGTTTACTTTCCATCACTTATGATCAATGAAGAGCAGAGTGTTCTGTACAGACCTCCAGCCTCAACACCCAAGCCTTTAAAGTAACTGGGCTGAACACCCTTAATTTTCACAGTGTGGGCCAATCCATCATCAGTTGAATCATCATTCATACTTATCATCCCACTTTGACTCTTTCCCATTGAACTTCTAAGTGAACCTTTGCACTTTTCTTTGCCGGGGAATTCCAAGCACTGCTGTCAGTTGTTCACTTTTAGTGGTTGCAGTTCTGCCAGGAGTTAGGGAGCACATCTGTTAAAATACCAAAAAGACAAACGACAAACAGTCTGTTATTTTTAGTTCTTGATATCCAAATTCTTACACTGAACAGCAAAATGTCAGTGAAATACTTTTGATTTCTCAAGTGGTAGCAGAAAGATTAAATAATTCCTTTAACTTCAGTAGAAATTAAGCTAACTATAGCTCATAATGCTCACTAAAAGTTGCACATAATACTATAAAGGTGTTTACCAACAGACACATCTTTTCTCTTCAGTTCTTCTGTCCTAGCTCTGCTCTTTTTTCTCTCCTTGTCATTGTAAAGTAAATGATTTCAGGCAACTGCAGATGACATCTGCAAGCATACCTGGAACCATTTGACAAGTTCAAGGATGACTGCCTGTCCTGGGATACAATGCAACATTTGTGTATTCTATCACCATCTGTTCAAATGTGGGAGGGGTGGTGATCCTTATCTCTGTGGGAGATATCCTCTGCTGATGTGCCATCTGATAAGATCGGGGGATGATCATCGTTATCTATTCACAACCCATCCTTCCTCCGGGAGATATATTCCGTTAATGGGCCATTAAGTCCTATTGTGTGACTGATAAGATTACATCATCCCATTGGGAGATGCCCCAGCCAGGGACAGGAGCCAAGCCTTTCCTACTTAGATAAAAAACTGGGGTTTGGGACACGAGGGCAGACCTTTCTACTGGATCCCAGAGGAAAGTCGGATCATTTCCACATCATCGCTGGATCTTCGGAGGAAAACTGCACCTTCTACAGCACTGCTTCAACTGAACCACATCTGTCATCCAGGAGGACTGCAGCCACCATTTATACGGACTGCTACCAACACCCTGACTGACAGGGTGTCAGGTTGTATTTCTGACTGTGTTGGTGGTTGTTTCTTTTATATTATTGCATGTATTTTATTTTTTCTCTTTTCTTCTATTAAATTGTATTACTGACTTGGAGTCTCGCACTGGTTTTACTTTCAAACCAATACACTGCCATATTATTGCTTTACCTGCCAAGAATGCTGCAGTGCCTTGCACAGGATCACTATTTGTTTAAGTAAGTTGATCTACCACACTACCAAACAGCCTGTGCCCAAGCTCTGCCTAGGGCTTAATCAAAAGGTAAGTATTATACTTAAAAGATGATGCTTATAGCAAAGCTCATCTTGGAGAGATGGTCCTGCTGCAATAAAAGGTAATGAAGGCAGGTAGCATCACTGTTACTCAGCACTCATTAAAAGCTAGTTTGCTGCATAAAATGTGGTTGGTTTTCTTTCAAAAAGCAGGCACATATTTATTCAGTCATAGGAAGCCCATGCAGATGAAAAACAGATCATTCTCGTTATGCCCAGGCCCATCCATTCACTCAAAGTGCTGCAACAGTGTTTGGGCAAATTTTACTGGCATTTGACAATGCCAGGGTGCATTTTATCATTCCCATCTTCTTGGCTAAAACTGGTCCAAATTCAGTAGTGACTCACACCCCTTCCACACTGATGTCAGTGGAGAATTTGGCTTATGTGTAATAACCAGGCTTCAAACTGAAATCTGCTTTCTCTTGAAAGGTGTTTTCATATGGGTGCTGTGGTAATTGTGGGTTGGTTTATGACTTGTACAAATCAGGTTCCTGTTCGAGCCTAAAAAGACCAGTGAATCATGAATGTTGTAGAGACATGTAAGAAAAGATAGTTACAGTTTGGTCCACTAATTCTGACCCTCAAATGTTTGTCTGCAGTTGATGTTGACATCGTACAAAGAGCCTCGTGGGTCTGAGAACAAACATTACCTATCACTCAACACAACAGTTTCCTGTCAGCCACAGAAGACTGTAGGTGCCTAGGTCTGCCCCATTCCCATTGGAGATGCATAACATGTATTTCAAACCTATACGCTTTGTGTTATTTTTTTTCAGGGAACACAGGGAACACAAAGGCTCTCCTCCATAATAAGCACAATGCTTGCACCTGTGCAAATACATCCTTCTTTTTGTGCAGTGGGCTCAGAGGGCAAGAGCCATAGAGCTCAAAGCCAGCAGGGTGTAGGTTCTTCCACCCTGCTTCACCTCCGTCTACTTGTAGCAAATCTGCCCTTTGCCTAACTTTGAAATTCTTACAAGCTTGATTATTAGTAACTGGCCTAGCAATAGTGAAGCCAGACCTCTAGAGCTTATCTTTAGTCATGATCAAGGACATTGTGCAGATGGCATCAAGTGTAGGTACAGGACACTGCAGACTTGTAGTTATCTGTGTCGTCTCAGGAGCAGCATTCAGACTGGAAAGAGAAAAAAACCATAGAGAAATAATGAGAACCTCCCAGTAGGCTGGGGTGGTAGGGAGTGGGTATGACAAACATACTAGTGAAATCCTCTTTTTATTTGTGTTTATATCAGTGGTTTTTTAATCACTAAAGAAACTGACCTGTTGAAAATACAGAATCTCTGAGGGCAGAAATTTTGAGGCCAAATCCAATTCCCTCTCATCCCTAAAGGTTCCTCACAGCCTTCCTAAAACCCCAGAAACAGACGTAAGTCTTTCCACTGATAGCGATGTATTTTGGATCAGGTGAATTCTTGGCCTAAGGCAGAAAAATGAAGCCACCTTTCTTCTCAGAGACATCCATTTGTTCTGATGCTCTGCACTGTCAGTGAGTATTCCCCCAGCACTGCATGAGGAATACAGAGACCAGAGAAGGGGATATGAAAGCTGTTGGACTTAAGATTCTGAAATACTGTGGGAAGAGTTAGACTTGGACTGACTGGAAGATTTTCAAACAAAGGACAGCCTGAGAGAAGAGGTGAATTAGGGTGAACTAAGAATTAAGGAAAGAAGAGAGAGAGGGACAGAGGAAGGGCAGGACTTTTGCAACCACAGGACATTGCAAATTAAACCAGGATGAATTGGGATATGCGTCCTGAATAATACTATGAATTACTAAGATTTAACATTGTTCTTTGCCTGAATGACACTTGAAGGAAGGACATTGCCCTGTTGGAGTGAGTCCAGAGAAGGCCACCAAGTTAATTAGAGGGACGAAGCACCTCTCCTGTAAGGAAAACCTGAGACAATTGGGATTGTTCTGCCAGGAGAAGGCTTTGGAGTGACCTAATTGTGGCCTTCCAGCACCTGAAGAGAGCCTACAGGAAAGATGAGGCAAGACTATTTATAAGGGCAGTAATATAGTGACAGAACAAGGGAGATTGGCTTCACACTGAAAGAGAGTAGGTTTAGATCAGATATTAGGGAAAACATCCTTATTGTAAGGGTGGTGAAGCACCAGCAGAGGTTGCCCAGAGATGCTGTGGATGCTCCATCCCTGGCAGTGTTCAAGGCCAGGCTGGATGGGGCTCTGAGCAGCCTGGTCTAGTGAAAGGTGTCCCTGCTCATGGCACGGGGTTGGAACTGGATGATCTTTAATGTCCCTTCCAACCCAGGCCATTTTACGATTCTATGACACACAACAGGCATTAGGGCCTCACTATTCTTAACACAAAACTAAGTAACAAAAATAACCCACTCTCTCTTTTCCATGTTACATTAGGACTTGGTTTGCTTTTATATTTAGCTCAGAATATTGCTTTGTCTCCTAAAATTCAAGAAGAAACATTGCAGTTAATGAATGAATGAGTGAAATGGAGCAGTGGCCTGTTACTTTCTCTGTTTGAATTTATTTTAAATCATGATTTCTTTTCCTGTCTGCTTTATGGAAGAGATTAGATTAACCTTGCTTTATTTTACTTACCGTACTTCTTACAACTTTACATCCATCACAGATAGCACTCTAGAACGAAATTCTTTCATTAGCAGCTCTCTGCACACTGACAGGAATGATTTGTGACTTTTTGTGATAATATATCTCAAAAAATAAAGACTAATACGATATTTCTGTCACTTTAGTCAGTCACAGATCTGTCATATGGGAGAGATTATACATGATGGAAAAGCTTACTTACTTATGCATTAAAGGTCACATTCTTCCAGCCCTAGCCAAATCACTCAATCATGAATTCTGCATAACAAGAACTGCTGCATTTAAATCAATAAGGACAAGTTTCCAGCAGCTTAAATGAACAGCAGCTGTTCCACTGATCTGACTGATCCATGAAAAATCTCTAAAAACAGTGAGGATGGATATAGGTAACTGCAGTTTGCACCTCTTTTTGTTTACCCCTCTTCAGGTTATGGAAGATGACAGACTGTATTTCCTTGCATGGGGTGAGTGAATACACCGGAGAGCACCTGGAAATACAATCAGTTATTGGCATGTGCTAGCTAAAGGTCTTCCAGAAAAAGTATTTTTTACTCACCCTTGGGATTTTTCAGTGGACAAGGTTTTCCCACAAATTCAGGAAGGGTTTCTCCAGTAAGGATCTCAAAGGAGCACATCAGTATGCTACAAGGCTTCAACGAGGCAGAAGACTTCCTGGAAAACACTTCTTTGATTGGGGAAAAAGTATGTTAATTAATTGAACAGCAAAGTACTGTTTGCAGGATTTATTTACCAGGCATGGGAAAGAGTGGACACAAGAAGCCCCAAAACATAAATCTACCCAGAGAACTGCTCATTACCTAAAACTCCTGAAGAGAGAAAGGTTTGTGCAGCACGAAGAGTTCTAGTTGTGTGTAGGAGGCTGCTGATCAGCTCCTCACGTCTTTCCAGAATTTCTGCAGGATTCTGGGCAAGTAATTTGCTCTCTCTGTGTATATCTTGTCACCTAGACAATGAGAAAATGAGGCCTTGCTACACAGGAGTGCTGTAAGGTGCTCTGATGTCAGATGTCATTCAAGAAGGCTTCACAGCTGGATGTGTCAAAAAGCCCATTAGAACTCACTCTGCTCTGCACAAGCGGCATTAAACTCTTTCAGTGCTGCTCATACCCTATGTCTAGGTAAACATCCATAATTTAGGACAAATCCTTCTGCTTTAAACTGCTTAATTGCAGAAAGCTTCAAAGAGCTACATTTTTCTATCAGAATGAAGACATTTAGTTTAATATTAACTAGTTGTTAAGTTTAAGTAAAATTGTGGTTTTTTCTCCAAAAATTGACCAGTAAGGAGCTGTCCCTAAATATTAATTTCTAAAACTCTGTGTTCTCACTAAAGATATTTTCTCTCTGAAGCCGAGTTATTTTTCTGTGGTTAATAGCAAAATGTCTCAATTTTACACCAGGAAAATCAAGATAAACTTGACTATCAGCTTGAGTTATTCCATTTTACTAATTTAGACTATTTCATTGCACTTTTTTTCTAATCAAGGACCTCCCTAGCTCTCCTAAGTATATCAGATACAGAGGGATTTGTGAATTTCTACAAAGGCTTGTGCACTACCTGCTCCCAATGGATGTGGCTGGGAACTGTGTCATTGTCCTCACTGCCGTGACAAGACAGTTGGAAGGCTGCTTTAAGCCAAGATAATCTAAGATCGGTCCATGTGTGAAGGGCAGTTTGGGGAAACTGGACTACTTTATTGTAGTCCTTGAGCGATGAGTATTAGTCATCTAGAAACTGCAGCTCCCTAGTTTGAAAAAGTCTTCTGTGACAAGATAGATGCAGTAATTTTAGCCCCTGACACAGTTGTTTATGCTGCTGAAAGATCTTGGGGAAGAAGAAAATCAACTCAAAGCCCTTCCAAGATTTGGGGGCACAAATGATAAAGTTAGGATTATGCATGGCAACCCAGAAAATACAGTCCACAGGAAAGACAATGTTAATAGCATATGACCTTGAGAGTTTTATTTGTTGCCAGCAGGAATTACAGATATGCCAAAAGTGCTCTGTTTGGGGCATCCTCCCAAGGAGATCCTTTCCCTTTACAGAATATACATACCCTGATGTCCATGCTGAGCTGGCTTTTGCCTCCAGGCTGCCTGTGTGATAAACAAATGTCTCCTTATGCCTGGTCTGCCCAAAGGTGTGCCCATACCCTTTGCCACCCTCTCTCACTGTCCTGTTCTCGCCCCTTCACTCCCGTGTACCAACGGTCATGGGTGTTGGTGACAGCACTGATTTGGGCTGGTTAGGAAGAGACAAGACGTTACCCTATAATCTCAGAGGCCCTTGAAAAGAGTGCTGTGGGTTTTCCCCTCAGCCACTGTGGGCCAAATCCACAGCAGCAGCACCGAGTGCTAAAATGAGAAGGGATATAGGATGCTGTTTGGCTCACTGCTCCACTGCTCTGTATGCCTGCAGATTTGGATTTTCAAATCCTACAAAAGCTATGGTGACATGGGCTTAAAAGTCAGGCAACCACCTTTACAGTTCCTCCTTTCCCTTAAAAAATGGAATTCCCTTTACTTAGATTTTCCTTTGCCTGATCAAAATTTTCATCCTCGGCCACAGATTTTTTTGAACATGAAAACGAGTTACAATTCAGAGTGATACTTTACAAAGTTGCTTTCTTTGTAAGGGAAGGAAAGGAAAAGCAAAGCAGATAGGAGTCTAAAGGTGTTGGACTCACAGCCAGTTTCTACCCTGCTTGACCACAGACACAGAACAAAAAGAATTATAACATTCTTGAGAATATAGGTTTATGTAAATGGTACCTTTTATCCCAGCTGATAAGGTCCTGGTCATGCCTACCACAGGAGCTTTCACGACTATTACTGACCCTTCAGTGTCCATCAGCTCACATGAATTTGTGTATCTTGTTGCATTCCAAAGAAGATGCCTGGGTCCCTTTACACTGGACAAATATGGCTTTGAATAGTTCAAAATTTCACTGCATATTGGCCTCTTGTGGGCTGCGTTGTTACATCCTTTATACTGCCTTCAGCACTTTCTCATCACCCAATAACAGGGCAATAAAACTTCAAGTATGATGCTAAAAGGAATAAACCTTCTATAGGTTGAAAGGATACCTTTTTATTTAAAAATAAACACTACCTCCCCAATCCCAGGTTTTCTTATGATTAATTTTGACACCATTTCAGAACTTTGATCAAAGGCAGACTACAAAATAATTTACCAGCTTTTTTTTCAAGCTAAAACCAAAATATGTGTGCCTAGGTTTTAAACAGTTAAACATTCAAAAAATCCTGCTTTGATGTTTAAGTAATTTCCCGATGCTGCTTTCATAACTCCAGGCTTTGTCTTTGTTTACTTATATATATAAAATTGTATATGCAGCACTTTCTGTCATTTCCAAGTCCAGCCAGTTCATTCATTTACTCAAGCAGGAACTCGGTGCTTTAGAAGATCAGTTCACAACTTCAGGTTAGAGGTCATTCTTTAATCAGCTCTCTTCTGTTCCTTAAGTCAGATTCTGCCACACTTCTTCATATGGAAGGCTTCATTCCCAGTGGGAAGGGTACTTCTCAAGGATGGAATGAATTACAGATCTCAGCTTGTGTATTTAGCTTTTTTAAACTTTACTCGTGTTAACCACAGTATTGCTGGCACAGGGGCAGGAGATTGTTTTAGGTGGCTAAGACCAATCCATTCTGCAGGACACAAACTACCTATCTTGCTTGCAACAAAGGCTTAACAAGATATAGAAGCAATAAACTGCTTAACTGACCACACTTGATTTCTGTTTGGAACAGAGTATCTACTCCCTATTTATGTTAAATTCAGCTGAAAAGGAAGTCTAGTGCAGGAGACACTTGGGTTATACTTTGCAAAACACAGGAACTGAGAAAACCGGAGACCATAAAAATCGAGCCAATTTACACAGGCTGATGGGGGTAATTCTACAGGTAAATTCTGGAAAAAGCAATGGGCACCCCAGCCTCCCATTCCCCTCCAGGAATATACTACCTTTTCCTGATGATTTCTAGGTGATTTCTGCTAGTCTCGGAAAGAAAGAGGAAGATGAAAACTTTGACAAAAAAACCAAGAAAAAACAGTGCAGAGACTGAAACATTGTCAGCTTTTCCAGTGAGCAAAAAATACCACCTAGAGCCAGTCAAAACAAACATATGCTGTTTCACAGGCTAAAGAAGGAATCCAGCAAGACAGACACTCTGTGCTCCCTTGTCTGGAAGCTTGTGTTCTATTAACACAAATGAAATTAGAAGTGTGTGGAAATGGGACTGGTCACGTCATGAAGGGGATAAGATGTTATTTATTTCTTATTTAATAAAAGCATGAAGAAACCAGCCTTCACTTATCTCTTCAATATTCTACTTCAGGACCAAGAGCCCAACTTAGCCACAAAGAAAGTTGCTTTCTGCACTGAAAGTTGTGTTTTCCCCAACAAAAACCAAAGCACTGCCAACAAAATCCAGTTCCTTCCATCTATCTAACCTGACACCCTGACCTTTGTGTTGCCTGAGTGTTTGCTTTCTGTACTCCTCACAATATCCTAAGTACCAAAAAGACAACAGTGAATGTAGTAAAACCAACCACACATGGCTTTCCTTCTTTTGTGATAGCAAAGCTAATTTACAGGAGGAGGTTTCCATTGTGCACTATCAGTTTTGACTTAATTCCTGACGGGTTTACTTGTGTCCACTTCAGAGGCAAACACGCGAAACATGCAAAGGAGATCTCTGCAGGATTTTCCTCCTCTGATCCATGGAAATGTTGCCTTTGGCTTTTCAGAGGAAAGTTGCACCTGGTACTGGGACCAGGGGAGTTAAGGTCAGACAAATAAAAAGCTTTAACTCAGCGAGCAAACTGTTTCTCAGTGGAGAAATACCATTAGTAAGATGCACATAACTGCAGATTTCTACTCCCAAAATTCTGGGATGAAGATATATGCAGAAGAGGTTGAGCCCTCTGAAGGGTGTCTAGCAAGACAGGCTCTGTCCAAGGAAAGAGATGATTTCTAGAAAACACTGGCTATCAACACATTGGGTTAAAAGTAGTGCAATACAGTGACTTACTTAATTCTATTTTAAGTATAAGCAGCAACAGGCAGATAAGAGATAAAGAACCGAGAGGGAACACAAGTTGAGTAGCACAGTCCAGCAGACAGAAAGGGCCAGGAATTGCAATACCCGAGTTCTTTGCCAGACTGTTTAAGCTTTATGTTCTCAAATTTTAAGCTTTACGTTCTCAAATATTGCCAGCTCTGGTGCCAACATGGCTCTTAATTCTGAGTAAATAATTCAGTCTCTCTCTTCATTCAGCTTTGCTATCATCTGGGTAAACCTGACACTGCTGCCCTGCTGGGTATTACATGGCCCAAAATCTTGGGCAGGTCTAATCATTTCCCCTTCCCTGACTTTCACACCACACCACGAGAATGCAGCATCTGTTTTATTCAGGTGCTGGAGCCTGATCTCTATCAGGGCTCAAATGAGAGTGGATTCTTCTCTTTCCTTGCATGTAATTGAAGAAATTAACTTCTTTGTGAATATCTGAAATTCACATTGAGACACTTGAAATCCATGTTTGTGTTGCCTCGAGCATGCAGATCTTTGACTGCCTGTACCTTATGCACAAAGCTGAAAATGCTGCTTTCATTCACGTGCTTTCATTCTTCTGTGCTTTTGAATGAAAAATTTTTTTTAGCTTGCAGGAAAAAAGCTTCCTTGAGCTGCCCTACTTTGTCCTAAGGTGACAGTCATTCTTGAAGACACCAGGAAATACTCATCTACAGACTTGGCAGAAGAGACAAGGTTATCTCCAGGGACTTTAGAAAAAGTGTTTTGTTTTTTCTCCACTACAAATCTATAAAGCATGACCATCTATATGCAAGCTGCATGATTCCTCCACTGAAGAGACAGCAGGTAAGTGACAGGAACCAAGGTCCTGTTTTGTCCTCTCCTCATTCTCAAGTAGATTTTGCAACTTCACATGTTAAGATTTTTCCATTGTCGACTAATTACAGAAGAAAAAATCCAGAATAAATAGATACCTTTGGAAGTCTTGGAAGAAATGCAGTTCTCTTCCCCACATGACTACTAGGTAGTTGACACTTAAGAATAATTTGACCGCGTCATCTTTATCTTGATCCTTCAGAGAGCAAATCGTGCTTTATCTGAGGACAGCTCTTACACTTAAGTGCAATCTTAGTTTTTTTTACATAACTTTGGCATCTGCTGATCTCAGATTACCTGCACGAGGACAGAATGTATCATTAGTCTGTTACCACGACAGAAAGAGAAACAGAATAAAACTGCTTAAGTGCAGTGACCAAACTGACCAGCAAACAACCAAGGCACTGAGCTAGGCTCTGCCTTGTTCAAAGTGTGAAAAAGCTTATTAAACAGAAGACATCACAGTTGGTTCTAAATAAAATCATGTCACGTTTGTTATATGTTTACCCACCTGAGGAGAGGAATTCAGTTCTCTAGGAAACAACTGTGTTGTATGTACTAATACTGTGGTCTCTGGTACGAAGAGTCTCGGGCATTGAGCAGGAGAGAGTGGATGAAGTATGCTTGGAATTTTCATTTAATAGAGAAAGAGTAAAAAGACAAGTCTAGTCAGAGACATAGCTTAGGTTAGTTCTTATTGTTAGCTCAGTTTCAAATACACTTATTACAGAAGCAGCAGCCCCACTCATCTCAAGGGCTTGCATACGGCCAGAGCTCCCTTCTGCTAATCTTAAGCACTTCTTAAGACTACCTCTGCTGCCAGAAGAGATCAGAACAGCTGATAAAAGGTCCTTCAGATCTCAAATTCTATTGAAAAAAAGTAAAGAAAAAAAGAGACATAAATATGTTAATTATGATAAGGCCAGAGGATTAGCGCTAAATCTGTTAGACAAAATAACACTTTAAGAGGCATTTGAATATTTTGATCCTGACAAAGTGGTATTGCTCTTGCCTGGTATGAGGTGGCAGCAGTGCAGCCCTCATCACCAGAGCATGCAGTGAAGCTGACATGTGCTTTGCAGTGGTGAATTGATTCCAACCAACCTGATTTTATCAACAACCACACTCTCAGGACATTCCAGACACGTAGAATGGGAAGGGACAGCAGGCCAAATTTCCTTCATTGGTGTAAATCATTCACTTCTACTTAAGTCAGTGAAGCACTGCCAACTGATACCTGCTGAGGATCCCAGCAGGGACCTTGAGGCCAGTATCTTAGAGCCCTTTATACCTTGTTTGCCATGAAGTTATTCTCCTCTAGAAAATCTCCTTGTGCAGGAGGCAATTTATATGTTGAAGTTACCTCCTATATGCACACTGCCCTCCAACCAACAAGCATTCTTTAGCACATGAATAGGAAGCTGATGCAGAGCAAGTAATTTTATTCACTGAGTCAGTTTTGACATGGAAGGGCACTGAAAAGCTGAAAAACATTTATAGGGAATTCCACTTTCAATGTTATTCAGAATATCAGTGATTATTTTGTTATTTTTAAGGAATGCTTAGATGGAATAGTGTTACCCCTTTGAAAAAGTTGGTCGCACAGTGGAGAATATAGCTATCAAGATTTACATAAAACTAACAGTCATGTTATGCTCAAAAGCTTTAGTTTATTGCTCTCTTTAATGACTATTCACCAGTATTTAAAAAAAGAGTGCCAGTTCTTTCTGCTAGCTTCTCACTGAAGGAAATATTTTAAATACAGCAATAAAATCAAGTGGTTTAAAGATAACACATTTTGTCACACATTCATGCAAACCCTGCAGACAGGATTTTTACAGGTTCATGGATACAGAATAAACACAAAGATGTGTACTGAAATATTGAGAAACTTTTTCCCCACAGTGACAAAGTTCTTTGTAGGCGTAACATTTCAGGCCTTACCCTGCACCTGCTGACGTCAATGGCAAAACATCAGTGGGAGCAGGATCAGCCCTTATTGTTCTGAGAGCTGCTTTACCTTCTCCTGATTATAGGAAGTGCAGTAAATTCGCAGAATCTTCTGCACTAATAGAAGCAGTGGGGTTTGGTTATAGTTACAAATAAAGAGAAGCAAAATTTTTTTTAGTAGGTCGTCAGAGCTTCTATTCACAAAACACTCATCTTTCATGTTAAGGATATTGTATACCTCCATTTTTCTCTGCTCAGTGAAGCACTAAAATGTGTGCTCACCTCTAAGCATTAAACAGAAACTACAATCTTCCCAGTATAATTGAAGTCTAAACCAAAAACACAGGCAGCAGTCTGTATTGGGAAAGGAAACACTGTTGCCTGGGCCATTGGTTAGAACAGGCTAACTTCTGTCTAAATTTGGTTTGAGGGCACATTTATCACAAAGCAGCCAACAAGTTGATACAGACTTTTTTTTTAAGCTGCCTTTAGGATTTGCATTTATTTTAATAGGCACTGGACATATGGTTACCCTCAAAGCTTTGAAACAAGTATAAATTCATAGAATAAAAGTGATTTTATTATTAGATTTTTAATAAAGATGGACTAAAAAAAATCCTCACCTGATTTAGAATCTCAGATTTCAGGAGGAATTGTATTCCATGTAAAAATAGAAACTATTTGCAGAAATACAATCTGTCTGACAGATGTCTAAGATGTCCAAATATTGACAAAGAAAAGGTAAAGCACAAAGCATTTATGTTCAGATTAATGTCTACTCAGATTCACCCCGCTGTCATGATACTGGGGTACACTGCTGGTAAGAATTCGAGGCAAGAATTTGACTTATGTCATTGAAATATTGTTTCCCCCTTAGTTCTGATAACACTGGTAGTGGACTGATTTAGGAAAAATAAAGAAGCAAACATGATGTGTGAAACATCATTTCAATGCGAATCCACTTGAGTCTTTCAATGCAGAGGCTCAGAAGGTTTACGATACACACAGTATTCGGTAATTGTGTATGTAAAAACAATCAGAAAGAGGCAAAAATTTAATTTCAAGCTTAGTCAACATACGGCACATTTCAGCATGACAATTCAAAAAGTTTCACACTATATTTGGATATATTAGCAATGACCTTTTAAAAAATAGCAAACTGAAGACACTGAATTTTTCTTCTGTTTTTCCTTCTTGCTTTTGTAACAAATGAAGCTACTATTATTATTTACAGTATAAATAAGCCTTTTTTTGGTGAAGATTATGTCCTGTCACATATGTTTAAGACAAGGCGTACTTTAGCTTTTAAATGTCAATGCTAACAAGAGCATAAAAGCAATATCAAAGTAAAATAGTATCTTTCCAGCTAAGACAGCCAGATTACCATGTGTCTCTTATCAGATCTGAAATATATCTGAGCGCAGTCAAAAGTTCTCCTGGCTTTAGCCTTTAGGAATATCATGAACACTTATTCTTCTGCTGCTCTAGAAAGCTGCTTCCCGTACAAGCTCATGACATGATGCACAAATTGATACTGTTCACAAGTCTGGATCATTCCTCCCCTGAAAGGCAAGAAGAAAAGGGGAGGGAAACAGCAGTCTTATTACTTGCAAACACGTGAGCAAGTAGCACAGCTAAGATGAAGCTTGTGCTCCACAAGCTTTGTATTCCAAAGCTGTCTGAAATGAGTGAGAAGTGCCGTTTGATTTTAACCAGCTTCAAGTCTGACCTTGAGCTCCATTTTGAAAGTCTCAGCTAGGCAAGAAACAGAAGGCAGTGAGAACAGGAATGGGCTTTACATTCATTTTCCTTGGCAGAGTTTCTTCAAAGTTCTCTCACTGAATTTGGGACCAAAGAGGGCTAGGCCAGACTAAGCCAAACCAGCCCAGACAACTGATGCAATTTTCCCATTCTGCAATGAGGATTCTTTCCTCTGTACCAATCCACAGGCTTTAAGCAAGTTAACCAGAGAACTAGGGACAAGTGGATTCGAGGAGCATGGGAACCCATGGGTGACTGGAGCCAACCAGACTGTGTCAGTCTGAGGAAGGGCATTCCCTTAGAAACTTCACCAGAGGACATTAATGAAAAGTTGCTTCCTCTAAGCCAAATGGGGAGCAGACTACTAGCACCCTCCTTTGGGATGTCCCTTTTCTATGGGGTCCAGGTTGACCATTATGGGCCACACAGTAGCCATATCAGGAAGGGGGAGATGAGTGGGAAAGACAACCTTGTCCTTTAGCCCCTTGCACTTAACTTTGTTAATAAGTAACACTTAGCAATGAACAGGAAAGGGCAGGGACCTATTCTCCAACCTCTCATCAACTAGCAAAGATGAGAAACACACTGTGTTTCAAAAAGAAAAATTTCCTAGCTGAGCATCTCCTCCCCACCTGCTCTTCTTAATACAAGCTCACAGTTAATTTGTTTCTGAGTCCCTCTGTGCTCCACACAGCACTGAAATATATCTATGTCAGACTGTGACACACAGGGAACATTAGTCATATCTTACAATTTCTCCCCAAGAAATTCCATTAACAGTCGGGTTGCACCCTGTAGTTGTAGCAACAGAAGCACCAGGGTGGCCATTGAGATTCAGACCACAGGAAATTATTTTCCTTTTTATCCTGTTTCCTGCTATGTGGTGGCTTCCTCCCTTGCCACACATATGCACACCATGACATGTGCTTGCTGTCCAGGCTTTGGCACAGAATTGTGTTTTCACCCCTATTTGCCACAGAAACCTTTGAAATCTGAGTTGCATTGTGGGAAATGACAGCAAATGTCTCTCAGCACTGTGGGAAGGATGCAGGAATGATTACTTCCTCTCTTTAGTCATACTAGGTTATTTTAGGACCATCTGCTGGCCACTGGTGCAAAGCCTAGTGCACAGAACTTTTCCAAGGGATTTGTGAGGGAATGAAGGGAAAAAAACCCCTTTGTTCTCTCCATACCTATGGCAACCTCAAAGGTGGTTCTCAGGGCTAATGTCAACCTTTCTAACTCTGTGTAAAGCAGGGAGGTGCATTCCTTCCGATGTCTATTCTGGCCTGCATTCAGCCATCTTTCCCTAAGTCCCTGGTGAATCCTTACTATCCTAGACAGTAATGATCAGGCAAGAGGAGGAGGCACAGTCTTCCCTCTTATAGCTGCTTGGACACTGTCTCAACATCTCATGCTACTTTTGAAGTCTCCTCGAGATTTTGGGGGGAGTTAGTGAAAATGAGAGTGGGTGGCAGCATGACTTCCAAGAGACTACGAGCCCTGTTTTTCAGTCCTTGAAGAAATCATGCTTTTCTGTAGGAAGGATGGTGATCTGCTTTCCCTCTTCAATATTTTACCCCATGACATTTAAATGGCTTTTATCTGTTCCATCCCACTCCTGAGAGCTACATGGCAGCTACAGAGGCTCCTACAGTCTTCCTTTCCCCCATGGTGTCCTTTAAGTATGATTTTCCTTCTTCAGAGTCTTCAAGTGACTGCCAGTTCCCCGCTCCCTTCAAAGCTAGTATTTGCAATTGGCCTGCTGTACCAAACACATTTGTAAACAGGCGCCTTCAGCCTTCATTTGTGTGGTGATTTTCCTGTGTAGTATTAGTCACAGAGACAAGATATTTCACATCCAGATAGATATTTAACCGGACCATGGATAATCACCACTCACTGTTCATATTCTGGTTTTCTTTTTCTCAAGAAGCCTTCCCTTGTCTGGGCTAAAATCCACTGAAATAGCCAAATCTCTAAGCCCCTGCAGGTCCCTGTCTATCAGAGCCTCAGCAGGGCAGCAAGCATTTCATTTTTTGCCTCCCACTGAGCATAATTTCTTCTCTGAAATAAAGTTCAGCGTGGGGTTGAGGTTCTTTTTTTTCCCCTCAGAAAAATCTTTGGTATGTATTTCGTGACATCTCTTCCCCCGACTACATTTATCATTATCATTAGAGAGAACACTGAGACATGTTTTGATGGCACTTGAAACCAGTGGGAGAGGAAAAATAACATTTCTGCTATAAAATTCAAGTCTGTTTACTTCATAATCAAACTCAAGGTGGTGTGTTAAGAAATGCTTAACTGGAAACCATTGAATTTGTGAAGATTTTCACAGAGCCTTTCATATGACTGCAAACACTCCAGGTTGTGCATTCTCCTTCCTCAAGCAATGTCTCTCCCACTATGGCTCACCGCTCGAGTATATGAGATGAATTTTCAATACTCCTTATGAGTGGAAAGTGATAATCTGTGGCTCTGAACTTAAGCACAGCAGATCTTTGAGCCTTTGCTTCTGTATGAATATGGGGCCAACTCCTCAGCTGGTAAAAGGTTGCCCCTTGCTGCATGGAGATGGGCAGCTGGGCAGACTTTGATGCCAGCTGTGAACCTAGATCAGCTCTAGGGGTGTACTGCTCAGGCAAAGATTACAAGTCAGAGGAACATTCTCTCTTGGCCTCCACTTGGGCTTGTTCTTTCCCTCTCCTTATTTGTTTCTCCTTAAATGAGGGGAAATATTACCATTTTTTTGTTTTTATCTTTCTGGAAAGGAAACAGGCTTTCTTACCTGTCTAACCGTAACTGGCAGGCTGTTCGCAAAATATCAACTATGCCCTCGTTCTTCAGCTGTTTACAGCAGACACTTGTGGCAATAAAGCAGCCAGTCCTCCCGATGCCTGCACTAAGGAAGGGAAGAGCAGAGAGAGGCAGTGGAGATATCACAAGGATTTTGGAACTTTCTTTTCAAATGACTGCCACTAAACCTGCACAGACCCCATCATCCCTTTTGTCCCTTCGACCTTTGCCAGCAAGGTGCTTCCAGATGGAAAGTCATAACTAGGAAAAGATATCAGCTTCGCTGGATGACATGATTAAGTATGAGCCACTCACAGCAAAAGGGAGAACATTGCAGATACAGTGCTAAAAATGGACTATCAGAGACTCATTGACCCAATATGTCGTTGAACTTCCCACTGAAGCATTGAAAAAGAGCTTCTGCATTTCTTAGTAAGATTTGGTTTGACAGCAATGCTTGCTTTGAAGGCAAACTTTGCTTTGAAATTTTCAATTCTAACAGCTTCTTTGAAAGCTATTTTCATTCACAGCTAGAGTAAAAAAAAACCCAACCCTTGTTAGATAATTAGAGCTAACAGCAGTATTGTAAGTGTGATGTAATTTTCTGATCAGATCTACAATCTAGTCATTTGAATTAAAGCAGAAAACAACAAAATCACTATCAAAAATTTTTCTTTAAAATTTCCTGAACTCTTTTTTATCTGATACATTCCTTAGGTAATGACCAGAACGGAGTTTATTTTCCAAGACACAGTGCTACAGAAGCTACGAATTCTTCTCATCACCTAACAAACTACCAGCAAATGCTGGAAGCCCTTCTTATGCATGAAATAATTAAGTGAGCATACTCAGGAATAATTACTTGACACAACTACAGGAAATCTTGCTTTCATTTACATTGTGAGAAAATCATAATGCAAAACCACTGCATTTTGCATTTTGAACAAATGTTCAAGCAACACTTGAGTTCACGGTTCACAGCTGCCCACTTGATCATAACCAAACAGACCACAGCACACAGCTCCTGATACTGTTTACTGTCCAGAGACCTCAATGTTTTTCAAAGGGAAGGAACAGCACCCATTTTTAGATAAAGGAAACAGTGCTTCTCCCAGGACAAGCCATAGGTCTCTCAGTGGCTGAGACAGTGTTGGGTGGCACATTATCCACATAGAACACTCCATAATCCTATCACCATGTCTCTTAGTATTTTTTTTTTTAATTAAAAATGCCCCATTTCTCCCCAGATTATTACTGTGTCATGGGGATGACACCACACAAGAGGACAGAACAAATATGCAAAGGAAGAGTGACATGGTAATCAGCAGCAGATACCATAGTTCTCCAAGGACCTCCTAGAGAGTCACAAATTTCTGTGGACAAAGAGGACCTCCTTACAAACCATTTCTTATTTTTATCTGAACTCTCCCAAATTTTTCCACATCAGTTTTAAAACACAGGCAGAAAAACCGGACATGTGGTATCACACAAGGGTTTTAATAGTGATTCCTCCATATTAGCTTATAGTCAGATCTTTGATGACACCAGGCTATCAACCATTTCTGCCAAGAGGCTCTTTAAAAATATTCTCATTGTATAATACCCATTTATTACGGCTTTTGGAGAGCGACCATCTGCTGTTTCCTAGAAAACATTATGCAAAATTAAACAAAACTCCGTACAAAAATAAATTTGGCAAAATGTATATTATTGAAATTATGGAAGATTACCCTGTCAAGACAAACTGCATCTTTTATCATGCTTTCTACAATTTACCTGGAACAAGTGTTTTGAGGACAAAACAATTTTTTTAGTTTCCAAGTAATCACATTTAACCTTTCTAAACACAGGCAAAACAAGGCTTCTTTTTTAGACCCCTGGAACTCTTCCAATTTTCCAAGAACTGTAATTCATCTACACTAAACTTTAATGGTTTAGAGTGTGTGAACCAACTTTTTTAAAACACTCTTGGATGAAAATCAATTAGCATATCTGATTTAATAGTGGTTGCTGATGCTTAACACGCTCCCTAGTTAGCAGTGCAAAAGAATATACTTCATAGTGTCTACAAATGATAAGCACATCATCCCACTTCTTTCTGAGGATAGAAGAGAAGTAAGTATCTATCCTCATCTATTTTTATTCTGCTCTGATTGATAATTACAATTTTATCATCAGGCATCAAACCACTGTAAAGACTTTGCTTCTTCCATAGAAGTTTTCATCTTTGCCAGAGATTTTTACTGATACTTCAGTTTTACTATCAATTACATACATTTCGTGACTATTGATTAGTACTTGCTGTAATCAGCTTTGTCACTCTTTCAGTAATGCGTTATATTTAAATTATTGTCTTTGGTCTAATAATGATTTATTAAAAAAAAAAAAAAAAAAAAAAAAAAGAAAAGAAGGAATCTCCAAAACAGGGGGTTTTGATGCTTGAAGTTGAATGCAATATTTGTCTGCTTGCATGTGTCTACCTACTCAGTTTTCCCTAACGTATGTTAATCTTTGCTAACCTGGCCCTTAGAAGATAATTAAAGGCATATATTACTGGTAAGGCAAATTAAATAGAATTATTCTTACAAGTAACTGAGCCACTGCCAGCTTTTATGTTCAACTTAGTCTGTATCTGAAAGCAACACTTGATAATAGAAAATCATTGTCATTAAAGCTTTGAAATTCCAAGCATATTTCAGAAGCAGTAGGGCAAGATTTCACACACATGACTGATGGCCTATATGGCAGTGTCTGCACAGGGTCACTGTATGCGAAGAAGCCCTTGGAATTCAGACACAAACATTTATTTACCTGCAGTGAACAATCACTGGGGCATTCTTCTCCTCTGCACTCTGCATGGCCTCTTCCACTTCCAGTACTAGCTGTAACAGAGGAGGGGCCTGGTCTGGTGTCTTCTGGTCTGGCCAAGACGTGTACCAGTAATGTTTCAGGTTTCTAACTTCTTCTCCTTTCTGCAAGCCAGTCAAGACAAACACCACAAAAGTTTTACAAGAACTTCTCATTGTAAAATTGATACTGAAACATGGCCTTCCTTTTAAGACTGAGTAGATTAAATCAATCTGCTGGAAAGACAACACAGCTGGGCACACACAGTCCAGGGGTCTGCTGCAGATCACTGATGAGATCTTTTTGACACAAGTGGTGGAGGAGCCAACGAGGAGAGGTGACCTTGTATTAGTACACAGTTGGGCACATGAAGGTTGGGGGTAGCCTTGGCTGCAGTGACCAAGTTATAGTGGAGGATCCTACATGGAAGGAGCAAGGGCAGTAAGTAGGATTACAAGCCTGAACTTTGGAAGATATAACTTTGATTCCTTCAAGGACTTAATTTCAGGAATCCCTTGAGTTATAGCCCTAGAAGACAGGGGATCTAATACAGCTCATTAATATTCGAGAATCACTTCCTCCAAGCTCAATTTCCATGCATCCCTCTGGGTAAGAAATCATGCAAAAAGGGCAAGAACCATGGATGGATGACCAAGAAGCTTCTTTCAAAAAAATAAAACAACACAAGAAGGAAATTTATGGAATATGGAAAAAGGGACAAGAGAAATATAGGAATGTTGTCAAAGTATGCAGAGATTTGACAAGAAAGGTTAAGGGCCATTTGGAATTAAATCTGGCAAGGCATGACAAGAGCAACAAGAAGGGTTTCTTCAGTTGCATCAGTAGCAAAAGGAAGAGCAGGGAAAATGTGGGCCTGCCGCTGAATGAAGTGGAAGCCCTGGTACTGGAAGATACAGAGAAGTTACTGAATGCCTCCTTTGTTTCAGTCTTCATTGCCTATGCTGGCCCTCAGGAATACCAGGCCTTGAAGGCGAGAAATTCTGGAGAAAAAAGACAACTTTCTAGTCCAATGCTCATCAACCAAAGGAAAGAATTTAGGTAAACCTGACATCCACAAATCCATGGACCCCAATGGAGCCTACCCATGAGTGCTGAGGGAGTGGGTAGATGTTACTGCTAAGTCACTCTCCATCACCTTGGAAAGGTCATGGAGAACAGGAGAGGTGCCTGAAGACTGAACAAAGCCAATGCCACACCAGTCTTCAAAAAGTTGGCAAGAGAGAGGACCCAGTTCCAGTCGGCCTCAGTTCCATCCCTGGAAATGCAATTAAATAATTCACTCTGCATATCACCTCTAAACATGTGAAGGAAAAGGTTATCTGGAGTATTCAGCATGGATTTACCAGGGGGAAATCATGCTTGAGCAATCTGAAAGGTTTCCTATGACTGGCTGGGTGGATGAGGGGAGAACAGGAATATTGTCTATCTTGACTTTAGCAGGGTATTTGACTCTGTCTCCCATAATCTCCTCATGAGGTAAGCTCAGGAAGCCTAGGTTAGATGAGTGGGCAGTGAGATGGATTGAGAACTGGCTGGATGGGTTCAGAGGGCTGTGATCAGCAGCAAAAGAGTCCAGTTGAAGCCCCATAGCCAGTGGCCTTCCCCTGAGATCAGTACTGGGATCAGCACTGTTCAATTTACTCATCAGTGACCTGGATGAAGGGGCAGAGAGTACCCTCAGCTCATTTTTTGATGATGATACAAAACTAGGAGGAGTGGCTGACACACCAGAAAGCTGTGCTGCCATTCCATGAGACCTGGGCAGGCTGGACAGTTGGACAGAGAGGAACAGATGAAGTTCAATGCAGGCAAGTGCCAGGTCCTGCAAGTGGAGAAGAATAACCCCAGGCACGAGTACAGTCTGGGGGCTGGCCAGCTGGAAAGCAGCCTTGTGGAGAAGGATCTAGTGAGCAAGCTGCCCACAAGCCAGTAGTACCCTTGTGGCCAAAGAGGCCCATGGTGTCCTGTGGTGCATTAAGAAAACATAGTCATCAGACTGTGAGTGATGATCCTGCCTCTCTATTCAGCCTTAGAGAAGCCTCATCTGGAGTGCTGTGTCCAATTCTGGACTTCCCAGCTCAAGAGAGACAAGGCACTACTGGAGAGGGTCCAGTGGAGGACCATGAAGATGATTAGGGCACTGGAGCACCTCCCTTAGAGGGAGCTGGGCCTGTTTAGCCTGGAGGAGAGACAACTGAGAGAGGACCTTATCAAAATTTATAAGTATAGAAGGGAGGGTGTCAAGAGGATGGGTCAAGGCTCTTTTCAGTAGTGTTCAGCTACAGGACAAGCGCAGTGGGCACAAACTGTTACACAAAGTTCTATCTGAATATGAGGAAAAATATTTTGACGGAAAATTTTTTTCCCAAGCACTGGAACAGGCTACCCAGAGAGTTTGTGGAGTGTCTTTTTCTAGGATATTCAAAACTTACTTGGACACAAGCACATGCAACCTGCTTTAGGGGAACTTGCTTTAGCAGCCGGGTTGGACAAGATGATCTCCAGTGCTCCCTTTTCCAAACCCAACCATTATGTGAATGCTAAATGGAACAGAAATCCAAATGGGAAACCACACAAGAGAGAAATCTGAACTTCAAATATCATGATTGCACTTCAGTAAACTGCCTTACAAAACCCGCCCCAAAATTTCCTCCCCCTGCAAAGTATTCTGCTCTTTTAGTGCCAAGAGCTGTGTGCAAAACACTCCAGGAAGTCTGTTCCCTCTTGACAGATTCATTCAGCAAAGCCAGAGCTGTGCTTGTGACATAATTGCTTTCATAATGTATTTGACAGACAGAGTCAGGACCATATCTCTGTCTCTGATAGCTAGATAAATAGATGAGGGAGAGAGATGGGAGCTTATTTTTCTATCTCTTCTGACAGACAGACTTGTATCAGTCTCCTGTCAATTCTACTCTTCTCTTAGACATGGTGAGAAGCTCAGAGGCAATACAGCAGGTGGGAAATATATCTAGCTCTAGTCCAGGTCTTTTTGAGAGACACAAATTCTGATTCTCTGTCTCAGCATGGTTATGAATATAGTAAATGTGTTGTTTCCTCTTCGGAGTGCCAAGCAGCACTGTGAGCTTCTGATTTTGTGTGTTCAAAGTGATATCCTTCTGTCTGATTTCTAAAGGTGGAAAATAGTAACATGGTGCTCAGGGAGCTGGCCTTACCCTTGCAGCCATTACATAAGCCAGCTGGCACAGGGCAAAGTAAATGTTTGCAAAAGGTCCAAGAACACAAGTGCTAGCTTCCACAACCCTCCCTTCAACACATGGCTGGCTAAGTTGGAGAGGGGTAAACAAAAAGACAAATATAACTCTTTCTAAAGAACACGGCACAAAAATCTGAAAATAGTTTCTATCATATATACTCCCAAGACCCTCTCTATGCTTGTCAGATATTGGATGCTAAGAGTGCTCTGTGGTTGAGCATTTTCCATTCTTCTATTTGGGTGACAGAGCTTTTGCATAGGTCCACAGTGAACTAGATTGGGAAAACAATCACGTTAGATCTTTTTCCTTTCTTGAGATGGATTAATTTTGGATGGATCAATCTCTTTTTCCCTTTTGCTTGGCACAGAGTCACAGGGAACATGGGAGATGGTGCAAGGGTCGGAACAAGAGAGCTGGTCAAAGGGAGGCTTGGCTTCATTGAGTTACTGTTTGATCTTACACTGGGTTTAAAATGCTCACTGAAGCATAGCTATAGGATCCTCAAGGCTGTGTCTAGCTCACTTCAGGAAAAGAAAGTCTTACTATCATAGCATAGAATCTGGCCTTAGGTTATATATCCTAGGGAGAAAAAAAGTTTGTTTAAGAGGGCATAACTAGTTATCATGAATAGCACTCGAGCTCACTACAGCAAATCCGATCAATGCTGCTCTGAAACACAGTTACTTTTGAATGTGTGACTATGTCGCAGAAGTTATGAACACCAAATTCTTAACTCAGTTGTGAAAAATTATAATAAAAATGTTGTCTATAACACTGAGGAAAATGTAAAAGTCACCTGCAGAAAAACATGAATCACTATGTAAGTAATTTAGTTGACAGCAACAGAAAACAAAGTTCTAGTGATGAATTCTGGATGCCTTCAGTTTTATCTACTGTGTTAAAAGTTTAATGCTTCTGCTTGGAGAACTCTGACTTCTGTGGTTCTGTATACTTCTGCTTTGGCTTGAACAAAACATTCTCTATTGATGGCTCCATGAGACTGCGAAGACTTGGGAACAGCTAGGAGGAAGCAAGATTTAACTGGCGGTTTAAAGTCTGCCATCGTGTATGCTGTAGCTGAGACTATGACTTGGTGGCTAGACACTGGTAGCTTTCTCTGACAAAGGAAAACAAACCTTGCCTATAGCCAGAGCTTTTTCTAAATTCCCCAAAACTGATAAATCTCGTCCCCTATACTGACAGAAAAATGACAGTCTACTCTATAAAGCATGCAGTATTAATGTATTTCTAAACACTCCTGTTTAAAGGCAAACTGAAGTAAATTCAAGGCTTTTCCAGTTTTCACTACCAAGTCACTTAATGTATGCATAGTTCAGAGCTGCTGCTCCACTCTAGCCATTAAATGACAAATGTGCAGCTCTAGGGAACGTTAAGTTAAACGGAATCTTTATTTCAGCTCTAGAACTCAACAATTCATATTTTGACATTTGGAGGAAGAGGAAAGAGACATTGACCCACTAGTACTGAAAACAAAACCATTGTCTAACTGCAAAGCAAAAGCAGATGAGCTGCAAGTCTGCAACGTAAATATTCTTCACTTCCCACTTGTCAGGGAGTATGATTTTCTCCTTGCTGCCTTCACCAAAAGCATGAGTGACAGACTTTCTACACTCTGAATCCAGACATGGGATGTCATGTGCTGGCTTTCTGCCCATTAGCATATGGCTGAAACTGGTTGGATAAAAGGAGAGTTTTTCCAGCTTGGAAAGAAATTGTCACATTACACAATTTGGGGGTTGGGGTAGATCTGGCAGATGAAACATGTATGAAGTTTCTGTAAACAGACTATTAGTAAAACCTGTAGTTTGATATTCTAGAACCTAGCAATGAAAAGAGTTGTAAAATAGGACTCTTGTACTTCAGATTAAGTAGTATCTAAGTACTTAAAAGATTAAACCAGCATTAAAACTTTATATTCACAAAATGATAGAATGGTCACTGGTATATAAAACTACACTTGCAAAGTAAGAAGCTCTCTGCGAGCTGATATTTCATTCTAAATGATCAATGAACCCAGAGGACAAAGGCACAGAATGAGTCACTAGTTTCTTACCCAGTGAACCCCATACTACAACTGGCCTGGTGGCTTTCAGGCTGTACACATGCAGCCTAAACCTCTGACTGCTTATTTTCCTGTAGCCTTCATGCTGGTGATCTGGGCAAAGCTACAACTTCAGTAATGAAAAGTGGTATTTGTACAGCAGTGCACTGTGCAGAAGCTTTCTACACAACTCTTCCTGAACATCTGCATTTATAGGTTTAGACAGCTAAGCTACTGTAAGTACATTGGAATGATTTACCTTTAGGGTGATGAGCCTTAAACGGTAATCATCTGCTTGTATGACTCTGTTAACTGTGATTTCTATTCCTTCATAGGTGACCTGTTCCTCTGGCCAATATTCTGTGCATTTCTGTGTGCAATATAAAACAAATTCAGTTAAGCAGGTATGAAGGGAGGCTCGGCTTTTTTCTCCTCTGAAACTGAATATAGCACATGCATAGATGAATATGAATAAATTTTATTTCTATAATAAGTACAGGCTTTCACTTACTAAACAGGGACCACATTTCAGCTGATTTTTGCTGCATCCATAATAGCCTGATTGCTTGATTAAAAATGCACAAATCAAGTAATTACTAACCAATGCTTTTAAATACAGACATCCTTATTTATCTTTATGCAGCTGATGTGCATTTTGAAGATTCATTAGAGAGGCTGGTGGCAATGTGCTTGCATTTTTAAATTAATCCTTTTCTTAAGATAATAATGATTAGTATAATATACACTAGTTACCAATATATCTGTGCTGCATATATACTGATGTAGAAACACAAAATACAGCTTTTCTAATTTTTATAAAGGCTCAATGCTCTCTGAATATAAAATGATCATTTGCATATGTTATTGCACAAAATAACATGACTGGGGATGTTTGGGGAAATAGATTATGTATCAAAATCCACTTAAAATTGTCAGTGAGAATCTTTCAAAGCTAGGGAACTCAAAGGCAGCAGTAGCTCAGAGAGATCGGACTACTGCATTTCATTTTGCCAAAACCAGCAAGAGATGCAGCCAGCACAACCTGACAGTTAGAAACACAGAAATATAGTCCGTTTGCAGATCTACTTTGTGGTACTGATACACTAGAGATAAGCTAGTGAAAATTTGTAAGCACTCTGATCCTGGAAGAAAGGCTAAAAAGGACTGTGGTTTTGTATTTACTTTCTCTAAATTAATCAATATGCAAAGGCAGACAGGCATTTCAAGATGGTGCACTAATTAGTTCATGGACAAGGAATGACGTGAATATTACAGAGTCTGAAGCTATATCATTATCACAGGGGAGTAGGTATCTGCTATTCAACAAACTTCAGTTAAGATGATGCTTGTGAGATTCCTCTTTTACACAGCTGTACATAATCTTGAAGGAAACAAGTTGAATCATTTTACTCTCCCCCACCAAACGTAATTCCACTTGAGGAGAAAGACTAACAACAGAAAAGTACCTTGCATAGTTACTGAGTCAAAATTTTTGTGTGGGAGAACCAGTGTTGTTCCATCTGCACAGTGCATCAGTTAATAACCCACTGGGAGTGTGGCCCACTGTGTCTCTGTAAAATTATTTATGCAGACTGTGGTTTTTCTTCCTCTACTCATAAACTGCAGAATACACTGCAAAAATTGTCGAGAGCGCTACCAGCTATCAATAGCACAGACATTGCTCTGCTAAAAGGAGAGGAGTAAGATTGCCCACTCATTTCTGTGGGCTGTCTGTCAGTTCAGATTAGAAGTGACACAGGGCTGAGGTGCAGAGCTTTCAACACTCACATTAGTGAAGTCATTGCACTGAGGAGGAACACAAAGCCTCTCTTACTAGTATCATTGCTAAAAAAACTTTCGGGTTTGAATCTATGTACTTTGAGTCCTGTTATTCATCTATTAATATAAGTGTTGCAGATAAATGGAGTGAGTACAGAAGACATTTACATGAAAGGACCCTATATTTATGGCTGAGATTGCTGACACCATTACACTTTTGACACAAAATGTGTCAGGAAAGTATCAGCAGGTCTATTGAGATATACAGGCTGTAGCAAGCTCCAGTTCTATAGTGCATCAGGACTGCAGTGCACCGCTTCCCAAGACTGATAAGAGAGGTGAAACACTTGGTCAATGTAGGCAAGAGGCAATCCAGACAAAAAGGTTATTTTGCCTTCCTGTTATACAATCTCGTTATAAAAACTACAGAGGAAGAACATATCACCAAACGTGTCATTCAGGACCAGCATTTCCTCTGCACCTTCTATAAACCTCAGAGTCCTCAAAAGATTGTGGTGCACTGACTGTCATGACATTTTAATAACGTATGTGCCAGAAACTGGCAACTTTGATTAATGAGCAAGATAGTGCTTCAGTGCTGCTGCTCAGATACAGGCAGGCACAAATTTCAAACATGAGTGAAAACAAAGCATTCAGATCAGCAACATACTCTGTTGTTGTGCATCAGCAATGCCTTGACAGGATGTGTCCAATGAGCCAGCTGTAATAGCTGACCATTTTTAACTTGCAAAACATGATTATTCTGTATCAATCTTGTTCATGCCTTTTTTTTCACTGAAGTTGAAGGTTAAATTTATTTACTTTATAACTATGAAAATCTAAAGGTTTGTGCATTTTGGGCACTAAGCTTCCAGCTAGCAGATAAGCCATTACAACTCTGTCTGTATGCACACCCATATTCTTTAGCTTCTAAGCATCTAAAGCTTCTCCAACCAAAAATCTCTAACCTAAATGACTAACCTGTTCTCAAGGACAAGCCTGGCATACACTGCTGCTGCAGCTTAAGAAACAACATTTGGGTATCTCCACTCAACCTTGCTGCTTAGTGGTGAGGGAGAATGCAGAGCCAAACACATGCCCAGACCACTTTCTCACATCTTACACGGTCAGTAAAGGCAGATGTAAGCTCAACTACTTGTCTGTGAGCTGAAGCCCAGGCAAAAAGTTCTTGCAACTCTGCTATGGGGGAAAGATTTCAGCAGGTAAGTAATGAACAGCTGGAGGGCTGCAGTATTATAAATAGAAAAAAAACCCAAAACTTTAGGTGGCTTAGCAAACCATCACTACAGTTTAATTTATGGAAGTAGGTGGCAAATAGAAATTTTCAGCATTTCAATTTCAATGTTTCATAAGCATTCCCTAGACACATTCAGGGGAAGATCCTCAATATTCAAGTTAGTTCTAGTTGTTGATTATCATACAGAAATCCAGTACTTCCTCAATGAAATATGAAATATAGACATCAAATCATAATAAATGCAAGATAAAGCAGCAACAACTCTACTGATTAAAGATATCCAACCTTAATAATTACGAGGTACTATTGTTTTTGATTCCTTTAGAAAGAACTTCAAAGGGTGCCTACAAATAGAACTGGGTTAGGAGGGGTTTCAAGTCAGCCAGGAGAGGAAAACGGCAAAACCAACAGTAGGAGACGTCAGACAGCAAAACAGGACTTAGAGTAAACTGAATTCAAAGAGAAGGCCACATCTTCTGAGCCTGAAGAATTTAATGCTGGCTCTGATTGCACAGGCCACTGAACTAACTTCTGTTTGCTGGCTTAGTGTCTATGCTGAAAATATCTGCTGGAGTACAGATAAAAATAATAGACTGGATGTAAGAGCATTACCTCATTCATCTCTTCTATATTGGTAATCATGACAATGATGGGAGAACGCTCCTGCCACACCATTCTCCAGAAGTCAGTGACAGTATTAACTATCGGTCCCTGAGTAGCAATATATACCTTTTCCTCTCCTCCATAGCCCTGCCAACAAAAGAACAAGAGATCAGTTTTAACAGGGATGTCCACCATAACCTTGAAGGTTTGCTCTTAAAAAAAACCCAGAGAGCTATCCTGGTGGAAATGCTGACTCTGTGCTACCAGCTCTCCTCTCTATCTCTCTCCTGCACACGTGTACCTGGAGTGAAGGCACAGTATGGACTCGCATAATCCCAGCAAAGCGTGTCCAACAACCTTGAGGTGACTCTGGCTAGGTCATGAGCCTTATTCAATCTGATTATCCAGTGCCTTGGTTAGGCCAGCTGACAAGGAATTTTGCATCAAGAACTGCAGAAGTATGTTTCTGTCAGGTCTGAATCTGTACAGGTGCACTTTGAGATTTGGGTTTCAGCTAATGTAAGCAGGAGAGAAGAGCAATCAGATCAGCTAGGATGCCTTTTAAAGCCAGTGTATGTTGTGATTCTGTTTACATTAACGGCGGCTGATAGAGGCTGGGCAGACACACTGGGCTAGGGGCTCTTACCCTGATGTAGTTAGCATTGATGTAAGAGCTGAGGGGGTCGTCCTGATCAGCTGAGGTAAGGCACACTCTGCTGTGAGGATCTGAAATGTATAAGGAGATAAGGTATAGTTTATGAGTTGCTCAGAGGAAAGAGACACACAAGATTGTTTAGTACAGCAAGACATTTACATGCATTCATGGCCATCACAGCAGATGTGAGTGGCCTTGGAAAACCCCCATGTTAAGACCACTAAAAAAGGGGAGAAGGATGGTTGGGGTAATTTGCAGTGAAACTTCTGACAGTTTTCACCCACTCTCTGAAGCCTGCCTGAATTGGTCCTGTTGCAGAGTCAGTTTTTCATCATGATTCTGGAAAAGCAGTTTTCTGCTCCAGGAAATTATTTCTCAATCTGTTAGGTCAACAGACTCATTCTGGCTTCAAAGACATTGGAATACTGTTCGTGAAATGACAGCAAAGAGCTTTTCTACCAAAACATAAACATGCACTTCTTGCACCCAGGCAAGCCAGATAACAATAACTCTCTCCCTGTTTCATCTTGCAATGGACTGAACTCCAAGACATGCTATTAACAAATATAATGGTTATAGAGAAATTAAATCATATTAACAGGTCCCTTGCATTTTAAGTTTCTTCAGTACTTGAGTCTCCTTCACAGAGGCTGTTTATGAAGCATTATTCTTTTTCTAATAAGATGACAAAAGAAAACATTATTCCAGTGAAGAAGTTCAGTCCAATTCCTACTGAAGTCAATGGCTGTTTCACTGATTTTAATGGGAACTGACACAGGCCCACATTCATTCACTTTGACCAGTGCTACCCAGTTTGTTATCATTGACAAGAAACAGCCTCCTGACGGAGGCCTCAGCAAACAGCAACAGTGGATATGAACAAGATAATATTAAAAACAAACCACGGGTGCCTTTTTCATAAAAAAATTTCAACCAGCTTCGAAAGAAGAATAAAATAAAATTTATGCCAAAATTGTGCTTTACCCAATATCATATTAAGGACTAAGCACACAGTAATTTTTACAGTACTACAAACACAGACTCAGCACAAAATGCTGTCCTCAGACAGACTAGATTCATGTTTACTGGGATCTTTGGCTTTGAAGCATAAAGACAATGTTTAGATCTCCTTGCTACCCCTCTTTACTGCCAGCCCTGTGAAATGTAGGCAGTGGGATAAGAGTGAGCACACTCAGCCCTCTCCTTCCCTCAACAACATCCTGTGGCCACAGTTAGAGACAAAGTTTCTCAAAGTCCGTTCAGAAAAACACTCTCAGAATAAAGCTGCTAACCTTTAGAGTGATAGTTGGGTAGAAAGCAATTATCTGAGAGGAAGAGGTCAAAGTGGTTGCTGGCAGAAGATACCGATATGGCTGAGATGAAGAAATGCCAAATTCAGAACATAAAAATCACTTAGAGATCTGGCACCTTGGGCATCTGAAATCAATATCCACTTTTGCAATCCTCCCATTCCACCAAAACCATGAATTAATTCTTGAACAAATCACGTCAGCCATTAGCACAGCAATAGTGAAAGTGGTTAAATGCTTTTAGAGTTCTGGTCTGAGGTAGAGAACAAAGTCATCAAAAGAGTTGCACACATTGGGCTGCAGTTACTGGAGTTTGAAGACATTAAAAAAGTCTTTTTTAAAATCATTTCCAATCCAGATTCATTGACTTTTAGGTACAGCTGAGGACATTTTTGACTTCACTGCACTTGTATTTGCTAACCTGACACTGAACCTTTTGCATTTTGCAAAAGACTACTGTGGATGGTGGTACCATCTTCCAACAACAGCTTCGAGAAAAAAAAAAGGTATGACATCCAATCATATAACTTTTCAAAGTATCTTAAAGTATGAGAGAGGGGAAAATGATGACACTTGTAAAAATGTGTACCAAGATGTTTGTCAAAATTCCTACTCCTGCCTATTGTAATGGAAAAGAAAAATACATTTTTGTGTTGTCTTAATGCCATCAGGCCAGTGCCTAATATTCTCAGTCTGCATTTGAAAAAACATCAGTCAGAAAAACAACGTTGCTAGAATTTGGTCTTCAAAAGAAATTTAACCAAAGAAATCATGAAGTAACATCTTAATAAAGCAAGTTTTTGGGTACAACTTTTAAGCAGTGCCAAATGATGCAATTCTAACTAAAAAAAGCTATGTTTCCCTAAAGATCAGCAGCATTTTGGTTCTCCATGCTCTGTACCTCTTTGGAAATTTGATTTATGATTTGAAGCTGCTGCTTTATAACATGGCTTTTGGACAATACATTGTGATGACAGTACACTTCATGCACTCTGGAAAGGAAAATGCAAAGCCCTCCGGCATGTGGAATAAACTACCCTGCCTCAGCTACTTAAAAAGCAAAAACTTACTTGGGAGAATTGTTTTGTAGCGATTCTTACGGACTAGGCCTGGAATATCATATTCCTTTGGATCAACAAAGTTCATTGGAATTTCCTGTTTAAAAAAAAGAAGAACAAAAAACCCACATAACCATAAGAGACAGTCAGTAGTATTATTAGATTCACAATAGGTATAAAAACCTCACGCCCATTATGTCCTCCCTGAGAGGGAGGCAAAGTGAAGTCAGCTGGGACATATTGTGCAGCACCTCTAGCAACTTATCCCCGAAGTATGATTGATATTTCCTTTTACTGTCACTGGCTTTCTTTTCTGAAATCCTTCATGAGAAAACCCTCCTAGTGACTAATTCATTGAGTAACACGCATGACATGTTCACTCCTAATATTAGTAGAACTGAATTGCAAGTGTAGGCACAGAGCGATGCAAGAGGCAGAATGCAAGACACTGCTCCAAGAGGATGGACTTCAGCACCATCCTTTCTGACTCACATCGCTTCCCCTCTGAGGGTGGGAGTTAATAATTTGCTGGGGACTTGCACCAGCAACAGAGAATGACACACATTATGACAGGCTGGTGTGCGGACCTGACTCCCTGGAGCTGGGGGAGCGTCACTGCTTTGCTCATCGTGCTGTTGAGCTCCAGGGAAAAGCACAGCAAAGGGGCGTTCGGGCATTGCCTGTGCTCTCTATCACTGATGCAAAGAGCACACAAAGATGGAGGGCCTCCCTATTCCCCACTGCTCATCCCCTGCCACAAGCGACCAATGCCAGGCAGGAACAGACAGGAACCTTCCACCAGTTGGAGTCACCAGGCAGGCAAAGAGAAGGGATGTGTTAATAATCTCATATCTCAGCAGAGATATGGCTCATGGGAACCAAGCTGGTCATCCCAGCTGCTGCACACTGGATTGGAGAGACAGGACTGATTGCTAACAAGAATCAGGGTTGGTTAAGGCAAGCCTCACTATGGGAAAAAATAAGAATGAGCAGAGCTATAGACTGTAGAAACATAGAATTGGTATAAGGCTGAAAATGAGCTCTAAGATCATTGAGTCCAACCTTTCACCTAGCACCTCCATGTTTACTGCTAAGCCATGTCCCTAAGCGCCACATCCATGTGTTTACAAACACTATCATGGACGGTGATTCCACCACTTCCCCAGTCTGTTCCAGTGCTTCATCCTTTCAGTGGATACTTTTTTCCTAATATTGAATCTAAACCTGCCCTGGAACAACTTGAGGTCAATTCTGGAACCTTAGAAGACTATCTGCACTCTATCTCTTACAAAGCACTGAGCACACTGTTAGCTTTACCCAGAGTCAAATAAGGACAAAAACATTTTGTTGAAGTAATTTCCTATCAATTTTGAGAACTGCACAGGAACAAAATCTTCATATTTTTCTCTATTGTTCTTTGGTATGTAGTCAACCCAGACTCTTCCCGAGCCAAACTCCATGGGCTGATTTTGGGTTTTAAGTCATTCACCACACTAACCAATTCTTGGTGAAAGCAACTGGACTATTGTCTGAGTAAAAATTCTAAATCTTGTACAAATTTCAGGATTTAGCCCTGTTAATGTCCTCCCTGACTTTTCTTCCAAAATGAAACAGCTTCTTGCTTCATCTGGGACCTGGACTTTGAAAACCAAGTAGGTTAGACAGAGTGAAAACACATGATGAAGAGTTAGTTGGTGGTAACTGCTTCATAAAAAAAGAACTCGTTTACAATTTTTAATTACAGAAATGACATTTCGATTGCACAGCATTTTCTGCTCTTTCAGTTTTCATTAAAGAATGAAAATAGCTTGGTATGGCTTGGCCGATGAATGATTATATGAACACCAGGAAATCTAATTCAAAATCTCTCAGACAAATGAAGTGTATTTTTTTCCTATTTCTAACATTATTTGCTTTGCTTGAAAGCTACAGAGTAGCTCAAAGACTGATGAAACTGTATGTGGACTAATCCAGCAGTCAATTCAGACACCAACATTCCCTCCTTAAAAGAGCAATAGATCCTTTACTTTAAAAGAATCAGGGCTTTGCCTACACAAAAGCTGCTTTCCTTCAACTTGCACAACACTAAAGGAAGTAAGGACCACAGATACCTTGCATTCTATTTGAAAATAGTAGCCCACGCTATCCCCCTGTTCTTGTAAAGGGAAAAATACCCTGAAACTGCACAAGGAGGGAGGACAGCAAGTGATAATCAGAGTGGTCTTTCCATTCAGACACTTAGAGGTCATGAAGAAAACAGGGTGAAAGGGCCTGTAATCTTGCAAAACAGTCTTCCTCCTGCTCTGCTGAGATTTCATGTGTAAGAGAATATTTGACGGGACAGTAGTAACTTCAGTAGTAAATTATTTTTGTGCAGAGAAAAACCCCATAACACATACTTTGTATAGCTCCTGCTGAATGACAGAACCACACTGTTTCAAGCAACCAGAGAATATCTAGATTTGCAAAGTAGCTCCATATTAGGCATTCAACAGCAGAGAGGGTGGATTAGGACTACTTTCATCCCTAGGGCAACTCCAGACACATTTCAAGAAGTTATGCTTGTAGCAAATGTGTCCTTTCCTCTGAATTCCAGTGATTTTTTGGATTGCTCTTGCTAAAAACATAGTATACACCAGCAAAAAAAACCAAAAAACCAAAAACAACCTAGTGAAAAAAACTTGTGGTAGTTGTTTTTGCCAGAACCAATACTCTAGTTTTTAAGTGACAATATCACTGAAAGCTTTCAGACATTGTAATTTAAAGGAATTATAAATTTGGAAATTGCATTAAATGTTTAATTGACAGAAGTGGAGTTTGCATGTGCTACTTTTAAAATAATGGTAGAAAATAATACCAAGGTCTTCTATGGAAAGACAATTTTTATTGACGCCCCTAGAAAAGAGAGGTCAGACGCTCACAAAGAACTCTGCCTGGAGTATGAAAGGATCCAGTGCTTTCTTGTGCAGCTCCTCTTCAGTCAGGATGTTCGATGCTGTCTGGAGATATTCTCGGGCTGACTGTTCCCGTGGAGACATGACATAGCCAAAGCCTTGCTCAGAGCAGCCTGGGGTGCACATATCCAGTGTGAGTGAAACATTTGAACCTCTCCTGCAAAACAGAGCAGTCAAAGTTTGCTTACAACAGACCCATCACTGCCAGCAATGACAGATGAACAATTTAGGAAACCAGCCACCTGGTTCTGATGGGGACATTTTGGTCACTACCTATTAGAAAATGGGTGATGCTTCTTGTGTGGACAAGAGAAGAAGATGATTTTGTACACTGAAACATCTCGGGATAAACGACCAGTACAACTTTAATAAAGACATGAAAAGCCAACCACTGCAGTGAATAATTTTTCTATCTGAAAAATGTTTTTTCCACAACTGTCCATCCTAAGAAGGGTAAAATGGAGGTCCCAACACTAACAGTTACATTATAAACAGAGACACTGTTGAGTGTGGAATTTTTAGTGTTAGTTAGCCACACAACAAACCAAAGAAGTCAAAATGCCTACTATGAATAAAGTTTTAAAGCACTTCTGAGCTTCTGTTAGTCTCACATATGATAGACAAAAGTAAGATTCAAAAGCTGTCAGCGAATCTATATTTAAATGTCTTTAACATAGTAATAAAGCCACACAATATGATGATTACTAGGTAAAGGTTCTATACATCCACACAGTAAATCTATTTTTGATGAATGTCAACTCGAAAAATGTAGTTAAAAGGTGTGTGCAGGAGCTATTAAAAACCATGTAAGCACACAGGCATGACCAGCTTACAGAGAGGACAGAAATCATCACTTGGATCAGAGCCCTTTCCTGGACTCTGGAGTTTGTCCAAAAGAATTTGCAGCCAGCTCCTGCTATGATTCATAGCCATAGGGAAATGCCACTAGTGTCAGACATGGAATCTTTAATGATACCTTCCAGAGGATTTCACCTTACCCTCCTGTGTGCTATTAAACAGCTACCACATTTCTCTGCAAAACAGATGCATTTTACAAGGATTATTTTTGGTTCTTTCAAGGTAGAACAGGCTACCTACATTAATAGTTCTTCAGTGGAGGAAATAAGATTATTTCTTCTTCAGCAACATTCAGTGGTGCTTGTATTTAGCTGCTGACCACCCTTATAATTGTAGAGGTGGTTAAAGAATGAGAGGAAAGTAAGAGAAAAGCAGAATGGATGCCTAAGAGGCACAGGTCGGTAATTTAACACACCACCAAACAAAGGAAAAGTGACCAATGTGTAATGTAAATTAAGTTTGTCAGGGCAAGGTCAAACCTGAAATGATGTCTGTCTTCTCAAGGACACGTGTTTGTTGAAAACAAGTTTATATCTTAACTGTTGTACCTAGTTTGAGAACTTCAAGCAATTGCTTTCATTCTCCCACTTCTAGTTATTTGACAGGTTTTTCATTGCAATGCATTACTTTAACCAATTGATTTTTCCCCAAGTGATACTCCCCAATTCTCTTGATACAGTGAGTATCTTTCGTATAGGCTAGCAGTCACCTGCAGAGAAATGCCACATCTTTCAAGTGACAGAAATTGAATGAAATCGGAGATGGTGAAGAATACAAATGACTCGCGTATTTCAAGCCCAATCTCACCTGCAATGAAAAACCAACAAAGCAGCAGCTTCAGGGACAAGCCCCAGAGATTACTGTGATCTCATATAAAGGTAGAATAAACTAATAAAAGGTGTAAGATTTTAGGACAATGTTATAAAAAACCATAAAGCAAGAAAAAACATTCTAAACCCACAAGAGTGCAAATTGAAAGCCTCTTCTGTAACACTCCTTTTTACTGTGTCCTGAAGAGATTTGGAAAATCAGCATTATATTCTTAAAATCTAAGTTCTGTCGTTTGTTTTAAGCTTTAGAGATGAGAATTAACTATGGTTAGCACTCCAATTAAGCTTGAAAACTGAGAAATAAAGAAAGGTCATACTTTGCTATGCTGGGCCCTTCAGTAACTTCCTTCTTATTCATAACATTGTCACTTTGGCAGAATTTCTTCACAGAAATTCTATCATCAAGACCTTTGTTCTATTTCACTAAGACAACTGAAAGGACACAAAATTGAGAAAGATTTTCCTTTAATCTTGGCACTGTCCTTTCCCAGCTGAGAACCTCTCTGAGAAGCTCCTGACTTACCTGAGAATATCCTCTTTTCAAGCGGCAAACACCAGCTCACCCCAGAGGTTCATTACTAGGTTCATTTGAATCAAATTAATTTACTTCTGGATTAACTGATTTATATCAGGAATACCAAAGACTATCACTTTTTCTATGGTTTGGTTTAGGAGAAAAGACTAGTCCTCCAGTATGAGTGACAGGGGGAAAAAAAAAAAGAATCAACAAGACCCATCTCTTTCAGAGGTAAAAGTTTTCACTGCTCTATAGAGGATTTCATGCAATGCAGTTGGTGTCTTGATGAATGGAGAGAGACTGATCAAACACAAATAGATGTATTCAATGGAAGGAAATGATGCTTTAGAACAGCACTTGTTGACAGCTGTCCAGAAAATGTGTGCTGTTCAGCTAGCATGCTTGTATTTATTACTGGACTGAAAACAGGAAAGGAAATAAAGCAGGTGCTTGACTTAACAACCACATTTGAAAGTGACATTCACAAAGGCAATAAAGTTTCCTACTAGGCACAGAGCTCCTAAACCCAGAAAATCTGGGAGCAGACTCTTCTCTATTAGTCACATCTACCCTACCTTTCTTGCAAGCCCATGGATTTAACTGTCAGAGTAGCTGGGTCTGTCTCCGCTTTAATATCCATTACGCAGTCAAAGACTGGAGTCTCTGGCACGGGATCCATATCTAGGAAGTCATCCTCATTTTTATCCTCTGTCCACTCTGAGTACGTGAAGGAAGGCTGCCGGCTCACAGACTGGCGTCTGTCCTCTTGCAGCAGAAAGGGGGGGTCTGGTCGGGCTCTGAGGAGGTGCCAGAACTGGAGGAAACAAACATTTTAAAAAGTTTCTGCTTGTAGGCAGCCCTTCCATACAGCCTAGGGCACAGGTCTGTAGGGCAGCATCCCAGCTGTCTGTATTAGAATTGGAGAGTACTGAAGAGAACAGGAATGTTCCATGCAAGAGTGGCTTTGTGGTGCGTGTTACAAGGATTCACATCTACGCATTCAAACCTGCTTTCAGCCACAGAGGTTTCCACAGAGCTAGTTAGGCTTAACTCAGGGATACAGTGGAAGTGGAATGTGCTTGTGACTATCATATGCAAGCCAACGTGATACCACTGTCCTTTTGTTCAGTTTCTTATCCTTCTCAGGTTTGTTTACAAAACAAAAATCCACGATAGTATTCTACAAATCACACCTCTCCCGATTTAATGGCTTTCTATTTGAAATTTACATATAGCTGTCTTAAGTTAATAGAATTGAGCTGGACATCTTTAATAACCAGGCACTGTATCCCAAATTTTTGCATAAACCCATCATTTATTGAAGAGGCCTCAATTTTGATGTACCTGATCCTGGGGCCCAGAATGCCCGTATCAGTTTTTGACCAGGGTCAAAGACATGGTTATAATCTAATTATCTGATTTGAATATGGTATAAACATTAAATAATGAAACCTGTGAAGTTCTAAGATATAAGTGCAATATGGAAGTTTATATTACAAATTAACAGAAGGTTTGAAATTGCATTAATCTGAAAAATTTCTGCATCCTATCAGTTTGCTGTGATAGAATAGGTGATTTGGAAATCAAATCTGTAGATTTCAAATCCTCCACACAGATTTCAGTTAAAAATTTCAAGCCCACCTCTGAATTCCAGGATCTGTAACCCTAGACCAACTTCATCCATCTAACATAGAACTAGGAGTAGTATCACTCAGGAAAATGCCATCCAAACTACACTGCATTGTCATGCATCCTTTTGAGACTAAGAACAGGTCTCATTTTCCAAAAGCCTCTTTTGTCCTTTTCTTACATGGCTTGTTAAATGATCAGCTGAATTTTTAAAAGTGCCACTAAAAAAGGTCAAATTTGTCTCTCCCTAGGCTACTAAAGCACATTGAGATATCATGCAGGACAGTGTTAATTTCAACATTGAGAAAGAAAGGCTTGGTCATAAAGGTGTTCCTCAAAGGAGAAGATCCCTTCAAGGTCTCTTCTAGGCAGCACACGGCTTGAAATCAATTTTGAGTAGAGAGGGAGAGAAAGATCACTCAGCTGAGACAAAGGCGAAAATAAACTGTCTTCATGCAATAACCTGTTGTCCAGCAAGCTGGGATTGCAGAAACTCTGCCTGGTTCAATCACCATTTTCAATGCTCTGCCAATGACTGTTAACATCTTATTCCACAAATAACTGACAAAAGCAGATATTTCCAAATTTGTAAACTGCAAAGCAGCAGGACCTCTGAGAGAAAGGTGACAGGTAGGCAGGAAAGGACAAAGCTCATGTGCACTCTCTAAACAGTCTCTCCTTCCTAATGTCCATGCTAGAGAGAACATACTGGGCAAGATGGACCATTGCTCAGAACTTACAGGACACTTATAATTGGCTGCCTAGTGACTTATCCAGACATTTGTGCCTCTACTCTAGCTAGAAAATTCTTAGCACAGCCCACAGGAATACAAACCAGTGCAAATTCACCGACATGGAAACTGTTAGAAAATGTTTTTCTATACACAAATTTTAACCAACACAAATACGGGCCAAGTCTTCTTTAATCTATAGTGGTGCTCATGCTCACTTGCAAGGAGTTCACGTGCAAAGAGAGATCAGAATTTTTGACCACGGAGAGCTTTCACTCACTTTACCCTCTGTGCTAAGAATGGGTCACCAAGAAATAACTGAATATGCAAAAAATCACACCCCTGCTACTCAGATTTTCAGCCCAGAATGTTTTGCTGCAAATTTATCTGGAACTCATACCATTCTTGACAATTCTTAGCTGTCTTTTTTTCTTTAATATTTGCAATTACAGAATTACCGAAAGTTTATTTTTGAGGACAAATTTAATCTGGATAAGGTACAGCAGCATCAAAAACCCAGAAAACTGCATAAACTTCGCTAACTTCCTTGCCTACATCAATGATCACAATAATGGAGGCATTAACTATAATCACTTGGCCTTGTGAACAGTTTTTAGAAAGTCCATTTTCCTGACACATTAAACAGAAGATTTTGCCACTGTGCTGCCTCTGAGTGGATTTAACCATGACATATAATATGAAATTACTTCCTAGCAGGGAGTGTGGCTAGCAAATCAAAGGAAGTATTCCCCTTTCCTTGGCACTGACGGAGCTGCACTTTGAAAATACTGTCTACAAATTTAGTTCCCCCAGTTTAAGACAGATATGGAAAAATTGGAGTGGTCCCAGTAGAGGATTTCAAAGCAGGTCAAGGGTCTAGAGTACATGAAAAAGGTGGAGAGAATTGAACTTGTTCAGCCTGGCAAAGAGGAGGCTGCAGTGATCTAACAGGGGCCTGCAACTACTTGAAGGGCAGCTCCAGAGATGCAGCCAGACACTTCTTGGTAATGTCAGCTGATACTACAAGTGACAATGGCCACAAGCCTGCAGAAATTCAGTCCAGACATTTTTACATTTGTGAAATTCAGATGAGACACTAGGAAACATCTCTTCCCCAAAAGTGCCACGTGGTTGTGGCACAGGCACAGATAGATATGATAAACCTTCCTTCTGTGAAGGTTTTCAAAACCTGTGTGGAAAAATTCATGGCTGACTTTACTGAGTGTTGGCAACAGCCCTGCTCCAAGCAGGATATTAGATTAGCAATCTCTGCCCACCTACAGTCCCATGATTCTGGGATGCATTTCATTATTGCATTACTCAAACAGCATGTGCAGAGCACTGCTTCAACTTCCTGAGCTAACTGGAGTGCACCTCTGGAAGGACAGGAGGTGATGCTCTGCCTGCATGTTCAGTAGCTTCATTCCCACTGTAAGAGAACAATGCAGAGGGGTTTGAAAAGCCACATTCAGTCAGAGCTTCCTGACAAGGCAGAGTTCTCCATAGCTCTCCCATCTACCACACAACTTTGCACCAGTTACACAATCCATGGAGAAACACAACACACTGCTGCTCCCCAGCAGCTGACAGCTAACTACATTAATTGTAGTCACACCGCTTAAGCTTGTTATGCAGCTGGGGCCTTGGCCTACATCTAACAGGACTTCACATTCAGAAGAACAGTGGCACTCTGGAACAGCTCCTTCTGCCATTGAAATCAATAGATGATGGTCCTGTTAATGGACCACACCCCTTCTACTTCAGTGCAAATAGTTTGCCCATCTGTGGATGGAAAAAATAAAAAACATTTTTATATACCTTTCTACTTCAGTGCAATCCCCAACTCATCAAGAACTTGAGTAACATAAAGCAAGCAGATGATTATATAGAAAGACCCCCAAAAATGATGCTTTACAATCCACGTGGGCATAATACCAACAACTTTGGATGAATTACACATCTATAAAAACTCACTGAAAAAGGGCATGAATATAGTTTTGTACTGTACCATAACTTACCAGAGATCCTACAAATAGAAGTCCTAGAGAAGCCAAAGACAGTAAAATGTATGATACCACAACGCTTCCAACTGTAGTCAAGCTCTGTGGAACAACAGAATAGACAATGATTCATGAAGCATTTAGGGCACATTACAGTGTCTGCATGCATGTTCTTGGCCAAGTGTGCATTATCTCCCATGAAGATTTACTGATATCATACTCATCTGTGGAAAAGCTGCCATCACAATCAAAAAAAGAAGCCAGGCTTTGGAGAAGATGGAAACTGAAACCATCTCTAAGCCCCAGCACCTTAGGAGGTCTAAACCCCAGACTTCACTGTGAAGGCAAACAGGAGTTCTGCTTCCTACCCTCACACTTTGCCAAAGTGGAGATCTGAACCCACAGTTCAATTTTGCATACTGGACCAGCACGTTATTGCTTCAGTCAGTGTGATTTTATACTGTGGCAGAGGGCTGTAAACAAAGTTTAATACTGTTCCTAGGTTTGGGGATCCTTAAATGGAATCTAGCCACAGAGGAGTTTTCTGTGTTTTCTACACATTCAGTGAAACACCATCAGTTTAACTCACACCACTGGCAGTGGAATTAATTTTGTTGTCTTAGTCATTTTATAGTAGTCTATAGTTCAGTCTGTTCTCTGTAGTAGGTACAAAATTCAGTTCTAATGGGCTTCAGTAAGCAAGGAATTTTACTCTTTTTCTCCTACTAGAACAGCTAATGAGAAATTTGGAGTTAAGAGCTTCCTTTTGCTTATCTTAACATCAGAAGATTTCTTTGCCTATACTGTTTTCAAGTGTAAATTTGCACAATAAATAAAAGTCCTCAAACACTTGCATGAACATCTGCACAGAATCATACTTGGGGTGTTCTTGTGATGCATTCTAGGAATCAGTTTCCTCCGTGAAGGACAATTATTGTAAGCCAAAATTATACAAATCAGTGATTTTCTGGTGGGAATAACAAATTGTTAATCATTGAGCCACTGCAAATAAGACACAGGCAACAGTCTGTGAAGAGCTCTGTGCATAATAAAGCCAACTGCAAAAGGGCAAAGAAAAAGTGCTTCTTTCAAAACAAACCCCAAAAGAGCAGGTGATATGCAGCTCATGAACACTGAGAAGACAGAAAACAGTCTCCACTGTCCTTCAATCACAAGAGGTACTGAATCAGATTTTCTATTAGTACTGCAAAGCCTCTGCCTCCAAGATTATGTACAATGGAGCTAAGCATTCTGGTAGCAAATATATTTAATCAGATTTTTTTAAAGTAGCTGCTCACCACTTAATTAAGGTTCTGTCCACACTAGAAAAATCTGCACTGGGTATAATTACCAATAATTTATCAGATGAATCATTCTGGTACATATGTCATCATGTCATGATGAGAAGCTAAGGAATTTTACTGGGGTAGCTCTGTAGATATAATGAATCTGTGCACCTAGTACACTTGAAATACACTTCCTGCACACAGATATGTTCCAAACACTCAACAAAAACATATTTTTGAGACTATGGTGTGATTTGCTCCTTTTATATGGGTTGATCCATTCTTCCAGAATTTAAGCTTCTATTCATCCTAAGAAATGAATTTCCAGCTCTCCCTTTTACTGTTGGTTAAAGTTTAATGAGATGACTTCTTATTTCTTTGTTTCATTTGCAATAATTTGTAAATAATAAAAAATCTGTGATACTAACCTAACATCATAGCCAAGATTTCAGCCCAGTGTCTCAAAACATTCTTCTGCTCTCAGAAAACCATTCTACCATTTCAGGGCGTACACATGAAATACACACATATTATACTTATCTGAAGAGATATTAGAAGCATCACCCAAGGCTACCGACATCAACCAGAGAGGAGCACAGGGACTTACCTCGCCTTGATCTGAAAAAACCTGTTTGAATGGGGTAAGCAAGTAAGAGAGCAAGTCGAAGGCATTCTGAGCTGCTGGGATGGTCCCGTAAGTGCTGTACCACAGCATCATGCAGAGAAGCTGCGCAATCAGTCAGAAAAGACATAATTAGCATCTCTCATTATACACGCATTCATTTTCATTTCAAGACTGCATAATTAACTAATTCAGTTAGCATTGATTTCATGTTGATTACCACTTTTGCTTTAAGAAGTCAGGTATTTTCTACGCTGTAGCTTAACAGGAATAAAAAGACTGAAGGCTCCAAGCTCAGTTACTATTAACTAGATGTGCATCACTGAGTTACAAAGGCTCCCTCCGACCCTCACTAGAAAAAGGGCTGCCCAGAAACAGCAAGTGGAGCAACACTGAAAGAGCAACAGATTCCTCTGCTTCTGAACTTTCAGGATTACTACTTTTAGATCAAAATTAGTAATTCCATGAATTTAGGATGCTATTAAAAGACTCTTAAGGCCTCCCTCAAAGCTCTCACAAATAGCCATGTTCCACATAGGAATCACTATAAACACACACACACACACACAAACATACACACATGGAAATTTTCATTTGAACCACTTAGGGTGAACATGCCACAGATAACATAAACTACAAAAGCAGTGGCTTTATATTTAACACACTCACAGAGAGGTACAACCTCATCCCCAACTGTGAAGGGCACACCCCAGCTTTAAAGACTACACCTCCCACTCCACTTGTTAACAACATGGGTCTTTATCCCCATATATACCAGTAACAGAAAATTGATTTGGTGGAATAGTAATCATTTGGCAAAGGAGGCATTTACAGAGAGGCAGGAAACAGGATGGGATTCTGGGACACTAAGAGGCAAGGGCTGTTCTCATGGCAAAGCCGTGAGAGGTGGCTGCAGAAATAAGGACTGCACCTACTTCTCGTTCACTGCTACATGTACAGTAAATGAGGAAACCTCCCAAGCCAGCACAGCCTAAAAGGAGGTTCCAGCATTCCAAACCTATGGCAAGCTGCCTTACCAATATCTGTGAGAGGACAAACAGGTACATGCTGTCTCCAGGTATTAATCCATTCCACCGGGGAGGCCAACTGAGCACTGCTGTTTTCTGGGAGGCTTTCAGGGACTGCTCCTTCATGTTCAGCTCTCCTTGCCGTCCTTCAGCTTCATCCACTGACTCCATAACAGCCGGACGGGAACAACCTTCATGTGAAAACGACATGTGCAGGGGATGAATGGGATGTGGCCCTGCAGGCACCGCGGAGGCTTCGGGGCTATTGTTTTCCTGGAGACGATGGTTACCTCTCAGTTCTGCCTCAGCAAGTGCAGCTCAGGATTGTGAGCGTCACACTGTATTAGTGCAGCTTTATTCACCAGCCTTCATCAGAAAAAAGTGAGTGTGGGCGGATAAATGATTTTCCCTCTCCTTCCGGAGGTGTAGATTCTGGGCTTTGTTATTAACAAATTCTCATTTACATTGCTGCACTTTTTCATTTTTACTTTTTCAAAGAAGCTATCTGTGCTATCGCCTAGCTACACACTTCCCAGCTACATGATGGCCCTTCCTGTCTCACTTTCTCCATTTCTTTTATTTGTCTGCTTTGTCTAATCCGATTATAAATTTCTGAGGTAGAGACTGTTTCTTGTTATGTGTCTGAATAGTGCTTGGGGACACTGGGTTTTGGCTGAGTGTCCTAAGGCACTAATTTATTATTAGTTTATTCCAATAACCTACTTCTTGGATGAATTCATACTCAAGACCTATTTAATAATATTGCAAAGCTGCACTCTTCACTGGAAATAACCACTGGTGTTACTGAGAGTATTCCCTAGTAATAGTATTTTGAATAGAGTCACTGTAGACATAAATTAATTTACAAGTGAGGAGGAGTGAAAGATCAGAACCACTGAGTGTGAGTATTACTGACTTATATCTTTGTACATGAGGAATGCCCCAAAGCTGCCCTGTGTACAGCACTGTAGACTTAAGCCTAAACCAGCCTCCTGTGTCCCAGAGAAAAGCCACACCATTGGTCCTTACATGGTTTGTTGAAGTCAGGTTTCCATAAAACATTTCTCTCAGCAAACATTTCTCTAAATGTCTCACAATAGTAACTCTTAAGCACCCATTAACTAGCCGCAGCTCCAATCAGGCAAATGAAATATATCTTTGTATCAGCTGATGGTCTGCCCATACTAAGAATTCATTTTTTAATGCTGTTTGTATCTAATGATAGATATCATAGGAAGTCTACCTCTCAGTCCTTAAAGTTGAAAAGTTTCAAGCTTCCAAACTGCTTCATATCTCACTAGATTTGAACAAGAATCGAGAGGAAAATACTTGCTAATGATTGCCAATTTTTTCCTGCTATTTTTGTGGGATGTTTATGTTCTGTGTTTTGGAACAGGAATTTTAAATTTAGCAGGGACAGAATCATCGTGTCAGAAACTATTTTTGTCATATTTGCAGAGAGACATGCACCTGTGGCTGAGATCTAAAGCTTCAAAAATATCTATTTCTTATAGTTTATTATTGTTTGCTTCTAAAGTCTCTAACCTTCCATTTTCACTAAACATAGTTTAAGTTCCACTTTTCCTTTATGTGAATTAAATAATACACTTCTGTCACTAAGAATGATTAATGAACATATTTGCTGTTTTTCCAAGTTCCAATGATTTCCTGTCTTACATACTCCTCCCCAAATCTCAAAATAAAATATATACAGCGCAAAAGTAAAACAGCATTGGAAGGACAACCAGACCAAGGAATGCAAGGAGCCAAGGAATGCAGATTTCACACTCAGCTTTCAGCTGGTTTTCATAATATTTCATATTTCAGAACACTTTTTTTTTTACTGACCAAAGGTGCTGCCTTACGTAGCACATAAACAGCATTTCTTTGCTTCATACTTGTAATAGTCTGAGATTCTACAAGGTCATTTCTGGTTGGAAACAAATCCTTGACTATAATACAAGGACGTGAAGGCCACTTAACTGCATCTTCTGGAACAAAGATGTCAAAGTTAGGGCACTGCTCTGTGTTGGTAACCATGGGGATCTGTGCCTCTCCACAGCCCAGAAGTCCAACTCCTGGAATTCCAGTGTTGTCTAGTAACACCCGTATAACTGTAGGGGTCACATTCTCATTCTTACCACTGCCCTATATGAAGGACCATAGACCACTCTTATTTTCAATTATTTTCAATTATTTTCACTGCATAAGGTAGAGACCTGGCCTGTGGACCTGGGAGCCCAGGATTCCAGCTCTGCTGAATTGACACTGCTATCAAGAGGTATTTTCACTAGCACAACAGAAGGTAAAAGGTGTAAGAACCAAAATAATAGAGAATTGGCTGAATCCATGCATATAAATAAACAGATACATGTCTTGGATTTTGTGATGTGATTCGTGCTAATTAAATTGCAACTATATTAGCAAAATTGTATTTAGATCAATAGAAGACAATTGTTACAGAGTGAGGGGGGAGATGGGTGAGACAGGGCAAAGGACATCTTCCAGATGTTGGGAGTCAAAGAAGGAGGTTGGAAGAAAGTCAAACAAGAATAGTAGAAGGACATAGGTCTGACAAGCAGCATCTAGAAATAGAAAGTTTTGACCTTGAAATGGGCCAAAATGGGATGATTCCAAGCATGGGACTCAATTAAAGTCTTGTTATGGAAAACATCTGCTCAGTCACACAGTGCACCTGTGCTACCTGCAGGTCACACCTCGGTCACTGAGGAAGACGATGAGCCTTCATCGGAAATAAGACCCTCAAAAGGATGAGAGACCCCCTAACCCATTAGTAGAGCATGAGCCGTACACACAGTGACGTAGATTTTAGGAATAGAAACTAGGAGGAGTTTTCTAGAAACTTCTGTAGCCTACAGTATATAAGTGGGATTGTTAGCCTGGATGCTTTGGTACGTGAGGAATGGGAGCCACTCCCCAGTCAGTTTTGTTTATGCTTTATACGAACCTCAATTATACTAAATTACTTACTGCCAAATTTTGTATATTCTCAAATATTTGCACTTTGATTGTATTCACCTCCAATACTTGTATTTATTTATAATGGTTACTATTAAAAATTTGCTTCTACAGTTAATCTTGTTGTTTGATAAATTGGAAAAATAGAATATAATTTATAACAGATTTACAAAGAGAAAGTCTATAATTAACTGAAGTCCACTCAAAAATTTTCCCCTAAAAATCACAAAATATTTGATTCTAACAAATATAATGACACCCACCTCAGGTTAGGTATTGATTTAACTACGTTAGATTTAAACAATACTTCAATTAGCACTCACATGTCATCTTGCAATCCTATATTCCTGTATTGTTTGCCCTAACGGGCCCAGGATTCTTTCAGTAGCAGATGAGATAATGAGTGAAACACCAGTGAAGCTTTCTTGTGTGAAGGTGAATGTGAAGGTCCTGAGAGAGCTGGCAAGGATGACTGCATCCAGGAAAGAACTGAGCCTCTCCCCTGCTAGTGATTTGACTGACAGTGAAATGTAGCATCCATGTGATAAGCATCCTCATTTCCTCCATCACAGAGATCGAGATTCAAGTTCCATGAGTACTGCTGTGGCACAAGACTAGACTTGCTAGGGAAAAAAAACAACCCTTTGGCAGAAGAATTAAAAGGTCTCTGACATCTGTAGCAGCCATATGGCTTGTGAAAGCAAGTTGAAATTTCAAAACAGCACCATAAACTTAAACTCATCCTTGCTGTTCAGGGAAAAACACTTTCTGGATCATGCCAGGGATCCATTCATCCAGTATTCTTTCTTTAAGCAATGCTACCAAAACAAGCTGTCAAAAATACATGGCATAGCACTGCATGCTATCATATTATGGAATAATATATATAGGGAAAAATCTTTCTTCACTCAGGAGGTAAAAGCTGGCTTCGGTAACTCTGGCAATGTCCATTTTAACCCCTCTGTATCTCTCCATAATTTTTTTTCTGATTATACATGTGGGTGCATAACAGGCAGAAGAACGAAAAAACACCTATATAACTCTCAGAAAAACGAGTGCTTAGAGTACTAGTCTTAGCTGAAACACTAAAAAGCACTGTAGCAATAATAAGCAAGTCAACAAAGCTTTACAGTAACAAACATGCCACGATCCCATCAAATCCTGCTGTGGGTGAGGCATTAACAGCTCTGTAACTCAACTGATTCATATTCAAAGCCTTCAGAGAAAAACAAAACAAAAACAACCCCTCAGAACCTCACAACCTGGCTGTATTTCCTAACGAAGTTAACATTTTAAAAGGAACTTGTGCACAGGTGCTAAGGCTCAAGGAATTGGCACAGCTCCATTGGCAGACTTAATTTAACAACGCATTTTTGAGAAAAAATCTTGTTCCTCAACAAAACAGTTTTTATAAAACAGAAAGAAAATTCACCCCAGCAATGAAAAGACAGTGCTCATACAGTTAGTAGACATTTATGCACATCCATCACACTGTCCCTGTGGGAATTATGCTTCTGGGTTGGATATGCTTCTGCGATCCAATTAGAAAATACAATTTTTGTTAATGGTGGATTCTACTTTCCAGACACAGAAGACAGGAGGGCAAAAGGGACCTCACCTGTTCTGCCAAATCTCAAGCTGCAGCAGCCAACACACCACAGCAGCTGGCTGCATTGCCCCTAATTGTTTTAGGTACATTGAGATATATATCCCTCTGAACCTGTCCACATCTTCATGATGGCCATGTGTGATGAGAATTCGTAGGAATGGACTACAGAGTGGAAGCACAACAAAGTATGAGTCATGCCAGCAATACCTTACATCCATCAAGATTACCAGCATTTCAGACCAGAGTCATAAGTCCATTTATAAGTCCATTCAGATGTCCAAATGCTACTGCCTACTGAAATCTCTGCCTCTAATTTCCATCTAACTGCTAGGGAGAACTGCTATTGATGAAAGAACAGTAGATGAAAGTACACTTTTGAGATGGGTCTCAGTCCACTGCTGACAAGAATTTTAACATGCACCTCAACTGCACACACAGGACACAGCCCTTGGCAGGCAGTTCACAGATCTGGTCAAGACCTTGTTAAATACACACATCATAAGATATCCTGACTGCAGCAAGCCCAGATGCTGGAAAGACACATCAAAGCTGAATGAACTGCCTCAGAGTGCACATGAACAAGAGACAGCTTGTGCTGGTGGTTTAAAAGTCTGTCTATCCAAGGATTGGAGCTTTAGGAGAATAGTATTAACTAAGAAAACAATCTCTTATTTGGTTGTCACTGCAGCATGATAAAGTTGGAAACTGAATAATTAGCTTTCCTTTGCAGTGCCATGGTACAGGACGAAGTGGGCAAGAAGAAGGGGATCTCTCATACTTACATGGCAAACACAACTTGTGTACTTACGTTGTTCACTCTGCAGGAAACCAACTAGTGGGTCACTACTTTATAACTCTGAAACTTCTACTGAACTTCTTTATCAACAGCAACCTAATTTATTAAGTAGTAAACATGACAGCAGCTGCATCATTATGTTTACAGACAGATAAAATTCACCACCAAGTAAAGTCTGTTTCTTCTTCATTCTGTCTGCACCCTTGACTCACCTGGTAAGTTATGTTGAAAATTTTCACTAAAGATATAATGATCTGTGTTGAAAACTGGGGATGCTAGCTCCCCCATTACTCATTTTTTTGGCCTTTCTGATCATGACTACTGCTAGTCTGCACGATCCCTGACCTGCTCTGTTTACAAAAGTTCAATACATTTATAGTTTCCAGATGGCTGAGTAAAACGCTGCTCAGGAGGAGAGCATCTAGGCCCCAAAAGTACCCAGATTAAAAGCTGCAAATAAAAACATCCCCAGATGCACCTCACAGCTACCTACTACTGACCGACTGGAGATAGAGGGGATTTACAACAATGGAATCTCCTCCAATTCCATTCTGGATAAAGCCCAGGTTTTAGCTGCCAGGAGCTTGTGGTTGGTAGATCTTGCATTTGTAATGCAAAACCACACTGAGAGCTACTTCAGAAAGTATCAGACAGCTTAATTCAAACACAAGCAAAAAGCCAGGCAGATCCATGGATCCCACTCCATTTACACTACATTTTACACTAAATAATGCAAGGTGCCAAACCAACCCTGAAATCACTTTGGCATCTAACTGGAAGCCAGTTAGATCCATCCTATGGTCCTCTGTAGGACTGCAGACTGTAACTGCAGACTTCAAACTCTTCTCTGTAACAGAACTCATGAACAAATAAACCTGACATACCATCAATTTAAGTAAGAGGATCAAAAAACCAGAACTACCCTCTTTGACACGTGAGGGAGGAATGGAAGACTCTTCACCAAGACTGAGCCTACACACCAGCAAGACGGGTGTCAGTCTCGTATGTTACTTAACCTGAGACGAATTTCAGCTTATGATTTCTAATGCTTCTACACTACTAAGTATATCTACTCTAGACTGTAAGAACAAGCTGAGCCAGGCTACAGGTAGTCATAGCTGTGTGGGGAACAACTGAAATTTCTAACATTCAAGGATTCTGTTTGGGAAAGATGAGTATTTTTGCTAAAAGCATCACACTGGAAATATCTGTATTTCATTCACACCAGTTCATGGGTTGATACGCCCATCAAGGGGAACTCAGCTGCCCAACAGCTCTCCAGCAACACTGTTCCAGCCACCACCCCAGAGCTTGCTTTTTTTGCGTGCATGTGTCGAGGAAATTCAGTGCCAATGACGCACACTACAGCTTTAAAACTGAGCTTTTAGTAAGTACAACCACTGCTATAAAATGTCTACCCTGCTGTTGATTAGTCTATACAGAAAAATCTACTTCAGTCCTCATTCTGAATTCATAGAATTGCTTAAAATAGCACAACTTTTTCATCACTACAAAACCACTTAGACAGACACTGCAATGGCCCCTCTCTAATAGCGAGTGAGAAGGTTAATTTACCCTTGCTTGCAGAGGATAACCCACAATTATCAACTTTCCTTTGTGTTTACTTGTCCACGAGGGGCAGGTTGCGTGGGGAAAGCCAGAAGCCTCTTTCTGAGGAAGGCAGGGGCTCTCCATGGAGTTCTTTGACAGTGCAGAGGAAAAGGGGTGTCACCTACTTGCCAGGAAAAGTAGACTTGTACTTCCCAAGCTCAGCTGGTGGATTCTGGCTGCTGCTTATGCCAAACTTTAATTACCAAAAGGGAAAGATGCATCAAGAGAGAAAGAAAGGAAACGCAGAAGTCATGCAGAAAATCTGTGAGTGAGTGACGCACATAACTGTGTGTTGCCAGCCTGATGCTACTCCCTTTTCACTGGCAATATTTCTAACAAATTTGAAGAAGAAACTTTCCTATCTACTTGAAATAAGTTCTGCTGAAAAGAATACACAGTCCCTTTGCCATACTGGGGAGCTGCACATCTCCATCCGTAAAGGGCCTCGTCTCATGTCTGAGGGAGCAGCAATCGATGCCAGAGTGTGCAAGGAGAAGAGCTGCCTTTCTGCCCAGAAGCTCCCTGCTGAACTGCTGAGTCACACGTTTTCTCTGCACTGGGTTCACACTGCTCCCACTCAGTCCACCTGCCACTTCATCTGGGATGGGTGGAAGGAGAGAAAGAGAGGTGAAGGGCAGAAAAAATGTTCATCTTCACCCAGGACCATTATTATGATACTGTGGGGTCACATAGAAAAGCAAGCCTGCAAGCTGCTAGAAAGGGACAGAGAAGAGAAATATCAGACTGCAAGAAAAACTGCCGCCCCCTCTTCAACAGGAGGAGACTGGCCATCAAACAAGCTGCAAACCTCATCTGATTCCCAGTCAATCACTGACATTATGTGCTTGCTGATATGTTCTGTGCATTTAGGGTACGGACAAGGCTCTTTGCTGTGATTTAGAAGAGCTTTCAAGTTGCTGTGATTTTTTCAACAGTCCAACAGCTACTGTGTTGTAATTGGCTGCCACAGGGAAGTGCTACAATGATAAATGAAAATATCATCTGGATAGATTCCAGTTCCTAAGGGCATCTTCAGCTGAGTTGCTGCAGTGGAAGTGTCCACCAGCTCCAACTTCCATCATTATGTAAGATGAAGAGAAAATCCTAGCCATTTTATTGCAGGTTCCATAAAACTCAAGTGTAACAGGATCCAACATCTTCTAATCTGTTACATTTTTGTACAGAAAAGGGACTCTACTATCAATGGAGGGAAAAATGTTTATCATGGTTACAGAGGGTGCAGATTATCCTTAGGTTGGGCTGTACCCATGGAAATAAATATTTAATTAAATTACCAAGGTAGTATTTTTTTCTGTGATTAGAATTCTGGACAGTACATTTTATAAGTAATGAAAAAAAATGCCTAAAAGTTTCCTAATTTATTAAATCCATTTTTGAAAAACCACTTCTGAAACTAACTTTCAGTCTATATGAGGACAACTGTGACTAATTTTCAGACTAATGTTTAATCCACTGCTACTGTTAGCAGAGAAACTGAGGGACTGTTAGGAGCTAAATAAGGACTTTGTTTTATTAAACAGAATTAATGATTCAAAAAGTAAGCTTGTTGTTCCCCGTGAGAAAGAATCTGTTCTTAGTTAATATTAAGTCTTACTTTTTAGTGATTCTAGTATAAATTTCTGCAAATGTACTTGCGCTTTACAGACTTAAAATGCAAACACAAAATCCAGTCTCAGAGGGTGAAGTGACATAGCATTAAAATGCCTTGCTGTATCAACTTCCACTGCCCACCCCACAGGGTAGCTCACTGTGGTGTTGCTCAAGATATAGTTCATGAAAAAATGATAACTGCAGAGGAAAGGAAATATGGGAAAGAGAAAAGCAAAACTCACAATCTTCTCCAAGTCCCCTGCTTCTGTATAGTCATTTTTGCTCCAAATAATCAAAAGAGTTTCCAAAACACAATTTTAAAAGACAGAATGCTGGCCTACAAAGTCATCCCTGGAGGGAGAAGGATGCAGCCTGATACCATAGATCTTATTTTACTGAAGAGTGAGTCTAGGCGACTTCATTTGATCTGTCCCCAGTCCCTTTCTGGAAGAAACCAAATATTCCATTCAGCACTCCTCTCATACCTAGGGTCCTACACACTGGTGTTTACTGATTTATTATATATAATTAACGTTTGCTTAAAAAAAAAAATAATTAAATATGGTGCCAAATCACAGCTCTTGAGTGAATGCAGACCCTCAGAAGGCAGAGACACTGAATATTAACTTGTATTGCATCCACACATAATCAGCACTTGCCATCTTTCAATCAGGGCTCAATTCAAAGCTTCTTTTGTTTGATTTTGTCTTTTCTCCTTTCCTCTTAACCCTCTTACAGAAGGTCCTTCTGATTCCCACTGAATAATGAATACAATTTTAGGTTTTTCTTTTTTTAATAAAGAATAGATTTCTTTGTTATGCTGTTTTCTTCACTGAACAGTTTCTAATGCCTGGTGATAATTTTGGAGCTGTCTTGAGCTTTTGTAAACAGATTACAAGTTGACTTTTAGTGGAGTTAGTTGTCCCAAATTAATCTCCGGCTGCAAGCTCCCTTTAACACTGAAAATGGAAACTCACAAAGTAGCTCTGTAATTCCACAGTTAAAGAGATAAAGGCTTAGACTGCTCACTAACCCACCTTGCACAGGCAACGCAGGCAGGGAGAACTGTCAGTGGTGCAGCAATGCAGATTAAAGTGTAGAGGCTTGAACTCTCTGAAACAGGATAACCAACTCTCCTCTTCCAAACTTTAATTGCAATTTTTGTGCCTTTACACTTTAACTACAGGATATACTTAAGTGTGCCCGAATGCATAATCAAAGATTAGCAATAATTTAGAACCAGACAAACATCCTCTTCAATAAAAGAGTGACTCTGACAACTAAAAGAAACAAGCACATTCTGGTATCACACACTTTTGAAAGTATTTGCTATTCATACTGCTATAATCTCTGTTGGTGTTGCCACACTGCTATTGTCAGAAAAAAAGAGAAGGATATTTATTTTGTTAAATTAATAACCTCTGCAGTACTTCTACAGTCATAATGCTAACACTACTGTGTATTTCTAATGTCTCCTTGGTGACTGGCCTGGCATTCTGTAGATATTAGATCTGCTTTCTGCTCTGGTGAATGAGAGGGTTTGCACCTTGAAGCAGAGGGGTGATTTGCTGGCTTCCTGCCAGGTTCAAATAAGAATGTTTTGATATTTGGGGACAGCCTGCTTTACTAAGTGATGCAAATCTTATGCCCATAAGCCTTCACAAAAAAACATTTAGGAAAGCCACTATTACATTCATTTCAAAGACATTCTCTTTCCTGAGCAAAGCAAATTGTATCAAGACCAGTCTCAATAGTCATCTTCAGCCACAAACCTGATACATGCCCCAAGGGTATTACGCCAAGTACAAGCATTTTGCTTTCTTTCATGCATTTAAAAAGGCTACACTTGCACTGCTTGGCTTCCTCAGAAAGCAACAGTATCACTCAGACCCTCTAATCTGGACTTTGAAATAAACACTTGTAGAGATCAAGGTGTGGACATCCACAAACAGGATCAACTTTATCTCTGTATTAGAGCCCTATTTCCTTTCCAGGCTACACCATTATGGGCCCTAATGGAAACTCAGCACAATTAGATATCATAGTTTCCAGTTCAGCATTCTGCTACCTCTGTAACTGTAGTCCCTTCATGTTAGAGGCATGCTTAGATTACTAAAATGTCACAAAAATAACAGTTTCAAGTTCTCCTTTTCCCTATCTATCCACACAGGAGCAGGAAAAGCGAACAATGCAAGTAGAAAGTGGTAACAGTCCCATGTCTAGTCTATCTGGGTTCCTATACCACGCTCGTCAACATGGATACACAGTCTTAAATAGTAGTGCACTAAAAAGACGCAACAGCTTGCCTTCTCATCCTCTTCCCAGGGAGGAAACATGCACTGAGCAATGTTTTGTCTAGATAGATAAGCAGACATGCACAAGTTGTTACAGCTCTCTGTTGGAGAAGGTGACATGAAAAGAGCACATGCTGGTGATGAGCTTTGCAATTATTCCGGGAGCATTTTGCACCTCTTGTCTGCAATTGTGAGCTTCACTCTACAAAAAAACCCAAAGAAACAAACCTCTCATGGACTCACGTATCCCAGGGCTCCACTCCCCCTCACATCACACAGCCTCATGCTGAGTTACCACAGCAAGAGCTGACACTAATCAACAGGTCACCAAGATGGTAAGCAAACACCATTTTGGATCACACATAAAGCAGAGAATTTCTAATTCTGTCTCCAGACCGGGATCACAGATAGCCTAGAGATTTTCATTCTGTACTCCAGCAAATGCTGCAGAAATGATGATGATCTGAGGTTGCATGGAAGCAGGTGGCAGGTGTGCTGCATCTATGGAAGGCAGGCCAAGGAGGCACACTTAAAACCTCCCATTGCTTCAGGTATAAAAGGCATCATATGCCTTTTTCTGAGGATGTCCTGTTCTGAGGATGAAAAGATAGGAATTTACTTCGTCAACTATGCAACACAAATCAGAACTGTTAAAAAAACAGTTGTTTCATCAGGTCTTGATTGGAGCATTTCATTCTTTTCAGAAGCTCCTGATTTCATAACATTTATAATTCAGGTCACTACAAAGGAACCAAACGTATTCTTATAGACGCCTAGTTGCCCCACAGTTTTGTCTCTATGTTGAAATATGCTGTGTATAATACATGTTTTGGAATATGAGTAGTCAATCGCTTCCTTTAGGATGCTCTTTCTGAAGTGTGGGTGACAGCATGTGTCAATGGGAAGCAAGACTTCATCCACAGAGCTGTATTTCTGCTGTGCTATCCAGAACACTTCATCTGCATTAACAGGAGATGCCAAATGCCTCGTACCAAGTCTCCTCCCACACTTAACTTCAAGATGAAGAATAAAGTACTGAGTAATCTTGTAAAGCTCATTCTTAGCTCCTAAAGACCAGTGCAGCACTTCCAAACCATCCCACCTCTGTTTTCTTCCACATTACTTCAAGATTCTACTAAAATAATTTTTTTGTTTGCATCCCTCATCTCCCAATGCCAATTATGTACATCAAAACTGTTTGGTCCTTTCCTGAAGGGTTTGCGTAACAAGGTTTTGGTAGCAGGGTGTGGGGGGGACTACAAGGATGGCTTCTTTGAGAAGCTTCCCCATGTCTGACAGTTCTAATGCCAGCCAGCTGGCAAAGGCCAAGCACATCAGATGGTAGGAATGCCACTAGGATAATCTGTTTAAGAAGAATAAAGTTATGGCACAGAAATAAATGTGGCCATGGAAGAAAGGAATGAGAATATGTGAGAGGAACAGCCCTGCAGACACCCGGGTCAGTGCATGAGATGCCAGAGCTGGGATTCCCCTGCACCTCACGGAGGAGCAGAGACCCACCTGCAGCCTCTGGGGGAGCTCACGGCACAGCAGAGAGATGCCCAAAAGAAGGTTGTAATTCCATGGTAAGCCCATGCTGGAGCAGAATCCTGGAGCAGTTCATGAAGGACTGCAGCCCGTGGGAAGGACTCACATTGGAGAAGTTAACGGAGGACTGCCTCCCATAGGAGGGATCCCATACTGGAGAAGGGGAAAAAAACTTTTTTCCTGAGGAGGAAGCAGTGGCAGAAACAACATGCGATGAACTGGCTGATAACCCCCACTCTCCATCTCCCTGAACCACTAAGAGAGAGGGAGATAGAGAATCAGGAATGAAGTTAAGACCAAGGAGGGAGGGGTAGGAGGAAGGTGTTTTTAAGACTTGTTTTACTTCTCATTATCCTGCTTTGATTTTGATTGGCAATAAATTCAACTGATTTCCCTGAGTTTTTCCTGGTGAGTGATCTCTCCTGGTCTTATTTCAACTCATCAGCCACTTGTTTTATTTTCTCTCCCTTATCCAGTTCAGAAGGAAGGTGACAGAGTGCCTTTGGTGGGTGCCTGGCCTCCAGCAACGGTCAAATCACCACAGGAACATTAATTATGCTGGGAAGATCATAAAAATAATGGGCAAGAGCTACATTTTATCCATGGCCCAGGTAGAAGCCCTGTGATCTATTTCAGATATGCTGAGCAGAGGCACAAAAGACAAAAGAGTAAGCAGGGTAGTATCAACTCCTATTTGTGAGGGATAACTGTAACATCATAGTTCATCCTTTCATTTCCACAGATCTTGAAATGATCTTATCAGCTGAACAGACAATAGCATCCCTAAATCCATATGTGTATCCAATAGGACTAGTACTTTAATAGCGTGCAAAAAAACTTCAGGAACAAAGAAAGCTTCACCTTAGAGCTGTTGCAAAAACACTTTTCCATACAGAAAAATAACACAGGCTCTTCAGTGTGCTGGCAAAGGACGTTCAGAACCTCAATAGCAGTGAGGACGCAGGATTCTAAAAGGGGCCATTTTGAGAACGCCTGCACAAATCTGACAGAAAGAAAAATGACCTATTCTGAAAAATAGGTCTGTATTTATCTTTGTCTTCCACAGAAGGCATACAAAATGGAAGGCATTTAATGTCTTTCAGGAGTGCCATCCCTCTTATCAAAAGTCCGCAAAATTGGTCAGATGAAACTTTTACCTGTTTCAGCAGTAATGTTTCCTGTGCAAGGAAGTTGGGACTAAGTCTTACAGTCTAACCAGCTCCCCTTCAATTTCTGTAAGAGATATTTTTGACAGACACAGAGGAAAGGTAAAGGCATTCAAACTGCTAGAGACTGCAAAGCAGCAGCTTTGTACTGTCATTTGAAGGTCCGTCTCCAACACACAGTATTTCTTTTCCTATTGTCAAACAACCTGATCTTTTCCTATTGTCAAACAACCTGAGCAGAATGGACTTTTAATAGACTATGCTAGTTAATTGAATCTGGAACATTATTAGGTTTTTCACAACACTGTGGCACTTTTAATATGAAAAGCAATGAAAAAATGGTTCTATTTAAAAGTGGTAATAGCCGTAGTCTTTGAACATATGCTTAATGAATAAATCTGTTAGGAAAAAAAGCCTTGTGTGTATTGGAGGGAAGTAGTGTGTTTGTTCTCACTTAAAGCATGCCATGATGGCAATTATCAACAGCAAATGGCATCTATTGTTGGGACTAAAAAAAAAAGCTTTTGGCCATTTACTTTCAGGTGAAATTGCTTTTTTAAATAACACACTATTTTAGTTAAACAGCTGAGTTGAAAATAAAGCAATAGCAGATCCATGTCATTAAGGGCACCTGACAAGCTCTTTGGTAGGTGCAAAGAACCACAACAAGCATGGGGTAGAGCACACAGAAAGCCAAGAGCCCACAGGGAAGACGTATTCAGATCCCATGGGGAGAACAGCCTAACAACCCAGTGCTACCACCTACTACAATGGTGGGAGCAATCCCAAGGATGAAATTATATAGGATACAGCAAAACACAGGACCTGAGCAGAATAAACTCTGTAAAGCTTAAATGACAACCAAAAACCTGTGATGAAATACATGAGAACAAATTCAACCTACTGCACTGCTATTTGCATGAGCAGGTGGATACATCTAATAAGCTGGTAGATTTGTTTGTGAAATTAAAATGCCAATTCCATACACTGGGAAGTGTGAAAAATATCTATAGTCAAACCAGAGCTGGCTGGGTATTTTTAAAGGAAGCTTGACAGATGTTATGAAAATGTATTGCAAAACAGTTAAACCTGTCAGTATTTACTCAACTCTTCTGTTAAAGAACTCCATATTCCTCTCATAGAGTGCCTGAATCTCTCCTTTCTTCACTTAAACAGAGTTTAAGCTTCTCAGTTCCACTCTGAATGCTCCAAAGGAAGGTTCACAGAGGCAGATTCCCCTTCCTGTTCTTTTTTCAATAACATGCTTGACTTGACTCTTTTGGCAGCACAGCCAGATCTCAGTTGGAAGACTCATTTTGTGGTGAAAGAGACACAGGGAACTCCCTAGTTGCATTCAACCAAATCTCCTGGTGCAACACACTGCAGTTGAAAATCTAACAAATCCAGTGGGTGAGACCATACCATGATCACCTCTTCTTTGACAGCTCTTCTCAGATAGCAGGGTTGGGAGACTGCTTCAGCCAAGCATGAGCCAGTGCCTGCTCTCCATCAGTTTTTTAATCCTTTTCAATCCTTGCAGCCCTTCCTCTCTCCGTTTAGAGGTTCCCTTGTGAAGACGCAGAGCAGGCCAAATCTTAACAAAGATCAGAGACCATGTGCAGGTGGAAAGAGAGAAGATTGACAAACAAAGCAAGACTTAGCTTCCCAAGACAGAACAGTAGCACAACGAAGAAAACATTCCACCATTAAAACCTCTAACTCCTGAGGCTGGTACTCCACAACTACTGACCTCTTAATGCTATCCTTATTGAAGTACTTTGTTTGTTGAGGTTTCTTGCACTTCCCCATGGTGATGTCACCAGCAGGCACAAGGAAAGCATGAAACCTCAGTCAGAAAACTAAGGCAGAGGTCAAGAAACCACAATTTCCAGAAACATTAGAGGTTTGAGATATGGTGACAACATTAGTCTTCCAAAGGGTGTCAAATTTATCTTCGCTAACAGTCCCTATTGCTGAAGAATAAGCTTGAAAAATAAGTTTATAAAACTGTTGCACGCAGACCATGTGGCACATCAGCAAGGTTGTGTTCTCAAAAATCACTGGTTGTTTTACTAGCTGATTTTCAGCTTGTTTCAGTTATGATATTAGTTTGTCCATTAATTAATCAATTAGTCCACCAAACCAAACCAGCGCCCATGAGGCACAAATATAATTTAGTATATAACAACATGTGCAATTCAAAATATTGCACTGTTTTGGATCTCACATCCCTGAAAAAGGCTCTTCAGTATTTTTGATTTACAAAATGTGTGTTCTATGACATTAAACTGGGTCTATAAATCCACTCTTATCAGTTAAGCTAGACAATGGACTAGCAGCAACAAGCAGAGAAAGAAGATAAAGTACAGATGGCAAAAGAAGGTGTATGTTTGGGAATAATGGAAAAGAGAATATCTGATAAGAAATGAAAGAAGGAAAATAAATACAAGGCCATAGAAGAGAAGCCCACAGGAGGAGGAGGAGTGTGAAAAGCCTGACAAAAGGACTGAGTGGAGACTAAAAACAGCATCTGGCAGTAGCTCAAATCAAACAAGGTAGCATATGCAAGAAATATAGCATACTGAAAACTTCCCTCCTCTTGGGTATTAAATAACCTCAAAATTAAGACAGAGAGTCTTCCCTCCCTCTCCTCTGAAGTATCTTGCTCTAAACTCTGAAACAGAAAAAAAAAATCTAGTTAAACTTTTTGGTGATTTCCATTTCCCAATTACAACTGTGAGCTCTTACTGAAAATTTTCAGACGTAAAACCACAGAAATCAGGCATTGATTTTGATCGCTTTTCGTGGGAAACATGATAGTGGATATCTCATGCCTCACAGGCTTAGGACATCAAGAGGCCAGATTCTCAAAAGGCCTAGGAAAATTTTCAAAAGCTCCAGTGCCCCTAGATAGAGCTCTAGTTCTGCGGAAACAATTTTAACTGTTCTTCAAAAGATGGGCCTAAGCTTCATTTTCAAAAAGGAGCTTAAAAATATGGATTAAATTTCACACTGACAGTGAGACAATACCACACAGTTGTTTTTGAAACTGAGACTGACATGGTTTTCAAACTGCTGCCTATCATGTGCTTTTGCTTTCTCTAATTGTGTCTGTGAATACAGCACATATGTGTTGTCACCCACAATTAAGAAAATCCAGGTACAGTTGTGAGAATATCAAATACTACAAACTGGGCAGTGTGTGCACAGCCTAGCATTCCAAATCTTACACTGCAATTGACGTTTATGATATTTGCACCAGCACAAAAGCTGAGAAAGTCCCACACGAGAAAGAGGTACAGGGATTAGCACTTCAGTTCTGTCAGCTCTCACAGGGGTGGAACATGGCCTTACAGGTAGACGTGCCAAGGCAAGCAATGCAACTTCAGGGAATATTCCTCCATGCCCCACTTCTTTTCTGTCATGATGCACAGGCTGCCACATCTACATCTGACTGCACTTCAGGAACAAACTACAGCCACAATCCTTCACCCTGTGACCATCTGGAGCAGGGCAGTGATTGGAGTTTGCTGTTGCTCTCCTCAGGTCCATAGACCCGTATTTCCTTCACCGGAATACAGGAAAACAAGAATAAAAAGTTAATGCCACCCAGACCTCACTCTAACAAAGAGCACCTGGTCAAATTTATGTTCTGTGACAGTCTCCATTGCCAAAGAACAAGTTCAAAAGGTAGTACCTACACACAGAGGCATTAACAACAAGGCGACAATTAACCTAATATGAATGATGAAAGGAAGATTGACAAAATAGCCCTGAATAATCCTTGGAGGGGAGTGACAGCCCAGAGATACTCTTTTGCTGCCTGTGTAGCAGTGGAGACACAGTAGAATGTACTTTTACCTTGGGCTTAGGATGCCAATCCCATTAAGGACTGAAAGAAACTGTTTTAAAAACCCCAAACTCTGTGATCTATTTTTGAAATATACCTGCCTGCCTGCTAGAGGTCCTGGATCTTATCACTTAAGTACGCTCCAATGTTCTGTCAGTATATGCTCATCATTCTCCATACATCATTAAACTTTTTAAGTGATATTCTTGTATTAAGGTTTGAAGACTGAAACCCAGGAACATATCAGCAAATGATTCTGTTGTCTTTTCATGAAGTATGCCTGAAAGGTATCCAAAAATTCCAACTTTCACTGGACCTTCTTGGAAAGCAAATAATCAGTTCCTTTAAATGCCATGTGAAATCCCAGTGTGAACAACAAAGTAATACCCTGGGTATTCAGCAATAAAATATCCTTCATATTGTGACTGCTGTGCTGGGCTAATGGGGCTGGCAGAGGAGTAAACATGTATCAGGGGACACCATCAACAGGGTCAAGTCTCTAAATTACAAATGTCAGTCTACCAATTACCTTTACTTAGTGTGAAGCAAGATAACAATTTTATGTGCAGCATAGAAGGAGAATGAAGAGCACCAAGTCAACTCATCACCTGTCTAGTTTGAGAAAGGATAAGTGTAAGAAGAACTAACAGAAAAAAACCCCAAAAACTAAGAACTTATCCAGCCCTTAATAAAGAGATGATAATACTGAAAGAGACTGTATTAAAATTGCTCTAAATCAATAAGGATCGTAGAATTAAAACTGGCACATGACAGTTTATCAAAGAGATTGTTATCAAAAAGAATGGACTGATTTTTAATTTAACTCTTTATTGAAATCAGGGTCCCTGATAGATACCTGTAGATAGTGTACCTTGGCATTGCAAACTGCCTCATCCTCATCATCTCTGTGATTCTTAAATGCCATTAAGAGATGAACTGAGATTTTACTTGGTTTAATTTTCTCTAGTGTTTTGTGTGCACACTGCAGAATAAACTTGCTTTTATAAAGATTTGACTGAAAGGCTTCAACTTAAAACTGTCAACTCAAGTGCACACTCCTTCAAAAATAGCATGTTAATTTTGCTCATCCCCACAGACCCATGTGACCTCTTTTATCTGTACCCTGTTTCCCACCTGCACAAGAGCAGCTTGTGGCTCTGTCGTGCAGCTACAGCAAAACTTTTCAAGCCTCCAGAAACACCACCCAGTTTCATTTAACTCTCTCTGTTTTTTGCTTCATGTACTGTGCTGGACGTGAGTATGTGAATATGAGGCAGTTCTGTGAAATAAATAGACTGCTGGTTATTGAAAATGACCATTTTTCAATCTAGTCCATAATTTTATAGTTTCACCATCTGTATTAACTGGCAGCATAAACATATCCTAAGAGTTTTCAAAGGAATCTTTCAGAATTTTAATTTGTCCTCCAGCCTACTCTAATCAAGCCATGCCTTAGAAGTTTTTTATTAGCTCCTATGCCCTGCAATGAAAGCAGTATTTTCTTTGTATGAATATAATCAATTACTCAACTTAAGCAATACAACATTGAAGACCTTTGGCCACATTCTACATGATATTTTGTACAATACTGAAGCTTACTATTGCGTTTCTGACAGCTGAACAGAATGATACCCTTCTTTTTGCCAAATTTGAAACAAGGGCCAGTCTACAGTCCTATGACAATGCCTGGAGAATGACTTCTATTTCAAACAATTATTGGAGCATCTTCCATCAGATTAAAGACATGGATTTGAATTTTATACACCTGGGCATTTCCTGAAATTAGCATCACTGATACTTTCTAAGTGCCTTTGCCTCTTGTGCCAAAAGCAGTCTGTTCAGCCCCCTCAGACTGAAACCTTTCCAGGGCACTTTTCAGCAAGCACACTTGCCAGGGGTACCCTACAGACATAGAATTCCTTATGGTACTTTAGCAATGCTTCCATGCTGGCTCTGTCAAATTAACATGAATGCAAGTGCATGACCTTCAGCTCACATTCAGTTGGGAAGTTTTAGCACAGTTTCTTTCTTGGAACTGTTCACTTTGATGTCACATGATAAATGACTGTCGATCTTTTCTTTCTCCCCTCCCACACCAGGTTTTTCCAGGCTAAGCTTTTCTGCAAGGCAGAACTACCCACGCCTTATTCTGCAATAAAAACAAAACTGCTTGAAAAACTTCCCTTTGTATTGCCCACATATAAAGTGTAAGCCTCTAATCGCTGCTGGATTAAAGATCTTTTCGATGAACAGCCTGCAGGCTCTGTGCATGAACAGTGGGTATTTTGGCCTCAAGACAAGAGAAGGGCAGTGTCAAAGCCTATGCAAAGACACAAGGTGAAGAAGTCCCCTAGAAACCAGGAGGGGAAAAAATAATAATTAATAAATAAATAAATAAATAAATAAATAAATAAATAAATAAATAAATAAATAAAATCCCTAGTTGCTCTAAGAGCCCTCACTATGCACACAGGAGACACTTCCTGTAAGGGACAGAATATGTTTCTAAACAAGTCCAGAATGGCTTGAAAATACCCACTTCCTTGATGATTAAGCAAAATCAATTTGCTTACTGTTTACCACAAATCGATTAAAAAGAAAAAAACTGTTTGAGACAGCTATGGACTAGATTTAAAAGGACTTCCTAAGGAGCTTTTAAGAGACAAAGGCTCAATCCTTAAGGCTTCCTTAGAAATCCAAGCTAGAAAGAATTGCACAGACATCAAGTAGGCAATGGAGGTAAAATGGATTCTGAATTATGCAAGAACCACAGCTAGGTTAAAAGACATACTCCACCACGAAAAAATCTAGCAAAAAGTACCTTCCGTGCTAACTGGGCTTTGCAAAACACTTAAAACCTGAAAATTAGAATAAGTTTTGAAGCGTGTATGGTGGTGTTTTTCATCTGTACTGAAATGACAGCATGATATATCTCCTCTTCCCTGTCTTACTTACCATCTGACTTGCACTCACTCCTTTCACTCACATAGTAACTTCGTTCCAATGCCTGCTCCAGGACAGATGGTCCTCTGGGACTATCATCATTTACGTCCTTCATGCACTAGAATCCTGAAAAATAAGGGAAAAATCTAAGCTTTAACACTATCAGATGTCTAAGAACCATTCAGGGCTTTTACACACAATTCTTCTTGACAATACATTTCAAATGACTGTGATGAGCTGTTCATCCATAAAGAAAGAGTCAACCCCACTGATGTTTGGGGTGAGATAAAACATGGAAAGGAGATGAATATATATAATAATAATATTGTCATATTATGATTAACATGTTTTTGCTTATTGCCTGCATAAAGGAACTGGAATCTACCAGGACCAAAGGGTATGCACGATAAAATGTTTTAATGTTTAAGGAAAATGAGACAATCCATAAACTAAGCTCCCTTAGGAGCCATCTGCACCATATAGAGAAAGCATTCTACTGAAATCTTAACGCCCCATTCACTAAAATCTCCAAGACAGCTTGAAGGTCTAAATACAAGACAAAAGCCCTTATTTGTGAAGGACTGTTGAATTTGTCATACCTATCACACAGTGGGGCTAACTGAATGCATAATTTGGGAACAGTCCATCACAGCCTCAGAGACCATATGCCCAACACACCACTAAAAGCATGGCAAAAACAGGGGCAAAAGGGGTCATGCAGGCCGGTAGAAAGAAAATCACCCCTAACAAATTGCAAGGACCTTTTCCTCCTTCACACATTCAGCTAAGGGAGAGGCCAGAGATGCCTTTTTTGTCTGGATTATAAAGTGCTCTGCCTTCGAGGTTTATGTGATTTGTCATCTAAAGGATCTTGCACTGCGAACATGAGGCCAATTCATACACAGTCTCTTCCAAAGTCCACAGAAACAAACAGAACTCTTTATATCGATACCAATACACTGTGCCTCACAAACCCAATCAAGAAGTCTCCCAAGAACATGAGTTTAAAGGGCTAAACTCCACAAGTTTAGCCTCTCCCGCAATACCTCTCCCACAGAGGTACTGTTGAAATCCTTTGACCAGAAAGTTATCTTTCTGGTTCTGAACAGGCTAGTAAATCCAAGATTATTTAGATATGCAGACTTTACCTCTGACACTGGGACATCAGGTGATTACAGCATATATAGCAGCACATTTGTATGTTAAAGAAGAAAGTATTTAAAAGTAAGTCACATTCTTAGAAGTTGCCAGTATACAAGAAGACAGCATCTAGGTAAAAGCAAAACAGCAAAGCAATGTGTGAGGCACCTCTCAAAAATCACCTGATGCAATATAGCACATCTTATCACTAAGCAATCCTCTGCTACTCAGGACAAAGGATTATGAAGGGATGAAACTGGCTGGATACATGCTGTCTCTTTCACTTGTAGCAACACAAACATAGTATTTAAGTGCAAGAATAAGAAATATTGTCTGTGTAGACAGTGCATCTCCAAACATAATCCAAAAGTTATTCCTAAACCCAGAAAAAAATAAGACTATGTCATACAGATGGTATTTATACTTTTACAGCCACTTATAAATACCTCTCCCTCCTTCCCAGGAAAATATGACAACCAATTATTTTCAGCTAGATGTTTTTATTAAGTTAGTTTTCTGATGTGATTTCTTCCATCCAGACTCAAACCAGAAAAAATGTCTTGCAGGAGAGTCCCAAAGGAAGTCAATCTTCTTTTACAGAGCAGGTGCTACTCAAAGCAACTTAAAGGCACTATAAAGAGATGTTGTGGACAGTTCTGAGTCTACCATCAGCACTCCCACTGCCCCTCCACCTTGCCAATGACTTAACTGCCAGTTGTGTGCAACAACTCCTGAGAAACAGGCTTTGCAATGCACTCATGTGCCTCCAGCAGAACTGTCATGAGGTGCAGGATCAAGGAGTAACTGGATTTTGGGACTTCATGTCTTTTGGCTCAATGCTGAAGGCCAAACATCCCTAAACTGCACCAAGTGATCTAACAAAGGATGTTATACCTGTCTATACAGCACTTCTTGTCTTGACACAAAGGGCTCTGGTATCTGAACAGGCTGCCCCAGCAAGGAAAGGTTATTACTTCTGCTAAGTGGAAATGTAATTAACTCTGCATGCACTCAGTCCAATGCAAGCACAAGACAAAAGCTAAAATTTGAGCTAGAAGTGGTTTTTGCTTCTGGAAAAAGTAGAATAAGAATGTTTACATTTAGTTACTGTGGTTCAGCTGACACAAGGTAACCCAATCACACCTAGTTTTTAGTATAAATCTGTTTACAATGACAGCAGCCCCAAATGCTTTCTTTGACCTCTCTTAATGCCTGCAGTTCATCACAATATTGAAATACTGGTATAAAACTGTTTTCTTTACACAGTACAAAGAACTTGGTATCACATTTTCAGAGATGCCAAACGAAAAAGAATTAATGTTGAAGTTCTATACTCTTCTACAAAGAAAGAGTTGCCTCTTCTTAAACTATATTCTACTGTTGTATTCTGCATTCAGTGCAGGTGCCTTGCCAGACTCCACAGTTAATTCTGTTCTTTACACTGGCTCCAAACGCAAGCATTCCTCCTCTGCTTCCTCATTCCCCATCATGTAATTTAGGGACAGGTGTAGTTTTACACAGGTGAAAGAAATACCCATCTATTGCCTAATATGCCCCATCTTTATGTCTCTCCGACAGCATGGGAATGATCAAAGGAAAATACCACTAAAGCAAAGCAGGAATCACTCCTGCCTCTGAATATGCATTAAGGCTTATTCTCACTAAACTTACACCTTGCAGTTATTATCCGTGCAAAACTCATGTGAAAACAATGCTGAGATCTGGCAGCATTTTACACCTACTATACAATGATGAATAATAATTCAATCTGCCTTTGACTACAGGCAAGGCCAAGTAGTTTTACAGAAAGCAACTCACATTAAACAATAAAGGCAATACAACTTCATGACCTTCCTTTTGAAACTCTGATGTGTCCTTTGTTATTCTGACACAGGCAGCTAAAACCAGTCACAGGGAACACTCAGTCATGTGCAAAAGTGCCAGCAAAATCAGGCTCCAAGTTAAGAGAAGATTTTGGCTTTCATACACCTAATTTTGAGCTGTGTGAAACCCCTAGAGGATGTGTCATAGAGGACTGAAGCAATTACCAAATTTCTGGTAGCAAATACCCAGAAGCACATTAAGACTACATGGAACCAAGAGTGACTTTATCTTGTGTTATGCATGAGGAAAATCCCAAGTTTTTAAGATACCAAGTTAATTTTTGCTGAAAACAACGACATGGTCTGCCCAAATGCAAGTAAAAAGTGTACACACAATTATCTGTATACTTATCCTGGCACTGACAGGGTAACAAGACAGGTTAAATTTCAGGAGCATTATCACAGAACAGTAATGCAACTGAAGAGGATGGAACACAAAATGATATAATGGTTCGCTGCTACTTTCATTTTTTCCCTCTTCTGGGAAGGATATAGCATCTATTCCAAAGGACACATCATTTAGACAATCTGTAGCAATGTTGTAAAATGTTCCCTCATTCAATCTACAACCCCCAAACAAGAGTATTTGCCCAAAATGAGACTACACAGAGCACCACACTCTCCTTTTGTCCTTACGTTCCCTTTTCTCCCTCTTGACAATGGACAAGCCAGAAGATAGGGCTAAAACTCTTGGGGCAGAGGAACAGAAACACATTATTAAAATGAAGTGTGCACATAAGTGGTTTCTGTCTTGGGATCTGAAGACCAAGTTTAATTAACCACCTGGGTGGAAAGCACAGCTTATATAATGTAGACTATCTGAGGACTGCCATCCTTGTCATTCCACACAACCCTTTCTAACTGCTAGTCCATATAAGAGTAATTTTTACTGGCAAAACCAACATAATAGGGATGAGGGATCTGGATGCTAACTCAGTGATCAAGAAAGAAGAAATAGGTGTTTACAATAGAGTAAATAGAGACCAATCCATACAAAACAGGCTACTGAATAGCTCTGTAAGGGAAATAGGGCTTTATTCCTTCTTAAACTCAAAAATTAGTCATCAGGTAAGTTACTCAGTGCCAAATGACGGATTCTGCCCCTGCTAATGAGAGCTTGTCCTGGAAAACATCTGAGGACTTCAGCGCTTCTCTACCTGTACTCTGAAAGTCTGCTTTCCACAATGCTCTATGCTTATGTCAGTAAAAAGCATGATAAACTTGAAGAAATTCTAGCTCTGCGAACAAGAGAGGTTTGTTCATTAAACATTGAATCATCTGGTTGTGAGGCCACATCTCGATCTCAGGAAACCAAAGACAGACTCTCAAATCACTGTTTCTCCATTTTTTTTCAGATTCAGCTCAAGAGACTGCCGACCATTCTGTGGTTTTATAGCTCATAGCTCAGAGGGTCCCTTATATTTCTGGAAGAATTTTTACGAGTCTACCATCCAAACCATCAACATCTGAGTCTCACTTTGTGTTTAGCATGATCTGACCTTTCACTGCTACAGAAAGAAAGGGGTTTGTTTCATCCTGTTCAAGTTCCTCTACTGCATCCTATCCCCGTCTTAGCTATCTATGCAGCAACAAGGCTGCTTCAGCTTACAGAACTGACAGAAAATGACTTAATTGGGTGAGGTGTGGATTAGCCATCACTGGGGAAAAGAAAAGGGGACCTCTTCAGAGGAAGCTCACTGCTAGATTAAATGTTAAGGTGAACTGCTCCCTGCTTACAGAGATTTACAGGACTTTGCTAGGGATTCAGCTCATTGCACATCCACATGTACACTGTAAAAGTAAGGCTAAGCAAGTACCAAATGAGATTCAACTCCTTTGTTACAGCATGATAATTTCTGTGAACACCTCCCACCAACTTTACCCAAAAAAGAGTGATCAAAATTTAATCAAGGCAAAAATATGAAAAAAAAATTAAATAGAAACCCAATATTAAATACAAAACTTTATTACAATATTCCCACTAGAAAAAAAATTCTCACTTTCCTTAAAAAGCTATTTTCTAGCCACTCTTTCTTAAATAAACGTAAACTCAGAAAATTAAACATGATATGCACAGCCATCCTAGAGAGCATTAATAGCACTTACTTGAAATTCTGATGTCACTCACAACAGATATATCAGCTGGTAGTTCAAAAATCTTGATCATATATTAAAAGCTATGACCAATTGTTTTCTATGCATAGAGATAAACATCCTGCTCAAAGATCTGAACTCCTATTTAAAAACAAAACCAAACATTAAGAATAAAAAGCACCTGGCATGGTTCTGAGACACATATGTGGCTGCATTGCATATCCCTGCCTACACTGGCAGTGTGGGAGCTGTTAGTCATCTAATGCGCATACTTGCTTGGCACCATGCCTTTACTTCTGCATGCAGGCAGCAAAGATGATCACCTATTTATTGTATCCTTATATCTTCACTGCATGTTCATCAGGCAGCATGACCAGGACCTCCCAGTTCAAACTGCTGGCTTCTGGGAGGCAGACCAGTTCAAAGTGAAGCCCAAAGACTGGGAGGTTGTTAAGCACATTTGTAAAGGAAAAGGCAACTTTTAAATTCATGCTGATTAGACATATTCTCTGTTGGGACCTAACAACATGTTTATTTAAGAATAAGAACTTTTTATTGAATAGAGGCCCAATTTAGTTTTGCTTTCAACCCCGGCACAGATCCTTTCACTACTTTCAAGGGCATGAGAGGTTCTCAAGCTGGTATGCTTTAACTGTCCTGCTCTGCCTCTGTTCTGGAGGGGCCAGCAACAGAACCTAAATTTAGTTTTCAAGGAAGGCTGTCATAAAACTTAATTCCCCAGACTACAGCAGCATCAGACACCCCATTATTTTGGGATCCAAATTTCATTTGAGCCATACAAAACACATACAAGAAAGGTGTGATTTTTTTAGTGTAATGTTGATGGTGAAATCTGAAGAGTAAGGGTGCCTCAGCGTTGTCAGACTTTGAAGGAATAGCTCTGGCCATTTCCCGCCCAATGTCCTTGAATACTGCAAGCTGGTGTTTTACCATGAGATACTTCACGTTACAACCTCCTTTGTGCAGAACTAACAAAGCACCAAAGCAGCTCTTTCTGACACACAAGGAAAGAAATGTTTTGAGTGGAGGTAGCTCATGCCATTGCTTGCATATCTCAGTGGTGAAACCACACGGATGACTGCACTGCTCCACTCCACTTTAGAAACTGGCAAGGCCAGCCTTCAGGGGTAATCTGGGACTACCTTGCAGGACCTCTCTAAACCCCTGGCTTATTCTAACTGCCTTCAGTAGTATGGGCTGCCATGTCCCAGCTGCTTTGACCCAAATGTGCACAAGTTTAGATTCCCGAGTACTGCTGTGTATAGCAGTTATTTCCTTGGTGTAATGTCTGCTTACTGCACTTGGTGTTCACACCTAGCTGAAGGGAACAGCTTTTAACAAGCAGGATTTCAGAACAGGTAAGATATGGCCTGATCTAGTGGAGCTCTATCTTTAAATCTGACTGTTGTAAGAAGGAATATGTGGAAAGCATCCACAATAATCAAACATCTCAAGTTAATGAGCAATTAATTTAGTGAGTTACTAAAGTCTAGTGAAGATAAATCCTGGGAGATTATGGTCACAGTTTCCCTGATGTAAATCTAGATTAACTCCTAGAGAGAACATTAATCTCCATGACAGTTACTTCAGATTTACACTCAGCTACTCTGAATTTGTGCACTTGTTTTCACAGCCGTGTGGGAGATCTGTCTCAACATAAATCAGCTCTGCTCTCATGCAGATTCTGCAAGATACACAGAGTTACAGTTCTGTAAAAATCCAAGCTCTGTGAAATGGGGAAATTAAATTCTCCACTGATGAAACCTAAGCCTCCCATATAGCAGACGAAAACTCTGCTACAGAGCTGGCCACTACAAGTGGTCACAATAGCTTCCTTAGTTCTCAGTCTTCATGGAGTAAGGATAATTCCCCTCACAGGATCTCACAAAGCAGCAAGCATCGAAATTACTACATTCTTCTGCCTAGGACTTCTATAAGTATTAAGGACATTAGATCCACAGAGTCAGTTTTGAGTCCAGTCTTACAACCCCAGCAAAATCCACACAATCATTCGAAGTAATTTTTCTAAGAGGCTACAGAGAGAGCAAACACCTTCTGACACTTGTGATACAGACTGCATCAGAGAAATTTGATATGGAAACAGAAGATATTTTCCAGCCACATGGCCTGTCACCCTTTCACCAGTTTTACTCAGTTCTGCATCCACTTCTCTGCACAGCCACAACTTTCTCCTTTCTTTACCCATAAGTGAACCACTGATATAATGCCCTTCCCCACCCACATGACTCTCAATCCTAGTGGTGCAGCCCTGATCATAAAATTCTAAGTTGATTCAAAGAAAGTGTACTCCTGCCTGCGTGCTTCCTAGTGAGCCAGAGTACAGGTCACAAAATTAACAAAGAATAAAGTGACTGAAAAGTATTTTACAAAAAACTAGCTGAAAACAAAATGGTAACGGTAATTTTAAGGAGGGTAATCTTATAAAAGATGATACTTTTTCTAAGCAGTTCAACAGAAAATAATTTCTTCTATATAGGCCACTTTGGGTCTTACAGCTGGAGCTCTCCAAAACTGTGTAATATTTATTACTCTGTCTACAGATACAAGTTATGCCACAGTATAAAAGGATGAGTATTCAAACAATAACTATTCCAGAATGACAGCACCCGTACTTGAAATTATTTAGAAACTTATTGCACAAAAATGTTGTATGGACAGCATGTAAGTACTGCAGAATATTTTAGCATGTCACAATAAAAGCAATTCAACACTTTAATGAGATGAAGCAAAATAATCTCCCCTCCAGATGTACCAGGAACTAAGTACATTCCACAGTGCCCTATAGCTCTTATCTCAACCCCCATAAAATTACAGAAAAGAAATAAAGCTACAATTACACACAAGTCTCAGGTGCCTTTTCTGAACTTCACCAACAGGTGAGATAGGAACTCAACTGGTTACTGATAGCAAGGCATAAATATGCTGCATAATTTCCAGAAGAGTAAGTGGCCTCAAAGAAATCTTTCTTTGTACTATTTCTCAAAGATCACACCAGCTGACTCATCCTCCTGCCTAAAGTACAACATGAAAGTAAAGCAAAGCAAAACAACACAACACATCTCAAATTATCAGAACCAAAATTGCTTTCTATAGTAGCAGGCGACAGACTAAAAACAAAATTGGATGCCAATTCACAAACTGCCATTAAATTTCCAGGAAGCCGATTGGAACATACTGCACCCTAGAGAGTCATTAATGAATAGTGACACATTTGCAATCGGCTAGTTAAGGTTTTGCCAGCATTTAGGTTTTAAATCCCTCATATGTTAGCAGAACAAACCTGGAACTTCCTGAAAAGAAATATACAAGGTTCCAGTCCAGGAAACGAGACTTGGGGAGGGAGGTGGGGAAAAAGTGTTGGTGCCACAGTAGATTGGATTTCCTGTTTTCATTTTTAAAATAAACTATAAATTAAATTTTGGTGAAAAAAAGGAGAAGCTTTGAACCATTACAAGCTCCAAAGGCAGAAAACATTTCGGCAGGCATTTAAGGCTGAATCTTGCAGGTAGTAAGTGCCCTTGAGTCTAATCTCAATGGGGCACAAGTTGTCAGCATCTCCCCAAGGAACGAGGGATCCCCAGGATCTGAGTACACATTTACATCCATGGGTCTTAAAGCACAAAGCTGTTTCTGTGGTCTGGGTCACTGTCCACCTATACTTTCTCTGTTATTCTTGCATTAGAGGGCTTGATCTTTCCTCCATCACAGGGCCAATGATGTTAACAGTCTAGGGCCCAGAAGATAAGCACTATAAACTTGCAGACACTATGAAATACACAGTACATATAAGAGCTTTACACACTGAATATAATTTGCATTAGATGGAGCATTACTCTCCCCTTGATGTTTATATGTGGAGTATTTCACAGCATCTGGGCACTGTTTTTTTTAACTAGAAGCTATATAGCATCCAATTTGGAGCCCCTACAGTTTCCAACCTCATCAGCTAGAACACACTGCACACTTCTGACTTCCAGTTCTTGGAAATGGATTGCAATAGTGCAGAGAGGAAGCAGCATTAGACATTGTTAAGAGAACGGACAGGGCAAACAGGCACTTCATGACCAGCTGTAAGGGTCGGTCCGAAGTTCCCCTCGATTTTGCCTCCCGACCGTCGCAAGGAGACCTCGAGGACCCCCACCCAGGCTGACTCCCAACAATGGTTTCCTGGCCGGGCCAGGTGGATGCTCATGACTGTGTGCTGGTGTATTGTGTTCACTGGACCGTGCTGCCATGGCACCAACCAGAGACTGTGTTGTACCAACTGAGGACTGCTTGTCCGTACCTGTCTCCTGCAGCACCACACAATGGTCCATAAATCTTCCCACCTTTTGGCCAGAAGCCACTCGCTTTGGAGAAGGACTATAAAGAGCGACCCTCTGGAAAGGACCCTTTGAGATCTCTCCACTGATGAAGACCCCTGAGATCTCCCCACGGACGAGGACTCGTCTATCGGATGACCCGCGAGGACGCCCGTCTCGTCTGTTGGTAGCTATTCTCCCATCCCTTCCTTTCTTTCCCCTTTTCCTATCCTATACCTCTCCCCTTTACCGTAACTGAATTGTTGGCATTTGATGAAATGCATTGCTGTTGTTGATTAAACTGATTTTCTGTTGTTGAATAAACTGATTTTGTCCCCTGCATTTTGCCTGTTTGCACCTTTGAGATCAAAAGAACCATCACGACCCCCGCTCTGCATTAATAGCGGATCGTGACACCAGCCAAATCTGCATTAAATTGTCTCAGTACTCAAGCAAGGCCAGGAGGGTTAAAAGTAAGGATAGTAAGCTCAAATTAAAGCCAGTAAGTGTTTTCAGGACCAAATGGAGGTCCATCAAGTTGACTGCCTCCATCCTTCACTGTCCTAAATCCTTCAATACTCCTGGTACCTTCACAGCTGTGCTCATGTACCCAAGACCTGCCTGCAGAGTGCCTCAGGCCTCAGCTGCAGCCAGGTCTGTCCCACTTGTGAACCCCAGCCCCAACAGTGGCTCATGCAAGAATCTCCATTTTATCCTGCCCCATGCACTGTGGCTGTGTAACACGTGACAACAAACAGGTATTGGGGCTCCAGGGCCATGCCACAGCCTTCCCTGCTTGTTTATTCCCAGCTCAGCTAATTACTGCCCCTTTGAAGCACCTACCCATTTTAAAAAGCCTCATGTTTCTCAGAGTCCAGGCTGTGCCTTGGGAGGAAGTGGAAGTCTACTATGACTTTTCTTAGAAAGGAAGCTGGGTACAACAACTCTGTTCCTAGGTCAGGACTCAGGAGCTCTACACCCTGTCCGATACAAGACTTCCCACAGCATGCCACTATTGTCTTAATTTTACATTTATTTTTTAAAGTATTTAGACATTACAAGCTACAAAAGAGCTATATATATATGTACCTGAAACATGAGCACCTTTAACATAGCCAGGTTTGAAAAGCTTATCCATTCACAACATTAAGATCCTGTGAGTCAACAATCAACTCTCATCCTGACTAGCAATTACGGAGGAGCAATCAATGTAGCTCAGAACCTTGTCTTCCACACATTATAGTCGCCCCAGCATAAACCATCAGGCAAGAGCCTGACCTTCTTGCATAAACCCCTTTTCTAGAAACAGGTGGAGTTTAGTAGCATGGTAAATGAATCTTAAGAGGATTCAGAGAGCAGAAAATGCTCTAAAAAGAACAGTTTTCTTGTTTCCATTATTATACCAAATGGCATCTTCCTGTTTACTAAGCAGCTGCTAACACCACATAGTCTGACCTTGTTCCCTCTGCCACCTGAGTTCAACATGAGGAAACATCAAGCTTCATTTTGGGGTAATGTCTGAAGTGATCTTGGTCCAAGTTTTGTGAAGATGCTAAATCTTGCTTAGAAATGATGATCTGCATACAACTAAAAGGGGAGCTTACTTTCTCCAGCCCTGAAACTGACTTGATTTCTCACTTTTCTGTGCAGTAGTTAATATGCCCACAGACATGATATCACATATACACAGAAAAACAGGTCAGCAAAGGCATTTATGTAATACCCCCTTCTTTGAGGAGCAATCTCACATAAAAGGGAACATCAGCAGATGGAGCTCTGCTTCTGCATCACACTCTTCAAATGTGAAGGTACAGAGAGGGGTAGGAACAATCACTCTCTCACCCTTTCCAGCTCTTGCTTTCCATGGCACCACTGCACACAAAAGAGAAACAGCGTCTTCTGCCTTCCAATCCCTTTGCTTCTTCAAAACCACTCCAATCAACCAGTGTCACTGAGTGAGTCTGCCAGGAAAAGGTTTAGAAATCCTCAAACAAAATGCATTAAGCATCCAGAATTATCATCAATTAACAGCTCCAAAGCAATGCAATGAGGGATTAGCACTGCAGAGGACCTCTGAAATTTACACTGATCTAAGGTCTGAGACCTGTTCTCAAACAACAGGAAAAAAAAAATACTTCTCTAGGACAAATCACTATGACAAGCAAGCAAGACTTTGTCTAGCATGACATGTTAGCAGGATCTCAGATTTCTGCTCATCTCTACCTCTGGTGATTTATGAAGCGTCAGCTCCTAAAGTCATGCAGCAACAAAGGAAGAAAATTAGCAATTACAACCAGGCAAGTGCAATGCTTAAGTTCAGTATTGCAGGAAAAGGCCTAAAAGTGGCTGGCTGGATCAATGAGGTATTTTCCAGGACATTAGGATGATGTTTCTGAATACCTGCTGTGTTCTCAGAATGGTGTCCATAGCAATCAGTAGCAGAAGAGAACAACAACAACAACAACAACAAAAAAAACCTAAGAAAATTACTTTCATGTATCCTGTGGTGGTAGCCGTCAGCTCATTTCAGCCCACAATTAAGTCCCTTACAACCAGGGGATTTCAGAACTCCTGGTAAAGCTGCTTCTTTCATACTTGGCAATATCACTATCAATCAGAAGCTGCTAATCTGACAGGATGCAGTGGACAAAGAGGACAGTTTGTACTTCCTTGGTCTGAAACCTTTGTGGCAGAAGGTTACTCTGCTCTTTCTGAGAGGAAGAGAAATACAGAGCTACAGGAGCTGACACTTGGGCTGGAGAGGCGACAGACACAGATGGACAGAGTGGAAGCCATGCACAGAACAGCAGAGACTGGTATCAGCTGGGAAAAGAAGAAGAAAAGCTTGTAGACACTGATAGGAAACTCTATATTCCAAACTGGAATAAACATTTAGTTTCAAGGACAGACAATAAATTAGCTTAGAGACTTACTCTCCATTTCTTTTCAGCATCAACAACCAAGGGAGTAAGCTGGATGCCTTAATAAAGCAAATTCCCAAATGACAGCAGCCACTATTCCAGTTAGCTTTGGACTGCCTGCTCTTCCCAGTGTAATCAGCAATCTCATAGGCACAGCTTTACAAATTCCAGGCCACTAGACTGTGACAGAACACAGTGAAGCCACAGCTAGCACCAGCAGGACTTTGAAGCAAGCTTACCAAGCAGAAGAGAATTTTTTCTAAATCCTGGATACATAGACAATAAGCTCTTCTGTCTAAACACTAGAACCAGCATCATGCCTACATCAGTATCTTACCTCTGGCACAATTTTTTGGGTTTAAAAACCCCCTTTATTAAAGTTAGTAAGTTTAACATTAAAGTCATGCCCAGGGCTAACACAAAGCAACAATTCTCAATTTAAACTAATATAATGTAATCTAATCTACTCACGGATAACAGACTGAAAATTGATGTTCTGAGTTGCACAGACTACACTGCAGATAAAACATTGTTGGTTAATTGCTGGTTCATTATTTAGCATCACTACCTAACTTTAGAGCACTGAATCTCCATTTGTGAGCTGCTCTCCACTGGCAACACGCAAACCTGTGACAATGGCCAAAAGTACATTCAAGATCTACAGCATTTCCAATTAGAAGTCTGAGGGGTTGCAGTGCTAGAGAGCTCATAGGAAATTCAAAGGGATGATGGTTTTTCCTAACAAATTCATACACCATTGTACATGATGTAAAAAGCTCAAATGGGATAAAAGAGCAAGTGTCAGTGCCTGCTTTGGAGACAATATACATAATTCAGAAATCTGGGATGTTAGAAAACATACCTAGCATGGAGAATGTTACATGTGCTTGCAGTAATTTACCACTAAGAACAGAGCACCATCTGAAAACTTGGTTTAAAGCAATAACTAAGAGGCTGAAATATAGACAGAATTTGGGCACTCAGCCTGTGTCTGTTGGTGCAAGTCAGGCATCATGCAAGTATGAGAGAAGTCCTCTTCTAATTTAAAAGAAAATAACTATTTTAACTATGTGACCATTCCAAACAGACTCTAAAGTGCAAAAGCAATCATCAGCACAATAAAATAGTCATTACATGCCTTTAGTCACAGGATTTGTTACAATAATTCTTGAAGCTCCCAGCAGTTTCATAGCAAAGTAGTCACATCTGCAGTTTCACAGAAATTACCACATCTGTGCCAACGTTTCATCTTACAAATGTTCGCAGGCTCCAATTTCCATGTTTAGAAGAGGAATGAAACAAGGCAACTACTTAAATTATTCCACCTCTCTGGCTTGCTATTCTGAGACTTAAGGAGCAGAGGCTTCAGTCAGGGTAATGGAATGGTGGCAGTGATCTCCACTGGCAAGGGAGAGATCTGCTCCTGAAGGAGCTTCAGCTAAACCCCAGTCTGGTAACGTACACTGTTACTGATACTGAAAATGAGGGAACAGATGCCATTGGAGTACCAAATGGAAGGCATTCTGCAAAAGACAATAAACAAACCTAGCCATACTCAACCAGTCAAGGTACAAGAAGGAAGCAGCAAGCCTCTGTTCTTAAAAGTAAAAAAGACTCTGCAGAACCACCAGAAAAAAATGCACTGTCTCATGAATAAAATAAATTCCTTTTACCAGAATCTCTGGATGATGCTAGGAAAAAAACATATTAAGCATACTTTATTTACCTGCATTAAAACACAAAACCAAACAACAAACCAATCAAAAAAACAAAACCAAACCAAACAGGCAAGTGTAAACCAGTGAACTGACAGTAAATTCAAAAGTGTTATCACTTATCCAAGAATGCTCCAAATAACATCTCTGGTAAAACAAGTATTCTCTTAGGGAGGCTAAATCAAGATGCCTAGCTTGCTTCTAAATGTCCTGACCTAAACATTATGACCTAAATCTTGCAAGGGTGGAGAAAAATGAAACCTCAAGCCTATATGGATTCTCAATGCCATTAGCAGGCCTGCAATGGACTGCTTTCCTTAACATTTTATTGGAGTACATGCCTGTATTTTAATTATCCCCAAATTTTGGTCAATTCCAAGACACCAGTATGAGCTGCAAAATGAAACACATGGAACATATCCAGGGAGATCCAGCAGCCTGTCTTTTGAGTAGTAGCTAATCAACAGCTAATGGTAAAAACAGGTCTCCAGAGTGTCTGTGTGGGAAAGCTTCTGCTGTTTGTGTTGTCACCATAGCTGCACGTGACAACTGCCAACCTGCAACCCATGGACTGCTTGTGACAGCCCAAATTTCAGAGACCATTGAGCAGGTCCAATAGGCTGTTCTGCTCACCTGGACTTCTCTCAACCAAAGAAGAAACTTCTCAAGTACTGTTCTCCCCATCCCTTTAAGGTTTACTTGACAACTCTCATTACACATAAGCGAAGTAAAGCTGTGCTCCAGGCAAGCTGGTGGGAGGCAGGAGTGAGGCTACAAAACCCAAGCTAACTTGGGTTGTTCGTTTGGCCTCTTAAATCCTGCCTTGCCAAAGGACACAAAGCTTCCTATACCCCAGTGGAGCCTTCCCCTTGTCTTGCATCCAGGAAGTGGTCACATCCACCTGCAATGCTGTTGGCTGCTAAAAATCTCCTGCCACTGAAGCAGCAGGAAGAGAAAGAAGACAATAATTGGAATGACCTGCTTTTACAGACTGCGAGTCATCTATTATGAAAGTGGTTATTATTTATAGCAACTGAGAGATAAAATTCAGAACAAATACCCTCTCTGTGCAAAACTCTGAGCTTTTTTCCCCTCAATGGTTTTGGTTATTCAACAATATCCAGAAGAGTTCTTTACCAAACGACAGCATTTGTATTTTCTAAAACACTCTAAGATACCATTAGAGGCTTGTATCACTGGTGTTATGAACAGAATATGGTTTCCCAGTGAAGGGTAGTAGCAACTATCTAGAGGCAAAAAGGAAATGTTTGTCTCAGAGTAGAAACCACAAGGATTGTTATTTTCTGGAGTGTGGAATTAGGGGGGAAAAAAATATATATAACCTGATCTTGAAAGTGATGTGTACACTGGTCCAAATTAAGCTATCACCTAAATTTATCTAAGCTACCCTCAGAGGTGGAATCAGAAGGGAATCAAACTAAGAGGTAAATTAGAAGGGAACTAAACTATATAGAAGCAGTAACCTAAGTAGTATGCTATAGTTTCAATAATGAAAGGAGCTGTGCACAAACCTCATATTAGTAAATACAAATGGTCCTGTTCAGTCTTTAAGAATGTGAAAGCTTCAAGTCTCTTCTTCTAAGAAAATCAGAAACAATACAGGTAGGTTGTTAAAAAAATTAAAAATTAAATAACTGAAGGTAAACAAAACATCCTAAATATATCTCCTCAATAAAACACTCATTTAGAAAAGCTTTTCAGTTTAAATTCAATCACAATTTTAGGCCATATTTTCTCACAAGCCAGACTTAATTTGTTGTAATATGTCTTCTGACTATTTTTGCAGTGAGTTCATAGGCTGATGTGGTCTCACAGTGCAAATACTCCACTGTCAATTACTTCAGAGTGTGACATGAGAAACAAAACTTGTGCACTATAAAGAAAATCTAAATTGTTTACTGATTTTTAACAAATATTCCATTTTTTTTAAACAATTTCTTTCAAGTATCTTGTTTGTTCCTTTGCATCAATAGCCCCACTGTCTTGTGTCTACTCTTCCTTTGCCATTTATTTAAAACAATTTTATATTTAACTGACTTAATTTTACACATAGTGCTATTCACATGCCAATTTTCAGCATCTAATTCTGAATAATACTTAATGTGAGTTATCTTTGTTTTTATTCATATGTAAGGGGTACCGATATCTCCAGACACACAGAACTCTTGGAATCTAGGGAGATTGAGATTTCTAGGCATAACTGTGATTTCAGTAATTATGAATTTCAAGAAATAATAAATGTTTATCACAGAATATTGTGAGTTGGAAGGGACCCACAAGGATTGAGTCCAATGTCACAGAGTCACTTTGCTGCACTAGTAACACAAGACACATCATTACCTGAAGAAATACCTGCAGCTCTAAATACAAAGTATTCCTCTAAATTGAAAATATTCTGTTCACCAGCATATACAGAACAAACTAAGGAGTGGATATCTAAAAGGATTTTTAACCTCAGCTTCTCATATTGGGTTCTCAGACGAATATATGTGTCTTTTCCAATGCACATGTACCTCAAAGATCTTTGTGCTCTTACTTCATCTCTACCTGCACTGATAAAGGGCTCCTTTCATTGTGTTATTCTCCTTTAGGTTTAGATTTGATTTCACCAACTGCTGCAATACTAATTCAAATCTAAGAGTCTGTCTACACACGGCTACACACCAGAATAGTCATTCCAAATATTCAGGCATATACATTTCCAGTATACAGTCTGATTGTATAATGGTCACGTGTGTATGGAAAACAAGCTTGGTATGCTAATGTTTGTGAATTTCCATATGTAGATTAGCTCTCAATTTCCCAATTAAATAAATCCATCTCCCACATCTCTCAGGGTCACATAGGAAAGAGAGACAGCATTTGATAACTGCCTACTTACAAATACAAATAGAAACATATTTTGCAAGATTCTTTCTGCATTTGTTGTTTTTTACAAGAACTGTATAACAAAGGCTAAGGAAATACTAGGCAGAGATAAAATTCTTCCATTTTTTGAAATGGAAAAATCTACGTCTACTGGACTTGCCCACTAAAATATCCAGTGATTTTTTTTTCCCCCAGAGCAGTGATCAACCATCAAGAATTACATTGGGTTTGTATTTAATATTGCAGTTACAGCTGTGGAATGTATTTCAGGGCATTGCATGCAGTGTTAGTGTCCTGTCCTCCCAACTTCCAACCTGTTCCCTACTGACAGCAGCCTATTCTGCAAAAGGCCCCACTGATAAAAAAAAGTTCTGCAAGGGTATGGAAATCATTCGTATGAGATTTTGCTTATTTAATTACATCAAGGACTTTTTGACCTTTGTCAGCTGCAGGTTTCAAAGGACCATCTGCAAGTGAACCAACAGCTTTGGAACACATAGCTTCCAGACAGAGACTCCTTTGGAACCAGTGATGTTATACAGCTTACACCATCCATTTCCTTGATTTCCAAGCAGTTCTGGAGAAAAAAAGTCATTCAGAACTGATAGGTGCAGAAGACAGGTTCACCAGGATAAATTAAATGTCTTCCTCTAATGTAGAATTCTTCAATTCACATTTACATGTAGAACAAAACTAATTGCTCCATAGTCATAATAATGCAACTGAACAGAAACAAACATCTACACAACGCCTGAAAGCAGTTTCTACCCCACTATTAAGTTTCTTCACTGTAAAAACTTCTTGTGAAGTCAAGGACATCCAATTGTTCTTAAGACATACAATTTCAGACAAGACTGCAGTGACATCTTATGTTGTCAGTGTCTGCTAGGAACTCTATCCTCCATCAGCTTCTTTAAGGAACACTCTTATCGTGCACAAAACTGCTGCCTTCAGAGTCCTCTCAGCACTTTCAATGAAACCTGATCTTTAGATAATCATTCTAGCCATACTCAGACTACAACATTTGAATGATTTCTAAAAAGCAGGGTAATTAAGACTAGCTGTGTCATATGAAGCTTGATGAAGCAGTGAATCCACACAGACATCAGTTTAGATAGTGACATGTTAGCTGTGGCAGTGGGCAAAACTAGCAAGGAGCAGGCTCTGCATGCTGCAGTGATTGGTAACTTCTCATTGAAGCTTTGAGGCCTGCCTGAAACTCTGGCCCATCTGGAGGTAACAAGTTTGCACACAGAGGATTACAAAGACAGCCATCATCCTAAACAAATGCATGTACGTTAAATATGTTACACGTAGTTTCACCCTTGCGGGCACCCACTGTTGTTTAAGCCCAGCGTCACATATTTAATTATTTTCTAAAATATGGTCTAAGTGGCTTTATTATATACTGCAACAACGAAAGGAATTTATCTGATGACAGATAAGGGAGGTCACAATCTCCCTGAAATTTAAGCAAGTTGCTCATACCTGAAGGGTGAGTTTATGTCAAAAACCAGTTCCTGTTGGTACACACAGTTGTGTCCACAGGACAGAATTGCTATAAAAGTACAGAAAGCTGCACTGTATACCCCCACACACAGAATGACACTAAATATGATACTGAATGACAAAACAAACAAGAAACAAAATTTTTATGCTAGAGATCCAACTCCTAAAAATACTAAATATTTTTGGCAGCTACTCATGACCTTAAACCATGGTTACCAGTTTCTATTACATCCATCTCCTAGAGCTACAAAGATCTGAGCCCTACTGAAACAACTTAGGAAAGGTTGTTCCTGCCCCAGAGAGGTTAGGAGTCAGGTTACATGCAGCAGATCACTAAAAAAGGAAGGATTAAGTAAAAAAGACACAAACCAATAACATATGACTTCCTGGCATTCTAGCTGGTCACAGATCAGGACTCTTACAACACAGTAGCTTGAATCTGATTTCTAAGGTCTGAGTTATTACCATACTAGCTCTTTAAAGTTGCTCAAAATCGCAGGACAGTCTGGTTCTGTAGAATTAAGAGACAAGTCTGAAAAGAACATGAACTCCATCATGAGATAAAAAATACTGTGACCTTCCAGACATGTTCAAAACCCTTGCCTTTCTTGACTACCATAGCTTGCTCTCTATGTGGCAGCATGGATACATACTCTACATCTCTTCTGGTCTTATTCTACTTAAGGTGCTTTAGTGCAAATCAGTCCTTCAGTTCTTAAATTTCATTTGTACGTTCTCTTTGCAAGTAAGTCTCAAATATTGTCTAAAGTAGAAGCACATTATCTCTGCAATCTCAAGATAAACTCTCAACATCAGTTTAAACCAAGAAGACGCGTCCTATCGTAGGTTGAATCTTGGGTCACATTAGTCACATGTTGCTGTGGCCTACAGAGGGTAAGCAGGAAACTGAAAAAGAACTGTGTGAGCAAAATTCTCAGTTATGGGATTCTGTCGTGTACCTTTTGAAAAGCTACGAGTCAGAAAGGCTCTTCTACAAAAGCCTACATGCCTCTAGTCTCCACTGCCTCTTCCGCCTTTGGACTCAACATTCCACAGGAGCGAGAGGTCTGGTTAATGAACTAACAACCAACCAAACCTTGCAAAACTCCCTGCCTTTCAGAATGGGTTGACTTGTGGACAATTGTGAGGGAAAGCCAAGTAAGTGAAATTCTTCAGTGCAGTTGGTTAGGCAAATTTACTCATTTTATTCCCAAAACAGAAATTTCCTAACTGTACATTACTTCACTCCCTTTGTGGAACAAGCTTAACTTCCCTGTCTCATCTCTTCTGTTGACAAGCCCAAACAAGAGCTGCATGGCTGACCTTTTTAGACAGAGGCAGAAAGATTTTTTTTTTTTTTCACTGTGCTGCAAATCAGTGTAATTGCTCCTGCTGCAGCAACATCTGCCTTTCCAGATACTGGAAAGCATCCTGCTACATAATGGAATTCTGAGATCCAGAAAACAAAAGAAATGCTTGTAAAAACTTCTCTGATTTTTCCCCCACCCCACACGTTTTTTAAAAGCATAAATTATGTAACAGAAAAAAACCACAAAAACCACCTCTTCCATTTCAAACCAGTTTAGGCACTTAAAAGCTGTGTGTGTTTATTTGCTTTTTGTGCTTTGTACTTCATCAGAATTAATACCAAAAGATGCATGCTATAATTGTTCAGATTTGCACTCTTTTTGTGCATTCTGCCATTTTTCACACTAAGTTGTTACTAAATTGATGGTTTTGCTATTTAAAGGCTCTTGTTCTAGTTTTATATGCATGACATTCAGTTGGCAACTCTTTCTGCAGTGGAGTGACAAACATTTTAAAAGCCCTTAAACAATAATACTGATAAATAAGAAGTAAGAAAAGCTAACAAACCAACGACACAATCCTACAAAGAATAATACCTGTTCAATTATAACAAAAGGAATAAAACTACCAAATGTGATGTGCTTACCTTTCCGCACATACCTACTTGGACTCATTATATGCAAATATAGAGTAAGAGTTCTCATGTCCATTTCATTCACATTCAAGTCAACCAGCTAAATTTTCTCTCTCAATGAGCACATACTGAGCCTCTGAACTATCCTTGGCTTCAGATGTACAACACTAAGACAAATATATCAATGACAACATCGGCAAAATCACTACATTCTACTACTCCAAAGGAACAAACTGGAAGTAGAGCAAGCAGTGAGAAAATTTGCGTCGGCTATCCCACACAGGTTAAATTCGGCACTATTGTTACGTACCACAAAACTTGTGTTGAAATCAACGTGACCTCTGGCTCTGTCCGAGATTTGAACTTGATCCATTAACTGCACAATTTATACAACAAGGAAGTTATCATCCCAAACTGACTAACAAAACATTATGATCAATTTTTAAAAAATGCTTCCTCAGTGTATGCAACATTTTGGAAGGAAAGAAAAAAGAAAAAAAGAGGGTAATGCAGCCACATTTCATCTCACTCTGGGATTTGTTGCACTAACACAAACATAGAACCTGACCACCAGCTGTAAATCGTTGCCAAGCAGGTGGCAGCCAGCGGAGCTGGATCCGAACCTCGGCACCTTTACAAATAACACTGCAATACAAAAGGCTTAATCTACTAAATTTGTTTTTCCTTTCTCTCATAACGTAACAATCACAGTCTCACCAAAACGCAATTGCATAATAAGACAACCATATGTAAAGTTTGAAGAAAAAAATTGTCTTGATTGAAAATAAGCTCACAGGGCCCATGTGAATGCTGTTCTGTTCCACCCATAACTCTGCCAAAAGCCAGCTGCACAGGTCTCCAGGTTCCCAGCACTTTACTGCCTACACGGGCAGCTATCCTGCTCTCAGCACTGCCATCTAGGAGAGAGCGCCGGCATACCGCCGGCAACACTAGCTCCCAGGCAGCAGCATTCCCGGAAAGCATCGCAAAGCTGTTGCTGCTGCTGCTAAAATTTTAACTGCAGCCGGTAGTTAACTCCCGGCTATGCCGGCTGAAAGCAGCTTTCCCCAAATCTCCCAGCCCTTCCCAAGCGAGGTCCGCTAGGCGCATACACTGACATCTGCTGCGCGTATCCTGGCGTTCTGTAGCGGGGGAAAACGGGGGAAAAGCCCATCTCTGCGCTCGCCACCGCCGCTCCCGGGCCCTGCGGGCGCCCCGGGAGTACGAGAAGCGCCGGACGAGCCGGGCTGCGGCCGCCTCAGCGCTCCGCGGGCGGCTGCGCGGACACCGCGGGAGCGGCAGGGCACCGCCGGCTGCTCCTCCCGGCCCCTCGCCCGGCAGCCTCACCGCGCACCGGCCGGGCTGATGCCACTCGCCCACCTCCGAGCCCCGTCCTTCCCCGGGGGACCGGGCTACCGCTGTTGCATCTCTCTGCGCGCAGCAGGACGAAAGGGAAAACGGCTGCAGGAAAAGCCAAGCAAGGGACGTGCCGTGCCATGCCGTGCCGTGCCGTGCCGTGCCCTGCCCGCAGCCCCCGGCACGCAGCGGCCCGCCGCAGCACGGCCGAGCCTCGCCTTACCTCCCCACCCCGGTTCCAGGGCTGCGCCGCAGTTGCTGCCGTGCCCGCCCCCACCTGCGCCGTCCCTCCCAGCCCGGCGCTCAGGTGCGGAGGGAGCACAAAGGCAGCTCTGCGGTGCGGTGGGGGGCGGCGGGCTCTCCCCTGCCGAGCCCTAGAGCCCCGCTCCCGCCGCCGGCAGCCGCCCGCTCCCTTCCCGCTCCGGTACTAAGCGCCAGCCCACCTCAGCCCGCTGCGGGGCCGCCCCCCCGCCCGAAACTGTGCAATTTGCCCCGAGCCTCCTCTCGCCAGCCCCCCGTGGTGCGGTTGGTGCCGGCACCACGGAGTGCCCCTCAGCCTGAGGAAGTTCCCCGGTCCTGCGGGGAGCTCAGGAGGACACACCGCACCACGTACCCCCCATCACTGACACTGCCGGGCTCGCCCCCCTCCGCTGCCCCGGCAGACACGCACGGGCAGCCCCCACAGCGCCGCGGGTACGGACACTGCGACGGGTGCTCGCCAGACAGGGCGGCCGCCCCCCCGCCCCGTCGCCGCCGGGTGCGTGTGTGGGGAGGGGGGGGAACAGGTGACAAGCGGCAGGAAGGGTCTGTGGTGCAATACTGCTGCCGCCTTCCCCCCCCACTCCGTCTCTGCAGATGCCCCCGAGAAGGGCTGCGACGCTGGCAGCCGACAACAGCCGTCCCCTCCCCCGTGAAAGCTGTTCAGCCTCCTTCTCCCTCGCTCGCCTTCTTTTCAGCTCGGCCGCTTGACTGACAGGGAGCCTTCCAGCGGCCGCCCACGCGCGCTCCCGTTTCCCCTCAGCCGGAGAGGGAGATGGCGAAAGAGAAAGCATGAATGAAAGAGACAGGTAGCGAGGGACCCCTCCGGCCCGGCGCTGTGGAGAGGGTCCCCCCGGCCCCGCGCTGTGGGTTAATGCCTTCTCAAGCCAGAGACATGAATGTGGCCTTAGAGATACCACAGCAACTGGTTAGTTCCTCATCTATGAACCCACTTTGCTCTACCAAAGGCAATTCATTTTGTGCTCATAAAAACCCAGCACTGAATACCTGAACTAGGACTCTCTTCCAGAGGTAATAGGAGGGAGGAAACAATCTCAAAATTCATTTAAAGTCCACTTGGTTTTCCCAGTGATTAGTTGGTACTATGGTGTAGCCTTGTAATTCTTTTTGTCCTTCAGATCAGTTGTCCAAAAAATGCTTGTGACTTGTTAAACACACACTTCACAATCTCTGGCTTGGAGACCGGAGGTTGTCCCCAGGGCTTTGGCATGACTATTGTTGAGTTTAGTTTGTGGTGTTAGTTTTAGTAGCCTTACTGCACAGTCAAAGCATTAAATGTTCAGGTAGTGGGAGACTACAAAGTAAGTGGCTACCTCACTATCCATTCACTAGAAATCACTAGTTCCTTTAATTAATATTTTATATATTTTCTTGATTTTATTCACTGGAGTTCTTGATTTGAACACCCAAAAGTATTTGTTTATTTAAATCTCATACAATTTCAATTTAAAAGAACATTTTCTACTTCTGAATATGCATGGGAAATTTTGTTATACGCTGGTACATACATTACATGCTGCACTTGAGACATATCTGCATTTGCAGTTATATAATCAATAAGCATGGGGTTTCGTCCCATGAATCCAGAATCACATTCTGAGCTGTTTTAAACCAGTATGCCTCCACAAATTTAATGCCTGCCAGAAAATTTATATCAGCTAAAATTTTAGCCTCTGAATTTAAAAAAAACCTACTTTTTATTTCTGTGGGGAGAAGCATCTTAGGAACTTCACTTTTTAAATTTTGTGTTCCTGAAATCTAAGTGGACAATATAGCATTGTCAAATCTTTTGCTATAGAACAAAGAACGTATCATGTATTATGTATTTGTTTTGTAAGGTTCTTATGCTTTTGGTAATAGTTCAACATGACTCACCTACACTACATATCACTGCCACAGCTGTTGTAAACCTCCTTCTGAGTCAGAGAATGACTTTATGACCCAGAATTCTGGCAGTGAGTACTATCCTAGTGATTTTCCCAATTAAGAGAGAATTGTGAGTTAGTATCAGAGCAGGGTGAGTCAGTTTGATGTAAGGCAAAACTAAACTTGTCAGTTACTACAGCACTCGGTCAGTTTCCTCTTCCCTTCCAAAGTCAGTGTTATGAAAACCTGGCATCATCTGGTGATGGGCCTCCTCTGAGAAAGGCTGAAAGACTTTCAGAAAGATTGCAGTGAACCATGGAATAATTTCTCCTTATTCCCAAATGCTCCAAGCTACTGTACCAGCCATCTATTGCTCACTGCCATGGGGTGCACAGTAGCTTTGCAGGGTTTGGGGGCTTGCAGCAGCAAAGAGCTGAGAGGCAGCAGGGTTTTCTGCTTTATTCTGAGAAATCATTTTGCTTCTTGAGTGTACCAAAGTGCAGGAGGTCTGACATTAAAATCACATGTGGTTCTCTGCAATTTTTCTCTGAAAAACATCCGAAATCTGCCTGAATTATTTTGAATAACAAAATCTGGGTACCCCATACTCCGCAGAGAACATGGTGGAATTGGTCAGCCACCTACTTGCTATTAAAATTGCGTCAGAAAAAAAGGGGCCATAATTTGGGATTAAGTACATGGATGAACTTGAATTAGGCTGGTGGCAACCTGGGTTTGCTCTGGTATTTTGTCACCCTGACACAATTAAGAAGGGTTTAAGTGTGATATTGTGGTAAGGCCAACATCATACAAAGGGCAGAGAGTGGACACACAGTGACCAGCAAGCTATGTATTGCCAGCCATGCCAGGGACTTCAGTGTTGACCCTGGCAGCAGCTCCCTACTGGGCAGGCAGAGGTCCTGACTCAAGATCACAGCTGGGATCAGGGTTGAATTTTGGGTGAAGTACAACTGATGAGGCAGGTTTGAAGTAGTGTTCAGAAGATGTAAATAATTCCGGGGCACCCACTGATACAGCTGTAGAACAGAGGCTATTGGTGAATTTTGTATAAAAGTTTGACCTTTCTTAGAGTGAAGTATTTGCACTGTACTGCTTCTGAGGCAGCTGTTAAGGATCCTGGTGAGGGTTAAGGTGGGAATAGCTGGGAATTTGTAACGTTTTAAGTTGATTCCTGTATTCATGTCCTTGTTAATAGTCTTTATTCATTTGATTTCATGGTCCAGAAAGTCATTGAAATATCCAATCCATCTGGTTTCTAAAAGACTTTGGGTTTTATTTCCTGTTTGACCTTCTGGACATGAGACACATTTGACCTTGGCTGATCTGCTGGGAAGCAGCTCTGTGGAAAAGTACCTGGGGGTCCTGGGGGACAACAAGCCATCCATTACCCATCAGTGTGTGTCCCTGTGGCCAAGAAGGTCAATGGTGTCCTGGGGGCATTAGGAAGAGCACTGTCAGCAGGTCAGGAAGGTGATCCTGTCCCTCTGCTCAGCCCTAGTGAGACTCACCTGGGGTATTGTGCTGAACTCTGGGCTCCTCAGAACAACAGAGACATAGAGCTCCTGGATTGGGTCCAGTGGAGGGCTACGAAGATGGTCAAGGGTCTGGGGCTTCTCTTCTTTGAGGAATGGATGAGGGAACTGGGCCTGTTCAGCCAGAACAGGTTATGGCCAGAATCTCTGGGAAGAGTCTGTGCAGTGGATTCTGGTTAGAGAAGGAAGAATATGCATGTGGGCCGTCTGCAGGAAGTGAATTGGGTTGGTGTGGAAGCACAGACAGAATGCAGGGAGCTTTGTATGAAATGCTGCCTGCTTCACTGGCCCCTTTGTTTTGTAGGACCTTCCATGTCTTTCCCTCTGACCAATGTTTTTATATCTGTATGCAGAATACAAATCCAGACAGCTTTACTGAAGTGCAACACCACATTTGTTTTGGTTAAATATGAAATTAAAACTGGAGGGTTGTTTTCATGCAGTGTGGGAGCACAAGGGAGAAATGCAACTCAAAATAGCATTTGGGAAATATATATAGCAAAGTGAGCAAACAATATGCAGTGAGTCATGTCCAGTGGTTCTTGCAGTAAAAGAGAGGATCTTCTCTGAGGAAACTAGCTGGGAATAACTTTCGCTTGTCTGAAGCTGTAGCTACCCTCTGGGTACAGCGTTTTGGCAGTGGCCAGTGGATTCCTTTGTGGATGCAGGGCACTCTCTGGGCAGAGGTAATTGCAGGACTGGACCACAGGCAGCCATGTACTGGGAGACCCTGTACAAGCTAGCAGAGAAATCTTCCAACACTGTTAGGTAAAAAATACTTAAAATCTAGTTTGTCTGGCAAGAGCCACCATTTTACTCATGGCCAAGGGCTATACTGGAGGATGCCCAAGGCACATGACAAATGCCACTGTCCTGAGGGAATCTGTTACAGAAGTTACCCTCTTACCAGCTGCTATGCAGACCTTATAAGCTGGTTGCACAGCTGCCCTGAAGCAAAACTAAGTGTACCAAAGCAGAAGGCAGCAGCACAGGGCAGCTCTGCTTTTATGAGCCTTGAAACCATGAAGCCAGATAGAATTTGCCAGGCTGGATGGCAGCAGTTTGGCCATCTATTAAATATAAAACTTACCATACAGCAGAGAGAAGGGGCTCTGATGACACTATTTCAGCTTTGTTGTCATGGTAACCATTATGTCATCAGGATACCATGGTTACTATAATACTACTTATATTTCAAATGTTAAAAAAGGCAGAAGGAGGAAAAAACCCCTTTGCTTAAAGTTGAGAAAGAGATATGTTTATTCAGAACCAAGTAGTCATAAGGAAGAATTAACCAGGAGTTATCAATACTTCCTGGAAGAGCCATTTTGAAAATGTGAAGGATTGTTTTATTTAGTAATTATTGTTTCTTACTGTTTCTGTTGCTGTTCCCTGTCACCATATGGTGCATGCCCTGGGGTTTCCTCTCTCAGCTTTGTCACCAGCAGCTACTTTGGTAAATGCACACTGTGGAAGGTTAATATGGTCAGATTCAAAACTTCAGGAGCATAATTTGTGCTTGAGTTATAAACCTCCATTTGTACAAATGTCAGAAATAAAAAAATCCTGAAGTATAAGATTGAGACTGTGAGGTTATCTCATCTCAGAGGTTCAAGCTAAGCGAAGGAAGTCTTGGCTTGAATGCTTTCAAGATGCTGAAGCATATGGCTCAAAGGAAATCAGAATGGCAGCTTGCTATTCCTTGTTTGAGGACAAAAAGTATACTGATGGCAGGATGTTTTCAGGGGATCAAGCCTGCAGACCCCTACGGAATGAGAGACCTTTGCTCTAGGAGAGAACAAGAGCTGTGAGAATGTATGATTTTGAAAATGGTCTGATGATGAGAAGGGAAAGAGCTTTAGACCATTATATGTGTGAATCATAAAAAAGGGAACTAAAATAGACAATGCACATAATTCCAAAAGCAGCTCGTGTTTGTGAGACCTTTGGTATTAGGTAGCTGCTTAACTTAAGAATGTTTACAGAAATCACTGGGTGTTCTATGAATGTTGGTGTCAGGTCCTGGGAGGTAATTTGAGACAGACTCCACAAATACAGTGCATTTAAAATTTAAAAGTCACTTTTTGGGACTCTTGAGAGTTCAGGACCGCTCATTTGAGCAAGGCTGATTTTGAGACGGTTATTAAAAAAGAAAAACAAATTATTAGGTATTAAGATCTGATGGGGAAATTTTTAAAAATCAAAATAATTTTGTTAACTTATGTAATTATGCGATCTTATCACCTGTATTGTTCTTCCTCTTTCCCCAATACTTGTTATCACTGATTAAAGTAAATTTTAAATTATTAAATATTAGTAAATTTTTGAGACCAGGGTTGTAGTTTTCTATTCCAACTAAAGAGGGTCCTAACAAAGCAGGTAAGACTCTTGCAGAAGCATGAAACTACAGGATCTGGATTTTAGATGCAATCTGAATTGAGAAGTATAGTATCTCACATATATTTTTATATGTGTATACATTCACAGACACGAAAATTTGTTGTATTAGCCAGTAAGAAAAAGAACTAATGGCTGCTGTGTAAACCTAACCATGAAGAAACCAGTGAGATATGTACAGTCAATTCTAAAATATTTTCCTTTAATACACATCGAGCTTCCTGAAGCTTTAAAGTATCCTGCTTATCCCTAGATTGATTTCATTTCTCTACAGGATCCCTCCTGTCCATATCAAGCATCCAAAACATTGTCTCTGCATGCATTTTTCTTTCTTGCTGTTGCATATTTTACATACAAATAGTCAAGTCATGAAAGTTTTGGTAAAACCAACAGCAATTACCATCCAGGCCTTCCTGTACACAAAAATCCATTGTCCAGTTTCAGAGATTTTGGGGTGTGTCCTGGACTACAATGGAAAAATATGTATTCTATCACCATCTGTTAAAATGTGGGAGGGGTGGTGATCCTTATCTCTGTGGGAGATATCCTCTGCTGATGTGCCATCTGATAAGATCGGGGGATGATCATCGGTATCTTTTCACAACCCATCCTTCCTCCGGGAGATATATTCTGTTAATGGGCCATTAAGTCCTATTGTGTGACTGATAAGATTACATCATCCCATTGGGAGATGCCCCAGCCAGGGGCAGGAGCCAAGCCTTTCCTACCTAGATAAAAAACTGGGGTTTGGGACGCGAATGCAGTCCTTTCCACTGGATCCCAGAGGAAAGTCGGACCTTTTCCACATCATCGCTGGATCTTCGGAGGAAAACTGCACCTTCTACAGGAGCACTGCTTCAATGGAGCCACATCTGTCATCCAGGAGCACTGCAGCCACCATTTATACGGACTGCTACCAACACCCTGACTGACGGGGTGTCAGGTTGTACTTCTGACTCTGTCAATGGCTTTTCTTTTGTATTATTGCATGTATTTTATTTTTTTCTCTTTTTTCCTATTATATTGTATTACTGACTTGGAGTCTCTCACTAGTTTTCTTTCAAACCAATACAAGGTGAAAAAGCACAAATCTGAAAGGAAGGGATGATGCTATAGAGAATACTCCTCTTGACTATAAAAATTTCCATGCCAGCAAACAGCTAGTGGTGTTTCTAGCAAATTCCCTCTCTCTAGATTAAACAATCAGCTGCCCTTTCTTAATGTTCACTGCAGCCTAGCTCATTTTGTACATCTGTTGTAGCCTTGCAAATATTAGTAAACAAGCCTTTCACAGCATGCCTTGCTGCTAAGCAGCACTGACAGACACTTGAGATAGTTGGAGTCTCTATAGCTGGGTATGGCTAAAGATTTTTACCTGTTTATCTGTCTGATTTAATAGTCCTCTTGATCCAAAATCAAAAAAATTTATGTCCAAAATAATCCAAAACCACAGACAAGTACATTTGGTCCAGGACTACCATACAAAAATGTTCCATAGAGAGTATCTTCTGACTTGAAATAGTCCTGCCAAGGTCAGAAACATTTAAAATATGGGAATTCAGATAGTTCATTCATAAAATGATAATTTCTGTGATGCTTCTAAGTATTCCATGTGTCTGTGATAAACGTCCTTTGCTACTGCAGTTCATTCATTGCCAGTATATAGCAGCAATTATTGCTGTACATGGAGATGTAAAGGATATATATGAATAATGGGAACCTTGAGGGATGGCAGGCTAAAATACTGAAATCAAACTGATTAGGGCTTTATGATCAATACCCTGAGCAGAGATAATTTCAATGTTGTATTTCTATGAGATCACCCACCATAGAAATAATTCTTTGTGTTTTAATAGTATCTTGATGTCTTATAAAACGCCTTTAGTATAGTGGTAAAAGACAAGATTTGTCTGTGGTTTAGTTAGGTTTCAGGGCATATAACCAGCTAAGAATTTTAATGTATACATCATGGTAGGTAACATAAAGACAAGATATATATCCCTTTGCTGAAAATAACTTGATTAAGAAACCAAGGACCTACATATTGTGTGTAGTCATCAGAAGTTGGCATATGCTTTGCAAGACTGCTTTGTCTGGCACCTGAAGCTGTTGTCAAGCTTTTTCTTTGAATTTTTCTAGTTGGTATTCATTCCCAGTCTCGTTGTCACTTAGCACTTCTGAACTGCCAACAGCAGCGCCCTTTCTTTCTGCCTGTTGTGACAAAGCCAGTTCACCAGGCACTGCTCAGAAGTTACTCCAAGCTGTGACATATAGGAGCTTATGAATCAGGTTTTCCCAATTGGAAAAGTATCAATAATCAAAAATGTCAATGAAAAATACTAAGTAAGAAGAGCCTTATTGTTTTTGTTTACAGCACTGTCTGCCATGTAATTTATTACCTCTCTCCATGCAACATACGAGCACTGTTAAAGTTTATATACTGCAAGAAACATAGAATTTTAACTTTTTGTGTTAACCACATGAGAAAGAAATTATTCCCACTATCCAGTGCTTGGGAAAGCACACCAATTGGTGCGTGTGACACTCACAGTGGGAGTAGCTGACATGGAATCCATATGGCACTTGAGCATGAAATTCAGCAAGAGAAACTGAAAGGTCATCCAAACTTCAGCTGGAGAGAGAGCATCATCTTAAGATAAAAAAGAAATTAGCTACCTGTAGCCAACTGTTGTATCACTACCCTGCATCTTTATCCATATTCCGCAGCTTTATCTTCCTAAAATGAAGCAGGGGCAAACTGTCACAGGCCTGAATAGGAGGAGGCAAGAAGTAAATGGGTATTGTTAAATAAAACAAGTACACTTGCTCCAAGCTCTGAGAATTACTGGTTGTGCTGGTTTTGGCTGGGCTAGGGTTAATTTTCTTCACAGTAATTGATGTGGGGCTGTGTTTCGAATTTATGCTGGAAACAATGCTGGTAATACAGGGATGTTTTCATTATTGCTGAGCAGGGCTTGCACAGCGCCAAGGCCTTTTCTGCCTTTCAACCTCCCCATGAGTGGGGAGGCTGGGAGAGCACAAGAAGTTGGGAGGGGACACAGTCAGGACAGCTGACCCCAGCTGCCCAGAGGGACATTCCTCAGCATATGGCATCAGGCTCAGTCACAGAGCTGGGCAAGAAGAAGGAATGGGGGGGAAGTTTGGAGTGACGGTGTTTGCCTCCCCTGGTCACAGTTACATGTGATGGAGCCTGGCTGTGCTGGGCATGGCTCAACACCTGCCTGCCCTTGGGAAGGGTGAAATCCATTTTGCTTTACCTACAAAACTGTCTTTATCTCAACTCATGAGTTACCCACTTTTCTTCATGTGAATGCCTAGAGTTGTTTGAATGCAAATAGCTATTGGAAGAGTTTGACAATTAGGAAACAAAAGAGTTAAGAATAAGTTCCTGTTCATTTGCCAAAGTATCAACTGAAAGATTCCTTCCAGTTTTCATTGCAATGTGATGGTGAGAGACTTGCCTAAAGCAGCATTCAGGCATGGCTAGACCTGTATTCCAAAGTCAATTCTATCTGAGATCCATTTTGCTTGTTAAATTTACAGCATTTTAATCCCTTCATTTAAATGTCAATTCTGTGGACATTAACTCTTTTACCTGTCTATATTTATTGATGCAATGCCCCACAAGACCAGGATAGAAACAAAAGGGTGACCTTTGGTTTCAATTTAATGTCACCAGGACTCAAGTGACCTGGTGTCTCTCTTGTTGATTCAGAACAGTGACACACCTCACTAATATATGGCAAACACACACAAAAGTAACACAGGAGATGCTGTTGCTTGTGTTATTACTCGCTTCCTATTTCCAACTTAAAAATATATTAGTAAAGAGTGTTACACAAACTGTCGAAACTGTTTTAATAAGAAATGTAGTACAATGCATTGTAGGAGTATAGAGCGATATAATTTTCCTCTGTGGGTTGGAGAAAGTATTTTTCTAAGTGTTTGGATTACACAGACTACATAAGATTAGTCTTGTTGTTGCTAATTGTTCTAACGCCCACCTTCTCCTCTTATATGGTTTTATCATGGCTGGCATCATTATTAAGTCAGTACAGAAGTGGACAAAGAGTCAGAATTCCTGACTCCTGAGAGTAATTTGGGTGATTTACTAGGTTTCTGTGTCCTTGGATCAGTCAGAGCTCAGTCTCTTTGTGCTTCCACCCCTCCATATATAAGCAAAAGTAATATGGAGGTTCATATATTTATGCCTAGGATTCTTTCCCACTCTGCAGTAAAAGAGAAAATTAATGTAAACATTTTGTCCCATTTGAAAATTTGTTTTTATCAGGAATTGGGCCAAACCTTTTCCCTCTTCACCACAAATCAATTAATGCAAAACCAGCATGCATGGTAATATTGATATGCTTTCCTTTCTGTGGGTTGAAAAGTTACAATAAGTGCTGATTAGTGTCCTAGGGTGATGTTATGGTGTTTGTATCTCCAATCGTGTGTTCTGATTATGTTTGGTATTATGTCCTGTGCTTACAGGACTGACTCTGAAAGTGAAGCTTTGTTTTGTCTTGTTATCAGCCGGCTCACCTCCCCCATGGTCTGTGTTTAGGAGAGGTTTTGGCTCTGCTTGCTTGCTTGCCTGCTTGCCTGCTTGCTTGCTTGCTTGCCTGCTTGCCTGCTTGCCTGCTTGCCTGCTTGCTCGCTTCTGCCTCTTTTTCTTTCCTTCGCTTTGCCCTTGCTTTTGCTTGTTAGTTAGTTCAGCTAGGCAGTCCAGCTTTTCCCCTGGACTGTTTTCTTTTCCACCCCGTCCCCTCCCTCTCCTGGATACCATCTGGACCTGTTCTGGACGGGGACCTGGGAAACCCCAAGAAACACCGGGAGTCTGCACTCTGTCACCTGCAGCAGTCATTCCCCAGCGCCAGAGACTGATAACTGGGCGACCACTCGCCGGAGAGACTGAGATTGCCATCCCTTCAGAACGGTGAAAGAGTTTTTTTGTCAGCTGGTGTTGTTGTTTCCCTGTGCTGGGGAGTGTTTTGCTTGTTAAATAAACAGGTCTTTTTTCCCACTCTTCTCTGAGGAAATTCTTCCCGAACCCGTTGGTGGGGGGGGAGGAGTCGTGGGGTTTGCTGTCTGGGGGCTCCTTCCGGAGGTTTTTCCCCAAATTCGCCCTAAACCAGGACAATTAGGAATTGGAGGTCTCAGATATTTCTGTAGTCCTAAAGTGAATAGGCTGTATTATGTTTCCTGAACTTTTGATTTTTTATTTGAATTCAGTTTGACTTCTCTGTTTTTGACTTGTCACAGTGTCGCCTGAGTAATTAGTGATTGTCATGCCAACCCACAGGGTCTCCCTAAATTGCTTAGGGCCAGGTGAGTTCCTGGTAGGTGGGCACCCTATTGGTTGTCTGTCTTGGTTTGAAAGACAGGTATTTGCTAAGGAAAGGCAAGAGCCCCCTTCCTGAGATGCAGAATGCAACCCCCTCCCTTTTAATTATTTCAGGTCCAAATCAGAGGCCTTCAGGCAGGAGATATGGGGATAAGGGTAACAGTTCTTTACTGGTATTTAACAAGGCAGAAAACAACAACAGCTATAAAAACTGGCAACAGAACAGAACAGTCTAGCTCCGCTCCAGTCCCTTTTGGCCTCAGGCCGTCTTCCTGCGTTCGGTTACCGGTGCTGTGGGGGCAGGGCAGGTCCCGCACAGTTGAAGAGGGGCTGGAGTGATGGCGGTGGAGGCCCAGGGGTGAGAGGGGATGGGAAAGTGACTCCCCCTCACGGTGTCGGTCGTGGTGCTCAGCAGAGTGTCCGGAGATAGTAGGGTGAGATGGGAGAGCAGCAGAGCGATGTCCAAAGGCAGGGAGCGTGGATCTCAGTGCTGGGATGGCAGGGAAGATGCCAGATCAGAGCCCCGGGCTGTCCTCCCACTCCACGAGCCAAGAGAGAGAGTCCCCAGCTCCAGACCCCCCATCCCACCTTTCCTTTTCCGGTTCCCCCACCTCCCGCTCCACCAACCCCCCTATGAGAGAGCATTATCTGTCGTTTTAAGGTGTAGCCACAACTACTTAGCATAACAATGGGAGAAATTCCACAGAAAGAAAAGGGAACAATTCAACCCCCAACATTGTCCTACCTTGTGCCCGTTCATAATTAACAGGAGAACTCAGCTGGGATTTAACTGAAAAAGCACAAGGCAGTGGTATACTGGAGTTCACAGGTGCAAATTAACATTGAAGTGACTCAGAACCATTCCAGTTCGGGTCAAACACATGAAGTTTATTGGTGAGAAGGAGCAAAGGCCAGGGCTCTTGGCATCAGGAGACTGAAGCAATCCCTTCATGTACCATGTTCATGACGGTGGTGTCAGGGAGAAACCCAACAGAGCATGTGGCAGTACAAATGGGAGAATGCAAGATATACAAGAACACTGCTAATATGAGCTTTGAAACCTGGGTGGGGTGAAATAGTTGTGCCTTGTGAGGAAAACAATAGTTAACATAAAATATCAGAATCCTGTGTTTCTGTCATGGGCATAAGTGGTTCATGATGCCTGAAGATAGATTATATTTTTATCCGGAAAATGCCTTTCAAAAGCAAAGTCAATGACTTTAGCAAACTGCTCCCTTCCCAAGGGGTATTTGGTCATCAGCTTAGAGATGTTTAAATAGGTCTAATAAGAGTAAATTCAGTGAACCTTCCTGCTGTGCAAATATTTTCCAACATGTCGAATGCAGAGACTTTAAAAAACCTTGTTTAGAGATATCAGAACTACAGAAACCAGCCTGGACCTTTTAGAAAACTAACATCTAAGGAAAATATGAACTAGGACATGATTTTTGAAAAAAATAATAGAATATCTTCTTGCAGTATAAGGTTAGTTTTTGGTTGCCACTTTAACTTCTTTGCAAAAAGGCAAAAAATTGCAGCAGGAATGGCTGGGATTTCACTGATTTAATATTTAAAAATTGGTTCTCAATTCCTACCTCCTGTCTGAGTGGGCTGTAATTCTGTGTCCTGAAGCACTCTGAGCTCTCAGCTTCCCCATCAATGGGGTGTTCTAAACCTCCTGGTTTGTTCTGCCTGCATCTAAATGTCACCTCTGGCTCTGAAAAACACTTAGGGTACTTCAGGAATGCTTTGTCAAAGCATCTGTCACCTCCTGGGAGAAAACAACAGCTTCCAGTGAATGGAACTGAATTATTAGAAAAGGCATTTGTCAATATTTTTTTGTCAGTTTGGCTTTTGGTTTTTGTTGTTGTTGATTTTTTTCCCTAGAGACATTAAAAGATGTGGTTGCATCCTGTGTTTGAATGCTGTTGTACTGGATAAAAGCAGAGACTGTGAAGCTGCTATATTTTATCCCTCGTACCTTTAGGAGCATGAGAAAGTCAGTGGGGGTTTTTTACATGGAGTTATTGATATGTATGACCAACGATAAGCAAATTATATCCAGGTCAGAAATTTTGAGAAGCTCTTCAGTCATCAAGAAAAATTAGTGCTTATTTATTTTTTAATTTGCATAGATAAACCTGGATGTTCTTGGGATCTGCTCTGTTATGGTCAGACTGCTTGACCTGGGTACTTCTACCACATATTTTTGCAGAATTCCCAAATCTTTTGTGCTTGGAGGAGTTGGAAAATTCTAGGGTGTTTAGAAACATGGTTGCTTCTTAATGCATGGAGTTTTTTCACCCCAGAGATATTCTCTCTCTTTCATATTACTCTCTCAGTTTTGATATAGGCTCTAAGCAAGGGTTACTGCTGTGTGGGTCTACTGGTTTTGTCTTTTTTATACTGTGCTTTTAAATAATCATCAGAAGTGTCTAGAGCACAGGACGGGCACCTTTCCTATCTGGCTTTATAAGCATAAATAAATACTTACAGAAAAGACAGCTGTGGCAGTTCCCCCTCTTCTCTGATGGATTTCTCTTCAAAGCTGTAGATCAAAAGAGCAGTGCAAATATTCAGGAGCAGGGACCATGACTCTTGAGTACTGGCACAGAAGAGTCATATGTGAACTTCTAAGGCTGCATAAGCAACCTTCCAAAATGCAGGTTGAAAAAATGATAAATACACTTACCCTGCCAGCAGGGAAAGAAAGCACTACCTGTCACTCAGAGCAACTCTCAGAGGCATTGCAGTCATGTATGGAAGCTGAAGGAAGCCTATGTGAGGCCTTCTGCCTTCAGAAATGTGACAAAAATTCAAGGCTGCTTTCGCTGAGACACCAGAAATGGCACTGAAAGAGAGTCAAGAGATCTGAATTAAAATTTCATCTCTGACACAGGCCTTTGGAGTGTATGAACAAATTACCATGTCCCTCAGTTCCTTCTGGTAAGAAAAAAGGATGATAATATTTTTCTCTCAGTCTTGTATCAGAGCACCAGACTGAGGCCATTTCTCACTAAATAGTTGTATAGTAACCCAAGCCCTCTTGGAGCAGCTAAGCAAGAAATACGGATGTGAAAACAAGTGTAAGCAGGTAACTAAATTATTTCTAATACCTTGAAATTAATGTGAAATGTGCTGTTCTTGCTTTTATATACTAAATAAGTAACATTTATCTTTTTATGAAGACAGGTGAGCTTTTATCGAACAGTATAAAACTTAATTGGGAGAAATCCAAGTAAAAAGTCTTGACTGTAGACAACTATTTTCCACATATAAAACCAAATGACTGCATATGCTCACAAAACAGCTCAAAAACAACAGCTCATCCACTATCCTACCTCTAAGTCTAGTGGCAGATCAGTAAGGGAAATTATCAAAGACGCCTAAACCTTACTATTGTGCTCTAAATGTTGTTTTTGTTTTCAAATCTCATTTCAGCCTGTCTTTGGATGTCGAAGGTTGATGTATCAAGACATCTGCTGGTATCCTGAAACTACATCTCTTATTGGTAAAATTAATTTTGTTTCCCAGAAGTTGGTTACTAAAACTGCTATTTTACCGTAGAGAATGTATCTCCTCCCTAATCAGTACTCATCACTGACTCGGACTAAACAAAGCAGGTTCTTTGCTGTCTAGCTGTCCATCTGTAAAGAGCATTCCTTAAAAAAACAGTAATCTGCTTATAGGGGATTTTGTGGCGACATAAATAAACGTGTGAGTCAGTACAGGACAACACATAAGCAGACTGGTGTTTAAAGTGTGGAATCCCACGCTGAGTAAAGGGTTGTTTCCTATCCCGAATGACTGAGAAAAGGGGAGGGCAAAGGAAACTGCAGTAACTCCACAGCTCCATAGATGTCACTAGGTTTTCACTGCAGCCTTCCTTAAACGTTTTGGTTCGTACCTATCTCCCTCCAGGCATTTATTCTGTAGCCCCAGAGGGACTGTTTTTTGGATGATGAAATACTGTAGAGTGCAAATTAAAAGCTGCCAGCAGTGAGCTGTGCCTGGACAGGAGATACAAAATGGAAAATGTAAACAGTAACACAGTACTTTTTCAATTACATCTTAAGCAAACATGCTTACTTAAAAGGAGTCTTACAACAGTGTGAACTTCTTTTTTAGATATTGAGAGCTAAATTATGATGGCATTTCCTGAGCTTTGTTTAAAATTATTTATGAAGGTTATATGAAACATTCTGCCTCCTTTTGGAATTCTCAGGTAAAAATCCAAACCATGTAATTTCTATTCATGTAACACCCACGACAGTCATGTACTGCTCTTTTGGAGCTGGCAACTTGTCTGCAAAATGGCAAGGGCAGTTCCAAATAAGAAAAGAAAAGGTAAGGAAGTAAAAAGAGATCCTCACTGAGAATAACTCAGGTGCCAATTTCAGATAAGGCGCCAAAGGCGTGAAGATAGGACAAGGTGGAAGGGGAACAGAGAAGAAGGAGGAGGATTTGCTTGTTGAAATGAGCTTTTTGTAGCATAAAGCAACCTCTTTAATAAACAACTCGATCTGTATGGGAGATTCATTTGCTAGTTAAAGGGCAGCACCCCAGGGGTTTCAGATTTGAGTCCCAAGTGGAGCAACTGCCACTGCACTGGAGAGGGTGCCTGTGCATTTGCTGTGTCACAGTCCCACCACACACACCTTCGCTTGGTGGTTCTGGGGTCCATTGATTCTGGTTGTCAAAGCCCTGCTTAAGGCTCTGAGCTCAGCTTATCTCTACTACATCAGTGGGGAAAAGCTGTAAGTGATTGCTGTTGTGTTCAAGGGAAGATGCAGATGGATTGAGGGCAGGTTTGTACTGCAGTTTTTGTGGGGAGGCAGGCACCCCGATGCAGCAAAGCTTTCAGAGAAACTCCTTTAGCCCTTGCACGGCAGGTATCTGCAAGGGGCTCTGCCAGCACAGCTAGAGCTTGGCTGTGGCTTCTGGGGGCCAGCCCTGGCCAAACAGACTGTGCCCCAAAAGTGTACACTCACCAGCCCTAGCCCAGTGTTCTGACACAGGCTTCACTCAGTTCCTCATGATATTTATTTTCAAGACTGTCCCAAAGAGTGGTACTTTCCTGGCTTGAAGTTTAAGTCAGGCACCGGAAGCAGGATGGAGAGATCAGAGAGTGAGTTTAGGAGAGGGGCAGGTCATGGCAGGGGGGCAGTCCAGAGGTTTGTCCAAGATATCACACATCTGGCTAACCCATAATCATGCACCTAGGGGGGATGCAGAGCAGGACAATGCTTTTCTCTTGGATTTTGAAGAAATTTCTCAGGGTAGTAGGGAGAAATATTAAAAAATCAACACATGCTTTCTTCAGGATTTCAATTTTTTTAACTTGTATCTTAAAATATATTTAAAAGCTTTGTTAGTAAGTGATCCTCAAGAATTTGAAAATACATACTAGCTCAGCTGGTAGTGACCTTGCAACACTCCACTGTTAATAAGTAATCAGCACTTTTCATACAATGCCTTTTACCTTTGGATGGAGGACCATCCCCTAATTTGATTACAAGGCTACACTTCAGTGTAATATCACCACCAGTGCTATTGCTGTGAATTTACATTGGTGTAATAGCAAGCAGAATTTGTTCCTAAAAGAGAGGCAGTGAAAAATGAACATATACTTTAATTTCCCAAGTGGTAGATTTTCATATTATTTATATTCAAGGATTTGAATCTCAGAGATTGAATTAATTTCAGATCTCCTACCACCTGACCCAAAACAAAAACCAAACAGCTGTGTTTGTGACTGCTTGGTAATATATTTTTCCAGGAAAACACAGCTTAATCTGGGCTCTGCTGAAATGGCTGTCTGTTGTTTGTGCTTTACAAAGCACACCAGTAACTGAAATGGGAAGGAGTACTGGCCTACCCCAGAAAATATACCTTTTAACTTTGGTGCAGTGCAACAGTGCGTCAAAAATGGACGTGGAACAAAGTTTTTAAATGCTGTTCCATGCAAGTAAAGGAGATGGTAAAACTAGAAGAGTACTGGGAGGAAGTGCTTAGTTTAGTTTATTGTTTGAAGCAGAAAATAATACACTGTTCAAGAAAAGGGGCAGTGACCCAAGAGACTGCAAATGTGCAGGCAGGAGTAGAAATTCTGAGCACAGAAGAGTCCACTTTCTGCAGAAATATGTAAAATAGGGACCAAGAATAGGCTCATTCACCATATTAACCACAGCATATGATTTAATCCCTGAATGACATCAATTATGTGGATCTCTGTCTGATCTAAAAATTTGAAAAAAAAGCACTTGGGACCCAAAGCTGAAATTTTGGAAGGAGTCAGCTTTTTCTGAGCACCAGTACTGACAGGCTGGGTCCTGTGGGGGAAGAGAGAAACGTTTTGTCATGCTCTAGAGCAGTCAGACCTTTGGGGATTCAGGCTTCTCTGCCTGGGAGCAGTAAAGAAGTTGTATTTTATGTTGAACTCTGACGATGGAAGGCAGCTGAGATCCCAAATGGCTTCAGTTGTTTTACATGAAGGGCAGAATGTCATGGTGACTGGAAATTGAGCTTATGGATGGACAGACACGAAGTGCTGTGTTCTCCTGCATACAGTTCAGTAAGGTGTCTTGGACCTGCTCTGGATCATTCCTTTCTGAACTTCTCTTTTTTATGTGCAGTGATGCTTGGAGATGGAGACGGGCACATGTGTGGATGGGAAATTCACAAATATTCACATCCATCTATATATATAAATGGCAGAAGAAAATAAGCTTTTCATCTCTTTTATTTCAAGAAACAGAGTTCTGATCTATTCTTTTCATGCAACTTGCTAATGAGCAATGAGACTGTTACATACTTTTAAAATTAATAGATTATGTGGTTGAAAAAGAAAGCATTAGTTCAATTAGTTATGCCAGTTGTGAATTATAATGCAGTTTTAATTGAAGAAAAGGGAAATCCACATGAATATCCACAATATCCACTGCATTAATCAAGATGAGATGCCTTGCAACGAATACTGAATTCATAATAATGAAACACCAAGAATAAAATGTCACAGCTCAGAGATATTATATCTTACCTCTTCCATGCACTAGACTGTCAGGATTAATTGAACCAGTGCAAAATGTTATGGCTGGTGGCATGTTCATTGTTGCTAAAAGGAAATGAAAGTGTAGGCACAATTTAGCTCATTTATCGAAAGCTGGTTCATCCAGAACTTTTTACAAAACTCAGCTGACGAAGTTTCCTGAATCAGTTTTTCCAGCCAGTTACAGAAGCATGGACCCATCTTTGTTGGATATTTTTGTACCACAGTTCATTAAATGGAAATATATGCGAGGACACATAGACAAACATTTTCAAACTTTTTTAGTTGTTTGGAGAGAATTTCTATTTGGTATGAAATATTTTTTAACTACCTCCCAGGCGTTGCCCTCTGGAAGAGCTGGTGTGCAAATGGATCTTTGATATTGCTGTTATATATTTTGAATTTTCAAAATTGTGCTTTATTGCAGAGAGAGGCAAATTCTACCTCAACAACTTTTGTCCATGCCCTGAACTTTGTCTGGAATTTTAAGTGGGATTAACCAGCAGAAATGCAATAGTAAAACAGATTGCTGATTTTGCCTGTAAATTAAGCTTTATCCTGCTTATCCAAAATCACAACACAGAGCAAAGCTACTCATTCCAAAAAACCGGAGGATAATTCACTTCTATTATAACCAGTTTAGATGAGCTAATGTGAATATGAAATTATAAGATTACACCAGTAGAGGAGTTATGAAAAAATGAACTTTGAATCCTGCGTTGTGAGTACACCAAAAGCTTGGTCCATGCACCTGCTTGGGAAAAAATGCAGGGCCCAGTTCTTCTCCTATATACTCTGGACTGCTACAGATTAATAAAATTCAGAGACAGATTGAATAGTATGTTCTTTAACCACAGGCCTTAGACTGCTCTCTTCACAACGAGCTTTGTGTGTCTCCCTAAAACACAGTCTGCACAAAGCAGGCATCCAGTTCAGGCTCAGAAACAGAAAATTTGCGGCAGGTCTGAGTGCTTGGTGCCCAGCACGCTGGGGATGTTCCTTACTGTCTTATGACTTTCTTCTGCTTGTTCCCCTAAGTGAGCATTTGTTCATTGAGTCAGCCCTTACATGCCTGTTCTACCCACTCCTTTCCCCCCTCTTCTCTCCCAGTAAGGAATTGTTGCAAAGTGCAGTGGTGCACAGTGCCTGCCAGGAGTTCACTCTGCCCATTGATAAATTATTCTGACTCTTTGAAACACACATGTGCTTGTGCACACAAAACCACGAGCAAACCCACTCAGAGTCTGTCTCAGAAATTCCTGCTGAGAGCTGTCAGTTATCCCACACCGACATGAGCTTTTTCTTGGTCTTTTATAGGTCAAACCCATCCTGTTGCAGAGGATCAGAAAGTCAGTGCATGACAATTCAGGCAGTTGCTAGAGAGTGATAAAATTTTCCTATTGGATCGATAATGGTCTATGGCAGTGTCTAGGTAACAATTTTAACACTTCTACTACAACGTGATTTTGTAAAGTCCCAGCGAATCATGTAATGATATCGCCACCTGGTGCCTGCTGCATCATATACTACGCTGCAGGAAACGCAGCGTTATTATGACAATTTCTGTGGCAGGTGCTGCGGGCTTCATGTAAGACATTTGGCTCAAAACACTTCTTGTGCGGTGGGCAGGATGGGCACCGCTGACAAAACGCTGGAGCCTGGGTGCGTGATGATTTTGGAATGTGGTGGTTGCTGCCACAGTGCCATTTGTGAAGCCAGTGTAACCCTGTAGTTTACTGCAGGGTATGTCTGCTGGGGGACGCTGAGATGGAGGCTGTGCCCCCTATTAGCACCGTGCAATACAAGGGGAGCTGCAGGTCAGTGTTCTGGCAATACCTTTCCATCTCTTCATCCCAGTGTACAAGAAAACTCCTCTTTTTTTGAATACTTTTCAAATATAGAAGAGTTCCTTTTCATTTCTATGGCTTTGGTGCTGGAGGGACATTGAATCACTTATCAAGAGCCAGTTTTTGCTTCACTTAAAGTGAGAAGTCCTACAAGGTTCCATTTACCCTTTGCTATATTTCACACATAATGAAGGCTGCAGGAGATAGACCTTCAGGATAGCATTGTAATCTCTAGATAAGAGGGCAGATGACACCTAGAGATCTGATTTTATTCTATAATTTTAATTCATGGTTTAGGATCACCTTCTTGTAGCTTCAATCCAGAGAAGATTCCATTTCTGTGCCCCAATATGTTGTGAATCCTTCATCCACTCCAACTTGGCTGAAGGGGTCTGTGCTGCTGTGACAAGCAATTCTGTTCCTTCTGAGTCAAGTGAGTCCTAGAATGGCCTCTTTCTCACATCCTCTCTGCACATTGTCTTGGAGGGAGTACTTTTGGACAGCTCTGGGACACCATCCCATGCTGAGCTACAGAGTTTCACAATTGCCTCACTGTGCATAAGGGAACCAGGAAATTGGCCACGACCATTTCCTAAGCTTCTTATATTGTGCTGTAGTTTGCAAGAGCTTTTGTGTCCTAGGCCAAGCAGAGGTGCCAGCTCACCCTTCCACCCTAAAATGTAGGCTTCAGACAGGAGAAATATTCCCCTGTGTGCTGTTGCATGAGGCCGTATGATGTCATATGAGAAGGGTGAGCATGGCAGTGGGGTAGGCTGGTTGTGAGCAGCAGAGAAAGGTGCAGCAGCTAGGAAGCCTGGAAGAGCAAAAAGTCCTGGAGTGCTATGACTTTTTCTAATGGGTTTTCCTCTACTAGGGAAGAATGGGTCAAATCAAGATACAAAAGGAAGAAGATTGAACAGAGCAGTGGGAGCTAGAGGAGAGAGATTGAAGCAGATGGCAAGCTCAGGGGTCACCTCAGAGAGGATCTGCTCCTGAAAACTGTTGATTCCTCAAATTCTCCATTCCTCTTTCTGTTACAGAGTATGGGGAAGGGGAGTAGCACAATCTGTCCCTACCGAGACCTTTCCAGAATCTCTGTTGCTGGGCTGTCATAACAGCTGTGGTCTGTCCATGGATGCAGGCAGACCTTACTTCCAGATGCTGACTGTCATGTTCCTAACAATTTCTCTTCTCTTCCCATTGCCCAGCATATTCCGCATAGAGGAACTGCACTCCTGGGTGTGCACTATGCTGGGTGTGCACTCTTACCTGTGTAGGTGACCCTTCCAAATATTAAGATAAGGCGAAGAGTCACCCTTGCACAACTCTGATCATTTCTTTGTGCTTTATGCTGGGGAGATGTCCCTGCTCAGCACTTCTGCATTTCCTCCAGCATTCATTCTTCAGCACTCCATAGGCAATTCTGTCCAACCTGACAGAGCCTGTATTTATTCTGTTGGACATCTCTAGCCAGTTAAGGCACCAAGAATCAATGGCCCTATCTGGTCCCCAGCCCTGAATTTTTAATGTATTAAGTACTTGCAGAAAGGATTGACTTTGGAGCTGCTACAGTTCAGGAGTTTGGCTACCAGTCTTCCAATGAACAAACTAACATATCCAGCCAAACTTGAGCTTACATTCATCAGCTAAGTGAAGGGAATTAGGCATATTGACACCAGATGAGAATCCGGCCCTAAAATATCCATAAGACAAAGAATGGAAAGCATGGAAAGTTTTCATAGATATTCCCTTTAATGTTTTGTAAACTTTCCTGCTATGTTGCTAGGGGGGCTTTAATACATCAATGTGTTTAAAATAGATCTCAGTGACATGTTTGTAATTGGAGCTAATTCTCCCTCCACCCTGAACTTCCTTATTGTTCCCGGCACTATTTCATCTGCCTCCTGTCTGTAAAGGACCCTCTTGCTGACCCACTTCCTGCCCCTGTAGCAGTGCTAGGAACTGCACAAGGAATCCTTGTCTTAATGCATTTGGATGCTGACATTGCATTTTCACCTAGCCAGGCTTCATCTGGAGAGTGCAGCTCTTGCGTTTCCTGATGTGAGTCAGTTGTGAGGAAAGCGTTTAACCTTTTTGTCAAAGGTTAAACATATAAAAGCGGAATGTGAAGCTCTTGTATTCCTGTTGTTGCCTCATTAAAGAGAGAAGCTTTAATGGCTGAGCAAAATCTTACTTTTCAGGAGGGATTTTTCTTTCTGTATCCAATTCAAAGCTGTAGTTTACTGCACTTGTTAAGGAAAGTGTATGTTTAAACAGGACTACATGACAAGGTCATTCATTGACTGTTTCCATTGTGGTTTTTTTTTGGTTTTTTTTCATTTTGCTAGCCCTCTTTGCCTTTCTCGAAGGATTTGAAGAGACTTGGACATTATGAAGTGAGCCTATTAGAATTTTTCAAAATGGTCCATTTGTATAAAATATAAAGATCTTCAAAACAAAATAAAGAGCAAGCCAAGCAGTCTTTAGCTTGAAAGCAAAAGAATTTGTCACTTTCTTATTGATACCATATTATTTTAATCCATCTTTCTCCACTGCTTGTCTGAGCATACTAGTTTCTTACCTGTAATTACCAAGACTGATGACTTAGCTATGTTATCTTCAATCATATACCTCTTTCTCCTGACTAAACACTTAATGGCATGCTCTTGTCATGATCCAGAATACTCTGTCAAAGAGCTCATTCCAATTTTGCTCTGTGTGTTCATTGCTTCTGCCCTTTGTGAAGCATATGAGCACAAACCTGTTTCTGTTGAGAGATAATTCCCCAGGTCACCTGCTGGTTCTGCACCAATTGCCCCACTGATAATTTGTTGGTTGTTGGTTATCCTTATGGTTGGGTCTAAAATACCCCACTGCAATCTATTGACTATGATTATCTAATGAATCTGAGAGAAAGCCAGGAAAAGACTGAAGGCTTGCTCTTGAATCTCTTGCTCAAGGCCTCCATTCCAGAGGATAATTAGAACGCTCTTCTCTGGTCTGGGTTCTTCTGCAGCTCTCTAGGATTGTGTCGAAAGCTCCACAACAGTTTTTCTGGGCTGGAAAGATATAGTCTTGAAGGGAAAAGAGTATAAACAAAAGATAAAGGATAAAGAAAAAGTAGAAACGTCATTCCCAAGGGAGTGTTCTCAACAATCTTTACCTTTGCATTGGTGAGTTCATAACTACTTCCAGAAAAATGTCACAAACTCTTAGCAGAGCAGCTTGAACCTCTGCTGATGAATTGAAGGAAATTTGTTCTAAAGAAAATACATCACACGAAGTTAACTCACAATACAGGATCAGCCAAAACCAACACCACGGAACAGGAATTCCTTCATTTTAACAATACCATAATCTCATTGCAGGCTGGGCAGTAACATTAGAAACTGCACATGTAACACCTTCCCTTACAGTTAAAATTTGGTAGTAGTGACTTAAAAAAAAAAAAAAAAATCCTAAAACCAACCTCAATCTTCATCCTGGATGCATTTGCTTCATTAAGAGGATTTATGAGTTAACCACTTACAGAATCCAATCAATGTAGTGTTAGGGTTCCTATGTTTTCTTCCAGGCGTATATGTAATATGTTATTCAAAAAGCACTGCAGAACAGTTCAAAGCTGACACTGTGAGTGCTGCATGAACTGTGGAGGAGGGCTGATTTTCCACTGCTCTGTTACGTGCATTGTAGTTCTGTCTCCTCCTGCAAGGCCAGCTCTGATCTGACTGTGCTATTCCTAATCACATTGCTTCCATTGAAAGGACAAAAGTAACGACTGTGAATCATGCTGTTAAAAGCCCAGGCACTACCTTCCATGGTTCTTAATTTACATTACAATTAGTGCCTTTTGGTTCCAAAACTAATCCCTTGCAAAACTGGGGTAAAAGAACTCTGTGAGGACTGCCTGGGCTCCAGAATTGGTGGTAATCCAACTTTAAGGCAGACACAACATAGAGCAGCTGCACGGCCACTGCCACAGTTCCTGGCCTGCAGGCAGGAGCTGTGACCTCCTCTGTTCCTGTATGGAATGACTGTGAGAAACAGACCTGGTTGCAGGTCAGTAGGACAAACACAGATCTGTCTCCTTGGGCACACAACAGTTCCTACTGTTTGCCTGCTACAGAAGGAATCTGTAGCAATATGTGCAGTCCCTGCAAATGGCTTCTCTGGACCTCCCAAGCTCTAAGCCTCCAGTGGAAGCATAGAATGGTTTGGGTTGGAAGGGACCAAGAGCATCTTGTTCTGACCCCCTGCCCTGGGCAGAGACACCTCACACTAGAGCAGGTTTCTCAGAGCTCCAGCCTGGCCTTGAACACTGCGGGGATGGGGGTTATATACCAGTAATCCAGGAATATCCCCAGGCTGGGATTTTTTCCATCTGACTGAATGTGTGAGTTATGAAACACCAGGCACTGTATATTAATGGTCCAAGATGTTATGGAGATCTTCTACAGCAAAGATGCTGTAATATTAGCAGATCTTTTGGGCAAGGAGGAGCAGGAATAGGCTGTTTATTTGAGCAGCGTTATTTTCTCTCTTTCTTCCTCCCTATTCAGATCAGAATCTCAGATATTGGACAAACACCCCACCAAAACACAAACGAAATAACTAAAAAGGTTTCCAAAGGTTTTTCTGATTTGTAGAAACCTGGTTCAGGCATTTTGAAGATAGAAACTTGCTAGAACGACAGAAAGTCATGGGGCTTATATTAGGGAAGGGGGGAAAAGGATAACAAAACCCACACTGTTATTTCCTTTAGGACAGGAGGCTTCACAGGGAGAAAAGCCTGTGTGAAACAAAGTGATTATTTCTGCTGCTGTCACTCTGAACAGTATGGGCAGTAACCTCTACCTTTATTCAGCTTTAACAATAATTTTGTCTTTTCCTTTGCAGCATTGGAACATCCTACCATGTTTAGCTCCAGACTATCAAAACCCTGTGTGTATTTGTCAGTGGTACAGAACCTTTTTTCCTTATGGACCTAGGATATTTTCCAATCCATTTCAGCTAGAAAGATGAATTGGAATTGGATTTGAGATGAGAGAACCTGGGCTCATTTCCCAGTTCTGCCATGTACATCTTGCAATCTTGGGCAAATCTTAGCTCTATCTGTTCTGAGCTATTTAGGGCAGGCACTTTCTCATTTGCTATGCACACATGAAGTGCTTAGCACAAAGGGGACTCCAACCACTCATGAGTAACCAGTAACAGATGGTTTTAAGTTGTCAGTGTGACTAGGTATTCCCACTTTGATAGTTTTTGCTAGCAATTTTCATCTTTTAAGAAATCTTGCCAACAGGCCAAAACTGGAAGTATGCAAAAGAAAAATTAAATGAAGGAGTCCATTTTCAAAATGTCTCTTTTCCAGTTCTAAAATACTGAAAAGGCTTTCCACTGTAGGAGCTGAGACACATAGACAAACTGGCAAAGTCCTGCTAAAGCCAAATGTCAGTGCTGTGCTTGCTTAAATCCATGGTAAGCTCATCTTTTTGACTTCCAAAAATGGTGTAAAGAACTCTTTTGGGACAGATATTTCCTTAATCTCTTACTTGCATTCACTCAAATGAGCTTTTCACAATTAGGAGTTTCCCCATTTGGCAGCACTTCTGCATTGTCACAGGCAGAGATGACATAATAAACTACCCTTACGCATATTCTGGAGCTCTCCTGAGTAAAAATAGTGGGCCTCAGCTTTAATCTTTGGAACTTTGCATTTCAGTGCAGCTATTCTGATGGCAGGGGTGAGCAGATCTGGCTAAGGCAGGAAACAGATGTATCCTCTTATTCTTAACATAAATTTTGGGGTTTATTTTTTGGTTAGCTGCAGTCCTAATCTCACTTTTGATCGAGTGGGGAGGAAAAGAGTAATTAGTGAAGTATTAGTATTATTATTATTTCCTGACATTAACTCTCCTGCTACTTGTCCATCCTTTTCTCAGGCCCAGTAAAATGGTGTGTGGCTTTAACAGCCAAAGAGCATTTTTTATTGCTGGTCCCTCTCTGAGCTCTGAAGTTCAGTGCCTTCCCTCTGCTGAACTATGTGGGTGGTAAGTGCCTTAGAACAGTATAGCTTAAGCAGGAAGTGGAATATGTTTTATGAGTGGAGTTTTTGTCACTGGAGAACTATTTTCCAAATTCACCTTTTTGGTTTTTTTAATCTGCAAAGCAGATACAAGTGTTGTTTATAACAACTATTTTACTGTGCAGCAGTGTATAATAACTAATATCTATTAACATGACTGTTGTGATTTTAAAATTAGTGAGTCAATTTTTAACATGACTCCAAATAATGCAAAATTGCAATTTGGCTTAAGCCATCATAGGCCAAGGCACAAAAAGAGAGGAGTCAATTTACCAGATATCCCAGCGAGGAATTGGGCCCTCATCCTCTGAGGTGAGACCCACTATTAAGAACAGGAGGTTCATCCTGCCCTTTGCAGGATGAACTCATGAGAATGAGTACCCCAGCATTTCTGACACCTCCCTAATTACCCTATTGCAAAAAGCATAATCGTTTGTTGTGCAGCAGGCAGCACAAGCACATCCTTCCCTCCTAACATCTGGTCTGGATAGATACTCCAGGGACCATGAGGAGATGCAGAGTGGTTTCTTTTTTTCCTCTCCCTCTTTCACTTTTTTTTTGTCCCCCAGCTATTACATAATAGTTGATTTTTTGGCAGCTGTAGTTATCCCTGGTGAAAAGTTTTTGTTCCCTAAGCAGTAATGATAGTTCTTCAGACGATATTGCAAAGATTTGTGCAATTTTTTTACACAAACCTGCTACATATGTACCTTTTTATTTACTGTGCTATTGTTCTCACTAAATCATAACTCTACAGTGTAAGATAGTTAAGAAAAGATACCCCTCTCGTAATTCCATTTTCTTAAGAACCAGAAATTTAGTTTGAAGGAAACGTTTTCTAAGAAAGACAAGTTTTATTTAAAGCATCTCTGTATTCAAGCAGAGATAATAATTTGAGAAGTAATTTAGTCTATTTTCATAAAGCTCTTTAGGTCTTTCATCATCATATTTAATTGGCTTTCATTGTGCTGAGCTGCTTTTGATACATTTTGATGCTTTATTTAAAACCCACAAAATTATTATGGCCACCAAGACAAATTCAGTTCCGAGATAAGTCAGTGAAACTGCACAATATTGGGGTTGTCAAAGTTGGAAAAGACCTCTAAGATCATAAACCCAACCATTAACTCAGCTGTGGTTCACCACTAAACCATATCCTCAAGTGACACATCCACACCTTTTTTGAACACTTCCAGGGATGGTGGCTCAACCACTTCCCTGGGTAGCCTGTTTCGTTGCTTGATAACCTTTTTGGTGAATCAATTTTTCCTAATATCCAACCTCGATCTCCTGTGGAAAAACTTGAGACTCTTTCATCTTGTCCTGCCTTGGTACCTGGGATAAGAAAGTATTTTGATTTGTATTTTTTTAAACACACTAATTCACATAGTAGCTTCCTTTAAGATCTTCACTATTAAATCAGCATTGCTTGTCCTATTCAATATTTTCATTGAAAACAAGGAAGAAGAGGAAGAAGAACGGGGATGCTGCATAGAACAACCTGCTGGCCATTGCTAGCAAACCAAGCAGCTTGTGTCATCTGGGTCACAACTCCCTGCAGGCTGGGGGCAGAGTGGTTGGAAAAAGCTGCCTGTGGGAAAGTTCTCAACAGAAACTGCTAAATTAATCCAAGTAGTTTAGTTTTGATTGCTAAATCAAATCCATGTACATTGATTCGGGGGACCCATTCAGAGGACCTGCCCATTTTTGCAGCCATAGTTTTGTGGAGCAACTCTGATTTCTTGGATGAGACAGCTCAAAGCGAGTCAAAATTTTAGGGTTCAAAATGTGCTGGGGTTTTTTTTCTATGATCTTGTAACAATCACAGCATGCTCATTATTTTGGGGGTGTGATAACATGATGCAGATTGGAAAGGCCTCATGTTACATCATCTTTGGTGATTGAAAGTAAAAATTCTTGAAGTGGGTGGAGAAAGAATTGTTACCGTTCCCTGCCACCCTGAAATGATAAATGCCTGGAAAACTCCCAGAATTATATTGAAATGCCTAAAAAAGTAAATATTTATTCTGCACACATATCTTTTCAATCTCTCAGTAGCTGAATTTGATTATTCTTCTGCTGGTTTCTATTATTTGACTGGGTATTTGCAGACAGATGGCCTCCTGTAGTGTTAATAAAAACAACTTATGTAGAATGATGGGCTGTGTAGTAATTGGGAAAATACTGAGGACTAGTAAAGAGAATAGCCTGCCAAAACCTAATGTCTGTTTATAAACATTTAATTTCATCTTATAGCAAATGAAGCTTTTCTTCTTTAGATATGTTCAGTTACTCTGGTCAAGTAAGGCTAGAGTTTGAGATACTGAAGAATTGATATTTGTAGGTCCAACTTATCTTCCTGTCACATTTCACTGGTCAAAGAAAAGTGTATTTTTGAGTTTGATTCTAATAGCCAAAATCCCTGGACTTTTGAACCTGTGACAGCAAGTCTCTAAAATGCTATGTACTCCAAATGATGCAAGAAAAGCTGAGAAAAGGCTGAACTGTGAATGGAGTTAACCAAAAGGCAACTGATTTTCTGTTCCCTAACAATGGGGGACCCCAGTCTCCCTTTTGCTTTGTACTGTAGCATCCATTCTGTTTGTTGAAAACCTTTGCAATCACAAGTGTCACCCACCCTCACACAGTAAAAACAAAGAATTAAACCAGATAAAACTTTGTTCCAAAATCAGCACAAACATTTGGTGAACTTTACCAAGATGCAATGTTTTAAGTTCGTTGAGGGTATATGATGTGAAAAAAACACCTCTGCTTTTGCAATAATGTCATTAGTTCCTCCCCCTCTTCCTTCTCTTCCCTTTACAGAAAAATACTGCCAGCTTTCTCTTCTTTAGGTTTTTAGGTAACTCTGGAATGAAAGGGCCAAGTTTAGCCTTTAACCATGAAGCATTTTCTAACATACTCATAGATGAGTGAGCTGCAGGAAGGGACCTAGAGAAGCCTCCCCAAACCTACTGTGGCAAAGGAGGGAAACTGGAAGTCAGATTCGTCCCTCCTGATCACAGAGATCTGCAATGTGTCTGTCTACACCTGAACTAATTTTCCACACATCCTTGGAAACCAATGCAGAGAAAGAGGCACTTTTAGGATAGCCAGGCACTTCCATCAGATGGGCTGTGCTGTGCCACCAAGTAGCCTTTCCTCTTCATGGACAGTTAAAGTACCCTGCAGTGACTCGTTCAGACAGAGTCGTCCCCATTAGAGGTACCTCTGCTTTGTCACCTGCATCTCATCCCAGCTGTCTGCTGTTGGATGGTGGTTCTGAATACCACAGCATGTTCATGCTTGTGCTTGAGCATGCACTGGGCTTTTCCCTCTCGGCTGTTGATGCTCAAGACAGAATGCATCCTGTGATGAAAGGAAATCATGCACAATGCAGTTCAAAGTAGCAAAACTGTTTGCTGAGCTGGCAGGAAATTTAATTTAGCACATGGGACTTTATGCTGCAAAGATTAAATATTCTTGTTCAGATGAGAATGAAAACCTTGTGATTGCCTTATCAACAGAAACATGTGTAGTAACCAAGTAATAAAAGCACTTCCACTTGGTTACTTCCAGTAACCAAGCCATAAAAGCACTGATATACTTGTGCACTTTGAAAAGGTCTTCCTAGTCCTTCCTCTTGTTCCTCTGAAAAGGGTTTTGCTGAGACAGGATGACTGCCTGCACTACTGGCATAACCTCACCCAGTTTACAGTTTAGCATATTATTGGTACCAATTCAGTTCAACAGTGTCAAATGGGTGGGGTGTAGACAAGGGAATATGAGATCAGGGCAGGCTGCTAAGTTTCCTCTTTCTTGCTCTTTAGTTTCTTTTTTCAAAAAATTCCCCAGGCTTACATCAAATGATTCTGTTATTTAAAAGTCTGATTTAACTTTTGAAGAAAGAAACATCTGTATTTTGCTTCTTGTTGAATTGTGTTCTTTCACACAGAAAAGTGTCAATGACAAGATCTAACCACGTAGAAGCAATACAAACTCCAATATTTTCACACCCTAGAACCCTGAGCTTCAGATTGGACACTGCAGAAAACCTGCTGGCAAGACTCTGGGAAATCATTACTACATCTTTAGCATGGTGTTTTTCCTCTTTTCCTTTTCTTCCCAAGGGTGCTGCTGCTGGCCTTTGTCATTTAGAGGATATCAAGCTAACAGGAGATCTGATGTCATCTCTCAGGCCTCACTTCCTGCAGAACACAAGCACCTGCCACTGTAGCAGAGCTGTCACCTGGCTGAGACCCAGTGTGGCCAGTCCTACCAAGCTTGTCAAATCCAAGTAACACAGCCCTGAAGTGGCACACCACAGTCCCTGGGACGGCAGGGCTGGGTGCCTTCGTGCTTAAATGCAGGGAGTCAACTGGGGAACAGTTGCCTTAAGCAAGGCCAACACCAGCAATGCTCATGAGACTCTAAAGAGCAGCAGAGTTGAACAGAAAGAGAGCTCTCCACTCGCAGAGGTCCTCTCAGGGTCCTATGACAAGTGGTGTGGGTGTCTGAGCTCAAAATCCTCTTCCTGCCTCTACCAAAGTGTGGTCACGGAGTAAGGACCTGCAGAATGCTGCTTCAGTAGAAGTTACTCGAGGAGGATAATACAGAATTTTCTTAGCAGCTTATTAAAAGAGAATATGAGTAATATTTATAAGAGTATTAAGAATAGCCGTGAAATTTCCAGTTTTCACAAGAGATCAAACCATTTTTAGGGCGCCTTATGAAGTCAGTCCGGCCTCATTTTCCTGTCGGGAAGTTAAAGCAGCTTTTGTAGGAAACATACAGAAAGCTGAGTGCTCTACATTATAGTTCAGAAGATCAATAGATCCCTTTGTTCAGGGATCCCGATGTTAAAAGAAAAAAAATTCTTGTTTATGTACTGCCTTGGCCTATAAGTTGTTACTAATAAAAGTCCTTTCAGAGCACTCTGAGTGATCAGATTCTTGAGCATCTTTCTAAAAAGCATTAGATAGAACCAAAATGGAGAAGAAAAAGAACCTGCCTTTCCACAAGTAATGTATTCTTGAGTATGAATTACAAAGTGGGTAGAGAACATGTTTCTGCTTGGCGTGGAAATAAATAGTGGAAATAATAAAAAAAAATCAGAAAATATTCTTAGCTTATCAGTTCTATGGGTGTATTAACAACTTAGATGATAATAATTTTCATGATGAAAAGTTAACTGTACATGTTTCTGAACTGTTATTGCAAAATAAGAGGAAGGGGGAAGTTTAATAACTACTGTTTTGGGTTGGGCTCCTTTCTGTGCTTTTACATATCTTTTAACAGCTGTGGGCAGGAGACCATGGAGCAAACATGTTACTGTTCTCAAATGGAAAAAAATAACCTTCAGAAATTTTCATTGGACAATATTCAAAAACTAAGAGCATTTAAATTTTTCCTCAGGCAAGAAGACATTTTACAAAAAGACAAATTGCAGGAACCACCCAAACAGACCAAAATTTTCAATAATTTTTTTTTTAGTGTGAATTTTTTTACTGAGTGTGAATTCATCCAATTTCACAGTTTGTGTGACCTCTTTCACACCCAGCCTATTAAACAGCACTGCATGAACAACTTTTAGATAATGAAAAAAATCAGTTAGTAAAATAATATTTGAAAGGAAGGTCAACACCTTGCAAATGTGGATGTTTAAAGTTATGTTAATAAATGTTTAGGTTTGGCCTCCTGCAGAGGAATATATTGCTTTTTCATAAGTTCTGGACATGTGCAAGTCCCACTGGAGATGAGAACAGGTGCGACTTTGAAAGTCAAATTACTTTTCTAGAAACTTATAGATGGATTCTGAGGTACAGATTTTCTTTTTAGAATGGGCAAAGCAATACTAGCTAAGCTCCTAATACATTTAAGCCTTCTAAAAATATTTTCTCATGGACTCAGACTTTTAACATGCAAATTCAAAGTCGGCTTTGCTCAAGAGTCCACACTGTTGCTGCCTTTCCATGACAGCTGATGTGGACTGGTGGGGAATGTTTAGCAAAATTCTAGTGTAGGCAAATTCTTGCATTTTTGGGAAGCACTTCAAGACAGCAGTGCAGTAGAGCATTTAGTTTGTGTGCTATACTCAAGCCCAGATGCAGCCACATCGTCTTCAATGAATTGGTTAAATGATGCAAGTTAAAGAAAGAGCTGAGAGAACTCCGCCGGATCAGAGGCTGACCGGGCAAACAGTCAGACTCTGGCCAACTGGAGCTTTTTTCCTACGCACTGGAAACCTCTGCTCAGCTTTGATTCATTCTTCACCACCCTGTATCACACTGCCTCTTCAATTCCGAGCCTCTCCAGAAAGCATCAGATCTCTTCAGTGACTGAATTAGCTGTTTATTTGTCCATGGCACAGTGCTGATGTTTCCAAACAACAAGGAGAGCTTGGGAAGATCTCCTTTGCACTATTTGGTACCATATAAGGGTCTTAATTTTTAAAAAGGTTACTTATGGACACTGGATTTTTTGCTAATTTTATCTGGCTGGAGCTGACGCCAACTCTCTGCCTTGCCTGACCTCTTGTGAAGAGGAAACAAGATAATCCTTTGTTGTTCTCTTCACAACTGGTCTCCAGAGGAGAAATTCCCAATTCAATCTGCAATGCTGTGCAACCCAATTCCCTGCTGACACCTCTTCCAGCCTCTCTTTACTGTAAATTGCAGGGACTTAATCGAGCTGGAAGCCTCTCCTGGCATTGCACACATAGCAGGCAGTGGTGTTTTCACACAGCTCCCTCCTGACCAGACTGTGGCTATGGAGACTTTGGATGGGGATGGTTGTGGAGACTTTAAATGGGCAGGACACCTGTGGAGGATGGGTGCAGTTGCAAAAACTGCCCAAAGCAAGAAAGTCAGATGTGCAAGGGAAACCAACAGCAGCATCAGTGTCAGCACTATTGAGTCATCTCCCTGTTGGAACCAAGCACAATAGTGACACTGCCCAGTCAATGCCTTCCCTGGAACGAAGCAACTTATTTTTCCCCCTCTGTAAGGTGAAGCTCTTCCTTTCTTTAAGCTCATGAAACCACCCTCAGTTTACTGAATTCAGTTGCATTTAAAAAACTTGTGTGTGTTATATTGCAGACGAGTTCCTTGGAATTTATGCAATTGGAAAAAATTCAGATGAGTAAACGCGTGTTTTATGACTCAGCAGACATCATCTCAGTTTCTGGCTCTCGTGCAATCTCCTTCTACAACCTTGGGCAAGTTCCTTAATCACTTACTGTGCCATCCGTAAACAACTTCCGTTATCTGTATGTCCTATCCATCAGCTCCTTCTTGCAAATGTTATCCTAGATAATTGTGTAGCACTTACCAGCAAAGAAACTTAGCTTCTTATAATCCCAAGGCATCCCTGGAATTAAGAGTTATATCTAAGTAATCAAGCACGCTATTTCCTCATCCTTTAACATGTCCTCTGGATGCCTTCCAAAAATTGCCAAACTAGAAACTAGAGCACTAATAAGAATGTATCTCCTGTCATGTAGTTTGGCTAAAGGCTCCAGAAGTAGGAAACTTTCAACGCTGAAAGAGTGAGCACAGATGCTGTGCCGGCAGGGAACAAGGATGCAAAGGGAGAATTGGATCCATGAACTGCCTGGCAGCTACTGCAAAGAGTGAAGCTCTATTTATTCACTGTGACATTCTGTCTCATCTTCTTCCTACCAAAGTGTTGTGCATAGGTGACAGAACCCAGAAAATACACTTTGTTGCCTCCCCAAACACTTAGAGATGTCAGGAGATACTTTTCCCAGGGGGTCTGCTTCCTATACATTCCCTAGACATTCCCAGGCACAGATTAAGAAAATGGAAAGTGAAATACTCCCTAAAAAGCTGACATTGGAGACGTTGCAACATATGAGATACCATGAGGTACCTCTATACCTATATCAGCTGTAAGCACAGCGCTACATAACTAAAAAGTAGTTCAGGAAAAGCTGACAGCAGCCATAGCAACAGGTTTGAAGAAGGAATAAATGCCGAAGACAGTACTAAATGAGAGCACCCCTCCTTCTCAATCAATTTCAAGTGGGAGCAGTTTTGTCACTGGAGGCAGCTGGGTGGGACTGGTCTCTTTTGGCAGTACCCAAGGGCTTTATAAGCATTTGCATGGCAGTAGCTCCCTGTTGGATCTGCTCTCCCAAGCAGCGCTTCTGTACCAAGACCCAGTGGATTCCTCAGCACTTCAATGTCCCCTGCAGCATGAGGGAGCTCCCACAATGTCCCCATGCCAAGCTGCTAAGGTGCATGGGATAATTCTGCTTAGGAGGTAGCCCAGGGTTAGGAGACAAGAAGATAGCACAGCTTTTCCAGAGTTCTGCTCCAGTTGGAGAGGGGTTTCTGTGGTCTGTTAGGAAGTGCTGGATGTTTACATTTTGCTTTTCCTGTCGGAAGAAATAGATCTGGCAAACAGCCAGCAAGCTATTTCTGGAAAACTACTTTCCTGGTAATTAAAAGCACCTGGACAGCCTTTCCTTGTCAAAACAGCACTGTCTGGCCAGGCCAGGCTTTTAGGGTCAGCATTTCAGGCACTGAACAGCTTTAACTGTGTTAGGAACTCAAGAATTCAAGGTGTTCCTTCTTCACCTCATACATCTTGAATGCCGATTTTCAACCCAAGTTAAAGATGATAAAGGACTGAGTGAAAGTCTGTGATGGCTAAACTGTCAAAAGCTCCTCAAACCCCAGACTTTCCTTCTGGCTCTGCCAGGTGTTCAAAGATCATGAGAAGAACTTAGAAATCATGTGTTCTTTGCCCGAGCCCTCCCACCTTCCGGGTTATGATCCTTTAGGGAGTTTTTGGATCATTTTTCAGGATCCAACCATATTTCATGTAAAATAAAAGCTTGGAGTCTTTCCCACTTGTGATGCAAATGCAAGACCTTCTGCAAAAAAACCCCAAAACGACTGTCATGAAGTTGGCAGTCACACTATTAAAGGTGGTGCTGTGGTAGTCAAAGTGAAATTAAATCAGAGAAATTGAGATGACTGCAATCATTTATAGTTAGTTTGCAGCAAGATCAGACTTTGCACTGCATTTTGGCTGCTGCTACTTCCTTACTAGCTTTACTAGTCAATCGGTGACTCTTAGAGAATGCATTGTGGCTACCTACTGATGTCTGGGGAGGGCAGGGGGACTGGCAGGACTTGCTCCTAAGGGCAAGATTATCTGTTGGCTAACAGCTGTTTTCCAGCTTCTTATACCAGAGCCTAGGTGAGGCAGTAAAGTTCACATGGCCAAAGCAAGGGCTGTAGCTAGTGGGATACAAAGAGGGAACACGGCCCACATTTGTGGATAACTGAGTTACAGAAGTAACTGGACATGGATGGAAGTCTTCTGTGTCCTGTGAAGGAGGGCTGAGGAATAAGGGGAGGCAAATTAGGGAATCTTCTTGGCAGCAGCCCTCTAGAAAGGAATAGCACCACCACTGACTTCTAAATAATTCCTCACCTCTTCTGTTTCTTTGCTAAAGCTCTTGTTTTTCTTCTGCCTGTGCCTGTCTTTAACTTCTTCCTCAACCCATGCTTTTATACAGCATCAAGCTCCAGTATCACCCATCAGAAAGGTCAGTTCATACAAGAAAGGGAAGGAGTCACTCCATCAAATCTTTAATGCTCTGAAGAAAAATCTAAATTATTTCTCTTACCTATCAGGCTTGCTTAGAAAAATCAAAACTTCTAATGAGCATGCAGACAGCAATCAAGATTAATCCTTCTGTATCTTAAGAGCTGGCAAGTAAAAACCTGAGGATCTCTTGAGAAGGAGAGCAGCAAATAAAATTTTGATAGTTAATCAGAATCTCTTGGCTACTGAGGTCAACATAGTCATGGTTTTAACTTCAATTTTGAATCACCTACCTTCAGACAAAGACTTGCTGCATCATGGAGATACATACGCCTTGTAGAATCAGAACTGGTTTATAGACTAGGTGAGATTGCTGCTGCAACAAATCATTTAAAATTGGGTCATAGTTATCTCACCAAACCATATATTAATAGTAAAAGCAAGATCAAGTTCTGGTGAAGAAAAAATAAGCTTTCTAGAAGAGAAACTTAATCAGTTTTATTCCCCAGATCAATTAAGTATGCCTGATATAGGAAATGAATTAATTTTGAAAATGCTCCATTATAATTCCCTCTGATAACCACTAAGAAGCATGAGCACATCTTCCATTATCTCCTGCTTTCCTCAGCTACAGGGATTAGGAATCATTCAAAAGGACACACTGTTTTGAAACTACAAGACACCCACCTGCTTGGGACCCAGGCAAGGCTGGTCACATCATTGTAGTACATGGGCTTGGTGAGTATTACCATGACAATGATTTTTTTTCCCGATATCTGTCATTAAGTGTCACTCGTAGAGTGCATTAGCACAAAGAAGCCAGTGACTGAGAGTGAAGAGCTTAGTCCTAGCATAAAGCCTCAGCACTATCTGCTTTGTCAAAGATGACAGTACAATCTGACAGAAAACCCATGCAATGTGCTTATGGCCTCTCCTGCAGTGCTTGCAGCCACAGACTGAGTCCTACCTCTGCTTAGGGCCATAGCAGCAATGCTCCTTCCACAAGAAAACCCCCCCAGTTTCAATGTTTTCTTTCTTTTGACCTCCTGATTTCATGTTCTACACAGTTGGTTTTATTCTTGATCCGCTGCTTTAAAACTTTTTTTCCTTGTTTCAATGTCACTTGACATTGAGCTCCACAGAGAAATAAGGCAGTAATTTTCTGCCATGCTCTTGATATCTGTTTTCCCGTCACCCTGTTCTCCTGTTTCCATTCTCCCTGGCCACTGTTATTTCTCACCTAAAAGGAGCGGTTTTGCAGTGACACAGTTAATTTGAGCAAGTGTACTGCTGCAGAACCACATATAGTATTTACCTGGAAGGAGTTATGTGCTTGATCTCTCAAGTAGAAACAGAGGTGACAGGTACAGCTCCTTAGGCTGGCACTCATGGGGACTAAAACACTGCAAAGCCACATTACCTCTGGCAGAGAACATAGTCCATGGAGCCACTGGTCCTATGCCAGGTGTGCTTTGGAGTCACTCTGCTCTGCAGCAATGAGTAGAGAGGACAAGTATGTAAACGATGCCTTGTTTTCATAGCCTGTAAAGCTGTTGCAACCGCTTACATCTGTATAGACGCACTCTGGAAAGTTCAGGATCTTCCAGAAAAAGGAAGTTTTTTCTTTAAAGAAGACAGATTATCCACCCAACCTTTAAGCTGTCAGCTGTAAAATTAACTTGAATTGTTGCTGGTGAGTGCCTATTGAAGCAGATTGAATCCAATCCATCTGTTTTTAAAGGGATCTGTACCTTCCATGGAGATTGTTAGTTGTGGACACGTCTTCCTTGCCCTTTGGACTCTTGTTTTCCTGGAGAGCAGAAGTACTGTTCGGAACAGCCTGTTTAACTAAGGAATGACACATGGAAGCATTGCATATACAAACTAATAATCCTAAAAGCAATGTGCTGGTGCATCGTTGTTCTCATGCAAGAAGAACACAGAGAAATAGAATTATTTCATTCATTATTTGATGTATAATTAATTATTTCATTTACTAGAGTTTAGTGAACATTTGTTTAAAAGCGTTTCCCAGTAGCATCAGGAGGCTATACAGTACTGACTGGGTTTAAGTGGTAGATAGAAAGAAATTAGTTTTAAAAATAGATATTTTAAAAAATGTTACCAAAATGCAGAACCTGTGATTTTTGAAAAGGATCAAGCTAAGCACTTGGCTCTCAATGAGACTTGAAAGGCCAGCACAAGAATTTGGCCAGCTAAGCCTCAGCATGCCTTAAAGGATGTTTAGGGCTGTAGTGCCACAGTAAATAGCAGGCTGTTGCCAAAACACCATTTCCAGTCAGACAGGACAAGTAAATGAACAAAGATCAGAGCACATCACCAGGCATTAGAATTGCAAGTGCAGGGATGCAAATTCAGAACCAGAGAGTTCAACCATGGTAGCTGGGATGTGAACTGATAATTTTTGGTGTCAGCTTTTGTTTTCTTCCCAGGAAAATGTCTTCCTAGCCTCTTGCCATCTTGCTGTTTAAGCTAAGGGCTACTGCCAAGCTGCTTGAAACTATCCCAATTCAATTACAGTGGTTTGGGCACAGTAAATAGGACCTGATATTCACCTAGAGAAGTCTTAAGATACCTTTCTGATGTATAGTGGTGGATACAAGCACTTCGGGGATTCAGTCTCACCTCTTCCTTTTTACCTCTTTGCTTCCTGTCATTTTTTGCATGCATTTATAAAAAGGAGATGTTTACCTTAAAAGCAGGCATTTGTGCAGAAAAATACTGGTGTAAAACGGGCCAGTTGCATTCCAGCCAGTAGTTTTATTGCTCAGAAAACTGCTTCTCTCACTTTTATGGTATTGCCAAAAGTACATTGCCATGAAAATAGTTAATGCTTCAGTACCATCTGTCAAACAAGCACAAGATGATAAGCCTGTATTTTAGGGGCAATCTCTGCAATGGACCAAAAGTTAAATGACCCTGAAGATGCTAATTGCTCTCCTAGGATGTTCATAAGCAGTCCATTCCTGACATAGCTGGCATGCATCACACTTGGAAGACATCTGCACTTCTGCATCGTTTCTCCACATTATTACTTATGGGGAGAAGGGGGGGCAGGGGTAGGGTTTTGCTAATAAGCAAAACATTATAAAACCCAGCATTCAAACTGTGCTCCACCCTCCCACCACAATTTGTAATGTCAGAAGAAAGGGAAAAGGAGGCTGACTCATTTTGTCAAAGAATTTCAGTAGATTTCATTTTAACATTTTAACATTTTCCTTCTCTAATGGATATCTGTCACCTTAGGATTTCAGTGGTCACCTGTGACTCTGGAATGACAATCTTCTGATGTGGAAATCTTGGTGCTGTTTAAGCATCAATATTTTTGCAAGTAGTGTCACAACCACGGTTTTTCTGACAAGTTTCTTAAGGTTTCAGTGCTTAAAGGTGGCAAGTTGTATTGTGGGAGATCATGGCTGATAGGGCTTCTGGACAACATAATGTATCCAGCCACTCCCTTTTCTAATGCCCTTGACAGAGGTTGCCAGTCATGTACACACCGGCTGGTTTCCACAGGCAGGTGATTTCTCTCATTATCAAGGGCAGACTCAGCTGTTGTAATGTTTTGTAGCACCAACTTTAGCTTGGTGTTATTTCATTTGGATTATATGGTGCCATTTATGGGGCTCAAATAGTAATTGAAAGTGATTCCACTGGAACTTTATATGCCAGGAAAAATTTATGCCTTTCTTTTGTGAGTTTGGAGGCAAGGACAAAAAAAATTGGCAGGTGGAGAAGGGGAAATGTTTCTGCCAGCTTCTGGTATTTCCCAGAATCCTGCCAGTCTGCTTCCTGGCTCTCTATGCCACTTCAGAGCTCTAGCTCCTGTGTGGGGCAGCTGAGCTATGGCTGTGGCCTTTGGTAATATGACAGGGACTGCCTATACTGAGAAGGGCTTTCCTCTTACCCCCTTCTGCAAGCCTGAGTAAAACTCTGATGTATATTTATTGTGCTAGAGTCCTTTGCAACCCATGACACTACTCCTGGCAGTAACTAAGTGATTACTTGGGACCTTGCATTGGTGAGACAGGCTATAGGACCACAACTTCTTTCCTACTGGAACAGAGTCCATTCACTCCTCTGTAGAAGATGACCTATTTAAAAGCTGGCGTCTATTTGTACTCAAATCACTTACAAAAATGTTCTGTTGTGTTGGAAGTAGCTCAGGTGCTGTAGAAGTTGGAAGGGACCCACATGGATCCCTAGAAAGGCAGCTTCTGGCCCTAAACAGAAGAACTCGCAAAATCACACCATGTGCATTGTCCAAACTTTGTCAGGCTTGCTGCTATGACCACCTCCATGGGGAGCCTGTTCCAGTGCCCAAACACCCTCTGGGTGAAGAACCTTTCCCTAATATCCAATCTAAACCCACCCTGACTCAGCTTCAGGCCATTCCCACATGTCCTGTCACTGGTCACCACAGAGAAGAGATCAGTGTCTGATTCTCCTCTTCATCCCACGAGAAAGTTATAACTGCAGTGAGGTCTCGCCTCAGTCTCCTCCAGGCTGAATGGACCAAGTGACCTCAGCTGCTCCTTAGTCATACAGCTTCCCCTCCAGGCCCTTCACTGTCTTCATAGCCCTTCTTTAGATGCTTTCTAATACCTCTATATCTTTCTTATATTGTAGCACCCAAAACTGCTCACAGGCCTCGAGGTGAGGCCATACCAGTGCAAAGCAGAGCAGGACAATCACCTCACTTGACCTCACCTCTCTTGACAGGCTGCTGATGCTGAGCCTGAGGCACCCCAGGACACGGCTGGCCCTCGTGGCTGCCAGGGCAGCTGACTCAATGCTTTGGAGTGTGCTAGTCTGTGGGGGTTTTATGCATATTTTCCCTTCAATTGCTATGTGAAATATATAGCCTCCCACTCACCTGCCTTCCCACACAAAGGAAGCTGGCTACTGAGTGAACTTAGGAGATTAAAGGTGTTACCCACGTCCAAAAAGTCATTTTCAGCTATGGCACTTTAAAGTCTTTTTGAAAGTTGTGTAAAAAAAAAAAAAAAAAAAAAAAAAAAGAACAAAAAAAGAACAAAAAATGTTTTCCAGTTTTTCTTTGCTGGCCCCTGGCCCCCACAGCAAAAAATATCTTCTTCCCTCAGTCAAAATAAAACCATCCCAAATCTGGACCAACCAAAAGTCAGGTTACCTTCCTCCTTGTCATAAAAAGTGACAGGCTTTATTTGAATATCCTGTCTGTTTTACACTCCATCTGAAAGATGTCTCTGCTAGCAGCTCAATGCACCTTTAATTTCTTATGATGAAAAATAAAGGTACCATTTAGGAGTTAAAATACTACCCAGCAGTCCCCAGCCAGTACCCCCTGCAGCTACCGGCTGTGGAGGGCCTGTACCAGCAGAAACCAGGTTAGAGCCACATCCAACATTTGGAACCTTTCTGCTTGATGGTAGGACCATCCTCAGCTGAAGCATTTAATCACTCACTCTTTTTTCACCAAAAGAACTGCTGCTGAGGTTAGTGTAGCATTCCTCTGTTGTAGTGTAAAAGGGACTTGCAGTTCTGCTTGAGAGCTGCTCCCAAAAGACTCATCTCTGGTTTTGGTGGTACATGGAAGCCTGGAGGACCCTTTTAAGGTCTGAGGTGGTGTAAGTAAGAGCCAGAGCAATGTCAACCAGAAAGATCACTTTGGACTCCCGTAGCTCCAGGGCACTGAGCAATGATGGATAGGACAGAAATTAATTTGGAATTCTGTGTGGGTCACACATGTCCCATAATATCTGAATCTAAGGACTTGCAAGGGGAAGCAAAGCCAGAGCAGATCTTGGACCTCAGTGTGAAATCACAGCAGAGAGTGCTTCCTCCTTTGTGAATGACAATAGCAACATAGCCTGTTACATGTTACCTGTCTTGCTGAGGTAGCAAGCCACATGCTAATACACTTGTTTCTTATATATGATACATCGTTATGCTTTGCACTGTTTTGCCTGTAAACCTTAGCCAAGGAACGTACTCCTTGCCCAGTCAGTGATGAATTCATCCAACCCAGCATCCTGTCTCCAGCAGTGGCATTAGGAGATCCTGTTCAGGAAGAGCAAAGCTGACTGCTCTGTGAGTAACATTCGTGGCATCCAAACATTATAGAATCATCTCTGCCTTCTCCTTGTTTACAGATATATTGTCCATGAATGTGTCCATGAAGTTTCAGAACTGCTCATACTGTTTGCCTTTAAAACTTGCCATGACTACACACAAGCTCATCGCCTGCCATGTACAAAAACACTTTATATTATGACTGTTAAATTGGATTTAATGAACAAGTTTTTCTTTCATCTTATTTCCAGGGAGCTTTCCCTTCTCCTAATTGAAAGCTTGTAGCTTTTTAAGACTCCCTTGATAAGACAGCTGCACCATCATCCACATTTCATTACCTGCTCTTCTTGGTACCTTCCCTCAGTCCATTCTGTCCCTCTTGCAATGCTGAGAGCAGCGACAAGCCTCAGTAAGGACATGGGTGCACCTGGGTTTTACATATTGGCAAAACCATGCTCTCTGCATTGTTCTCAACTCCCTTCCTGACAATGCTCAGCAATTGGATGCTTCTTCTGGCTGACACTGCACATTGAGCTGATGAATGAAACTGGAATAACTAATGAGAATACACTATTGTGATTGAGGCTGGCTGGGGTATGCAGTTAAATATGGCCATTCTGATTTTTTTTCTTTTTTAAACCGTATTCTATTGGCAGTCTCAATGAAAGACAAGTATTACCAGCCAGGGTAACTGCTCCAAATTGGACAGCTTTGGATCACTATAATTTTGTAGTCTTCCAATTCTGCATATAGAATTAGTAGTATTCCTTATGGTGTAAACTAGAGCACCCATAAGTAATATGCACATTCTTCCTGGATTTGTGTGCAGGGGCCCAATATGACTTAAACCTAGGTCTCTTTCAAAAACCTGATTATAAGGATGTGGAATAACTTCTTTCTGACACTTCCATTTGAAGAGGTTTTATGACTCAGACAAATTAACTTTCAGTGAGTTAAATAGTAGAAGCTTTAGCCCAGAAGCAACACCTACCCAGTTTCATAAGCCTGTCACTCATATAGCTTTAATAACAGCCTGTAGAATAAACAAAACTCACCTATAGAAACAATTAGGCAGTAGCAGTTGTAGTTCAGGAAATTTCCAGCAGATTAGTAACAAGTTGGGAAGAGCCTGTGGCCTGAAATGCAACTTTGAGCCTCTAATTCCTAGGAAATTGTGTTGTGATGGTTATTGCTGCTGAACAATTAGCACCTGGAAGGGCTTTAAAAATTTTGGCTTTTAATTTCTCTTTTCCATTTTCAGTATGTGAAGGCTCCAGTTCTGGCATGAATCACAGCTCTTTGAGATCCACTTCTCGCCTGAGGTGTGCATGGGTAGCAGTGAACCAGAGAATGCTATAAAGGGCAGAAGCATTGACTGAAGGAAGCAATCAGGTACACATGTGATTCTTTCTCCATGGAGCTCTCAAAATCTAATTAGAAAAGTTTTTGGAATCCTCCTCCCAGAATTTTAAGCAGCCTAGAGGACACAAAAATTCCTTTTGAATGGGTACATTAGACAAAAAAAAAGTTTAATGATTTTCTTTTTTTGCCCCCTCTAATGAATCAAACACAAATTGCATTTCTGTTTTATGTTACAAAATATTTACACTTTTTAGTGCCTGATGTTTCTTGACAATTTTTTTTCCTTTTTTTGTGACCACCTTCAGCATATCTGTCTGAGTCTTTTCAAATGTTTATGAATCTTCATAGTTCACTTCTCTGTCCTAGAGACAGAGTCCCTGATGGTTGGAAGATGAGTACTTCCAACACCCCAGAAACATTTCTAGAAAGGAATCAGTTCTTGCCTTGAGGCCTAGTAAGAGTCAGTCAGAGAGATACTCTGAAACAGTAACAAACCCATGCTCTCTGTGTGTCAGTTTAACCCACACATAAATCCTACTGATGGCATTAGTTATGATTATAACTAAAGATATGCTGTAAAGGTTTTTTTTTTTTACTACAATCCTAGAAATACTCTGCTTAGACATCTCTACAAGCAAATTTAATGCAGTTCTCTACTATTTTGGATGCTCCAGAAATGAGCCTATGTCCCAGAACTTCATAGGCCTCCTGATTCAGGTACTTGACATACAAGTAATCATATGACGTACACTCAGCCACAAGCGTTAATGAGAAAGTAATTAATTACAGATTCCATGCAGCTTGTATTTGAAAAGCCCCACCAGTTATACCAGATCCAGACAGATGTGGTGTGGTAAAAGGAGTTCAGCTTCCTGTAAGAGTGATGTAGCTGCCCAGTTGCTCTCTGGAGCAAAGAATTAACATAGCCTAAGAGATATAATGCCCTTTGCTTCTAAATTGGGTTCTATGGCCTCTTCAATGAAGAGGAATGAGTGAACTTAAAAGTCCAAGGATGTCTAGAGTCTGGAGATGGCAACATTAACTTGCAGATACTTAAAATTTTAACAGATGAGAATTCCATTTCTTGTGTTCTTGGTGCATTTTGTTTGTTTGTTTTGTGGGTTTTTTTGTTTTTTGTTTTTTTTTTCATTTTATGTTCTCTTTCAGAGCTGGCTGCCATTACTGCTGACATCCCACTGAAGAAATTCCCACTGAATTTAAAGGACAACTGAATTGGTTACCAGGTTTTTGTACTGGAAAGGTACGCAATTAAAAAAAGCCACGCTGTTCCCATTGGGCTGGAGCCAAGGATGACCAAGTGTGCTTGCTCAAGTGCAGCTGTGACACTCTAGGTGCAGCCCAAACAATGGAACCCAGTCTGGCCAGAAGCTGCAGGTTGGCAGCTTAGACCTACTGGGGGTCTGCCCAGGCACGGCAGGGAATTTATTTTATGAGTCAGAGCTGTAACTTCCAAATGGTTACAGTTAGATCTGCAGAAGTTATGTCAGCATAACAACCTCACAGCAGCCAGTGAGACTTCTGTCAGGTGTGTGGCTTACCAGGAGGAGTCTTCAGTTGGAAAACAATTCTCAGGTGCTTTGCACTAAATGGAAAGTGTAAAAAGTTTAATTAATATTTTTTGTATTGTGTTTATTGCTTCATTTCAGTACTCCCCAACATTAAAAAAACCCTTCTCTGAAGTAATTATCTATTTCTATTTCCTACAAATCTTACTGATATGAAGTGATGTCTATACACTGTCTAACTTCAGCTGTAGGTCTCAGCCTCCCAAACAAGGTTTGTGTGTGCCCTTACAGAATGATAGCATAGTTTGAGTTCGAAGGGACGTTTAAAGGTGATCTAGTCTAGATGCCCTGTGATAAGCAGGAACATCTCCAACTCCATCAGGTTGCTCAGAGCCCCGCCCAATATGCCCTTTAACATCTCCAGGGATGGTTCATCTACAACTGCCCCAGGCAATCTGTTCCAGTGATTCACCACCCTCACCATAAAATTTTACTTCCGTATATCCAGCCTGAATTGACCGTCTTTTAGTTTAGACACAATTCCCTCTTACCCCGTATCAACGGGCCATGCTAAAAAGTCTGTCCTCACGTTTCTTACAAGCTCCCTTAAAGTACTCAGAGGCTGTAACATGGTTTCCCAGGCGCCTTCTCTTCTCCAGAGAACAACCCCAATGTCCTTATTCTTGTGAATTTTCCCATGAACTCCCATGGAAACAGTTGCTTCCGTAATGCTATGCATATGTTTTGAGGGCTTAGAAAAGACAGGGAAATGACAAACATATGACCACAAAACTTCTGAGAAAATGAGGACTGCCAGAGTTTCCGTAATTAAAAAAGATATGCTCTGTAAACTGTCCCTGCCTCCCCCTTTCCCTCATCCAAGATGAATGAAATGTGGAACACTTCGCTGAGCCTGGGAAGTAAGTTACGGTTATAAAAGGGATTGCGTTTGATGATGTCACGTCCCTTTTGATGACATGGATAAAACATGTCCAAACCCGTGCATGGAGCGGGATGAGACTTTCTTGGGGGACTGTTCTGGGAATGAAAAATAGTGCAACAAGCAGAGCCCCTCACTGCGGCAAACCCTCGGCGGGACTCGGGCGCCCCTTATCCCGCCCGGGGCCACGTGTGGCCGGGGAAGGCGCAGAGGGCAGCGGAGCACCCTGGGCCGGGTTAACCTCGCTTTAGCCCTGACCCTTCTACGGATCACCCGCCCCCGAGCACCGTGCCAGGGCCGGCCGGGCGCGCCCCGCGGCGCCGCTCCCTCCACGGGCGCCGACTAAGACCGGGAAACTTTCGGAGGGAGCCGCTTCCTCGCCCGGCCTGGCTCGGAGGGGAGATGTCAGATCCCGGCAGGGAGAGAGGGAGAGGGGAAGGCGGGGAAGAGCCGGCCGCAGCCCCTCCGGCCGCTGCCAGACGGCCATTTAATCCGGGGCGAGGGGCCGACACGAGGAGGCGAGGAGCGGCGGCGCAGGGAGGCGACCGGCCTGGCTCTCCGGCAGCCGCTGCCCCGCTCACCCCCTCCCTCCCCCTACGCAGGGCTTCCCCGCGGCTCCGTCCCCCCGCCTCTCTCAGGGCGGGGCGCGGGGGAGGGCCGGGCTGCCGGGCGGTGTGGGGCTCAGCCCGGCCATGTCTCCGGGGGCGGCGGCGGCGGCGTCGGGCTGAGCGGCCGTGCGCGCAGCGGGGAGCGCTCTCGGTGACCATGGGGCGGCTGCCCCTGCCCTGCCTCTTGCTGCTGCTGCTGCCGCCGGCCGAGGTGAGACCGAGCTGCGGGGGGCGGGGGGCTGCCGCACCTGTCCCCGCCGCGGCTGCCCCGGCTCTGCGGGGCAGGTGTGCGGCTGGGCACGGCTTTGTCCCGCGGCGGCTCCGCTGGTGCCGCCGCCCGAGGGGAGGGTAAGGGAGGGCTGGCGTGCCGCGGTGGGGCCCGGCGGGGGCGTTGCTCACCTGGAGGTGGGATCCCCGCGGCCGTCCCCCGCCCCGCCGCAGCGGGGGCTGTGCTGCCGTTTAACCCGGCGGTGCGGCCGCGTGACTGCTCTGGGGGCATGGGCCTGCCCCGCTTGTTTTCCTGGGTAAAAGCTGCCCTGGGTACAACAGGGACGGCTCTCGTCTCCCTAGTGTCGTAGCCTGCCCTCCTCGTGTCTCCGCTCGTTAATTATATTAATGGGGTATATATGATAATAGGGTGTTTGTGCATTGCCCGTGCCGGTGGTGCACATCACTGGCTGGATTGCAGCTTTCGGGATCAGCGCGGAGTTTCCACGGGAAAATGCTGCCGTGGTGCGGAGCGAGCAGCCCTGGTGGTGCCGGGCAGCAGATCAGCAGGAGGCCTTGCCCAGCACGCTTGGCTTTGAGGCCTTGCTCTGGTCCCGCGTGTGTTGCAGGATGTTCTTCCAAGAACACCTTTCAGTGATGTAAATCAGAATCGCTTGCCAGGTGATCCACTCAGCATGCTGGCACAGCCTCTCTCACCCTTGCTTCCCTCACCTCATGGTGTTCTCGGTGTTCCCGTAGGAGCTTCCTGACTGCTGTGAACTCTGATGTTCTGCGGCTTGCTGAACTTTTACTTCCAGATGCACCCGCTTGTCCTCTCTGCATCAGCGGTTTCTGCTACAGAAGTGTAAATGTGTTTTGATAGGAACCAAGGTGCTCTGTAATCTGTGGTGACAGATCTGCCTGAGAGCTGCAGAGCAGAACTGCACTGCTGCTTTACATTTTTGACTACTTTTTCCTTACCTTAGCACCAGCTTGTGTTTGCAGCCAATGAGTGTTGTAAACCTTTGCCACCTTGTCTTGTCTGTTGGGGTACTTTGCAGTGTGACTTAATGATCTCTTATGTTCTCTGAATTAGGCTCTTACTTGGTGTCTAATATGTTTCATAATAATATTTTAAGAAGACCCTCTCCTCAGTTACATGTACTTATATTTATGCATTCATCATCTTGGGACCCAGCTGCGGACATTCAAGTAGGTGTTGTCATTACCTGGTGTTATCAGAGCTCCCATCAACATGCTACAGGACACAGGTCAGATCTGCAATTTTTGGTGTGGCTCATAATTTTTGGTGGGATCTCTGGAGCTCGTAGTGTCACTGTTGAAAATTTAGAAGATAACGTTCTCAATTTTGACTTAATTGTACCTATGAATGTGAAAGCTGAGGCAAGGAATTCTCAGTTTACCAGGCTTCTTAACTTGTGCTGATCAGCACCTGGTGGAGTTATGAACATTAGGAGCATGTACTTGAACTGCAGACAGCTGGGCAGAAAGGTCCTTTAGGATTTTTTCCTTAGAGGAGTAGAATGTAAACCAGGTGCTCACTGATGGTATCGTTCTGCAAATCATCTTCTCATTTGAAATGACCAAGTTTCACCGTAGCCACTTTTGTCATGTGGGGTGGGATTACTCATATTTGAAAGGGCTATTATGTTTCTATAGCCTATAAGCCATAAGGATGCAGAATAAAGCCTTGCTTGGAGGCAATGCATTAAGCACAATGGTCTTGTTACCCATTGCAATGCTGTTCACATAGTCTTGCCCTCTAAAAATGAGGATGCTCTCGAAGAGGGCACAGTTTTGCCCTTTGTGTAGGGCTCTTTGCATAGGCTCAGGTGGGTGTTAGAGTTGGCCAGTATTGTTTGAAGTGTGGCATGTGTTCAAGTACAGGAACATGGCCTGGCACTGCCTGGGGAGGCATTTAGCTGCTGTAGGAAGGTGACAGTAGATGGCAGGACTGTCAGGCATGTGGCATCAGCTGGCCTTTGTGTGTTACCTGTAAGAACTATTAATTGCCCCTTCTCTGCTGTCTCCCAGCCAGCTCCTGAGTAGAGAGGCAGTGAGTGGGGTGGAAATGGCTCTTGGCTGGGTCTGGCCTCTGTGCTGCCTTTCAGATGACTATGAGGTTGGAGAGGGGACAGCACTCCACACTGACACCATTGTGGGTCCAACCACACTCCGGGAAGCAGCCGGAGCTGTGAAACGGCTGTGTCATGGCAGCTCCTCAGTGGTGTGATGGGCACATGATCTTTCTGTGGCGTTTCTTACTCAAGGATAAGCATCTTGCTTATTTTTGATGAGTTACAACATAGTGGCTAAGGTTGGAGTTGTTAAAAAACAAACCTTGCTCTCTATTTTTTATTGATATGATCATATTAGTGATGTGATAAATAGCATTACTACTACAAGAGCAACAGACGGTGTTTTTGGACTTGTTTCGGTGTTTAGAATTGCAAGTGCCTTTTATGTGGACCTAATAGCTTGTTGTTACATCTTATTCCATACACAGAACTACTGATACTGTGTGAGTTGATTATATAGGATTATGACTTAATTACTAGTCTGAATTTCCAGCTGAGGAATTTAAATGAAGAACTCTCTTATCAAAAAATGTGGGCTTGCCGTGTGTGTATGCTGCATGTGAGATAATTTCTGCTATATATTGGTTATTAGTAATCATCCTTGTTGAGTCTTCTCCTATATAGTACACTAAATTTAAATTTTAGTTTGTGAAATTATTATGTGTAATCTTCAGCACATGCAAGAAGAAGTTAATGGTAACTTCCATTTAACTTTGTGACAGGTCTACATACAGCTCATTTAGAGGCTAATGAAACAATAAAGATTGAGAAACGTGAGGCTCTCTTGCTGCTTCTGTACATGCACTTCTGGGGCAAACCCTTTAATAGCCACTGTTGGAAACACAGGTATGAGTTTTGCTGGTCTGGAGACTTCAGCAGTCCTGAACTTAGGCAGCATAGACCAGGAGGGGAAGCTCTGTAGCTGTGAACAGTTTGCTTGTGCCTGAGGAGCTTAGAAAGAAACTTTTCATCTGCCAGGCCAGGTTATTTTCATGTCATGACTGTTTTCATTTTTGTTTAAAACGGCAGTACAGGTTAATTTCCTGAGCTTCTTTATGTTTCTTACAAAGCCACATAACACAAGCATCTTCTGCAGTGCTCAATGGAGGCTTTGTCTTCAGCGTGGCATGGATGTGCCTAGCGCTTCCTTAGAGGCATAGGCTGGCTGCACACTGCAGCACACTCGCATGGTTTCCAATACTTTGAGTCTCCAGCCAGCAGCACACAACAAAATATCTTCTTCTGCATATTTGAGATCAGAATTCAGGCCCACAGTGGAAATGTCTGTGCAAACAGCCACGCTATTATTAGTACTTCCTCAATTATGTGAGCTGCATGCAAGTCTTTGTTGAGAATTTTTATGGCATGTAATTTTTTATGGTTGGAGTTTCTAAATATGAGCGAAATTGCTGCTGTTTTAAAATCTTTGGTTGTTCATTGTGCAGGGCATAATCTATATAATTTTAATTTATGCATTTCCTTCTTTCTACTAGAATTACAGTGTATCATAGGGGAAACATTTTGACAGTGTTGAAGAGTGGTTGGGTACTTGAACGTTTGTAGGTGCAAAGCCTAGCTGTGACATTTACCTGCTTGCTTGAAAGATTCTCGATATGAGCAAAGGCAAGAGACACTACTAAACCAGTTGGTGGCTGCACATCTGGTTATTAGCCTGATCCTTTTAGTTTGACTCCAAGATTTGAATGCAAATAGTACCCTTGAACATCGTGAAAGGTTGCTGGAAGTGTAGGAGGAGCTAGTTGAATTTTCTCCAGCAGAGAGGGCCTGCTGCTATGTAGGGATGGGAGAGTGAAAGAACTTTGCCTTAAATGGAGGTATCAGTAGGAAATTAATTTTCAGCAGAAGATGACTATGCAGGGGAGGACTTTAATTGGGAGGGGGGTAAGAAAATGAAGTGTAGGTGAATATGTGCTAATATGAAGTGTTAGAAAGCAAAGAATGTGGGGGAAAGAGTGATCAGGCATCACAGGAAGAGAAGAACAAAACAGATGCACTGCTCTGGAAGGCTGCACCAAGGCTCTTTTCTAAGTGCTTTCCAGCTGCTCCCAAATCTATCTGCACATAAACAGGTCTCCTGGGGCTATTAATCCAAGATTCCAGGAGAAAATCCAAGATTAAGTGGGAAAAGTATTTCTGTAATCAAACAAAGAATGGACATGTAAATGTGGTCCAACCAGAGCTGAATCAAAAAATTCATGGCCTCATTTAGTTATCTTCCATGGCCTTCATGACTTATCAGTAGAAAAGGCAGGGAAAGATATGTCCATATCTTTTCATAAATGTTGTTGGTATTTGGCACATCACTGAAAGTACTTCTTTTTCTACCATCATCATGAAATTGGAGGAACCCCTTGATATTGGAAACCAAGCAGTCTACCCATCACTTTTCCTTCTGTGCTCTCTGTGAAGATCCCAAAGGCCATGTAGGAAAGCTTCTTTCTCCACCTGTAGAATTGTAATAGGAAAAAGGGGAATTGTGCTTTTAACTGTATCTCATAAATGAAGATAGTGCACCTACAAAGAAGTGGCAGCTCTATATGGAGGAAGGGGTGATGCTGGTGTTTGCTGTGGTACCAGACCTGCGGGGTCTGTATCTGACCTTGGCTCTACGTGGTGCTTCAAACCCAGCTGGTATGAGTGGGGAAAGGGGTTAAGGCTGTGTTTGACATGAGTACTGCTTTGGGGAGGAGAAGAGACCCCTGTTAGGATCACTTTCAGGCTCTCCTAGCCAGTGCCTGGAAGTCTTTTTCTCTCCAGTGCTGCCCATCTGCTTGTTCACGTTCTTCTTGTACCTCCCGTTTGTTTGGCACACTTCTGACTTTTCTCACTCTTTTGTACAGTTTTAGCCAAACTGAACAAGTAAAAGAAATACCTAGTGAGTCATTAGGAAGGTCTTATTGCATGCAAAGTTTTTGTTGTGTTCTGCTTGTGGGCTTCTGCTTTAGGGTTGAGAATGTGGGCATTTTCTTTAAATGTTGGGTTGGGTGTTTTGTTTATTGGAAGGGCTTAATGGTTTTTTGGTTGATTGGTTTGCTTTGTGGTGTGCAAGAGAATGCTGTCTACATGCTGTAGTACTGGTTTCTGTTCTCTGTGCAGCAAATAAGCCAGGGCTTGAGTATATGGAATAATTTATGTGAACTTCAGCCCTATTTTCCTCATTGAAGGTAAGAAATTTTTGCTGCTGAGACTGTAAAGTCATAAAGACTTGAACATCAGGTGCAGAGCTGTGTTGCTAATTACAGCCTGTCTCTTGTGGCTTGGTAAGCAGATGCAGTCTCTTAGCACTTCTGAGCCCCAAAGTGCTGGAGCCCTCCCTCCCATCATAGCCCAGGTGAGTGGAGAGATGTGAGTGCCTGGGAGCTTTCCTTTGTTAGGCCGTTAGAGTTGTACCTACAACACAGCTGGCTCTGTGATTAGGTGTGATTTTTCAGAGTAATTCCTTGCTTCCTTTTGGCACTAATTTGGTAGGGGGTTGTTTTTGGTGTCTGCCAGCTTGCAATCAGTTTGGCTGAACCTAACCTGCATGGGAGTGTTCCCCAAAAAGGGTTATTTGTGCAGACCAGCTTTGTGAAAACTCAGCCTGATCTTGGTCATTGAAGGATTGTAGCTTGGCATGGCTTTAAATGCACATTTAAAAGCCTCTGCTTCTGCTAGTTCAGCAGGATTTAAAATTTTTTTTTAATGGAGTGTGTCAAAATGAATCATTCATGGATGTCTTAGCAGGTGGGTAGTAGGACAGGGAGGTCTACATGCCTGTGAAAAGACTCCTAGTTCAGTTCATGATGTTACACATCTTTCACTGCTTGCTGATGATTTGTCTCTGCAATGGTAGATGGCTCTGGAGGGTGTTTTTGCACATGAATGCTAGTGGCTTTTGTTTCTGCATTCCCCATCCTGGTAGAGCTTAGACAGAGCTTTCTGTCATTATTTCCTCTTGTGCACTTGGATTCTAGTAAACTAGAGCACTTTTTATAAGCTTCCTTGTTTATTTTCTTATATACACACACATGAACGGGTCACTGCTGGCAAGTCTGTTTCTACATACCTGGTTTTGAGTCCTCACTTTCCAATTGTATTTTCCACCAGCTCTGTTTCTTGATGTAAGGAGAGAGACATGCAAAGGATTGGTTTATGAGAGCCACACTGACTCATGAGACAGGAGGATGCTGCAAAGGATGGGGCAGCAGAGCTTAGCTTTGGGGTAGGCCAGCCTATAAAAGCAGCAGAGCATGGGACCATCCATGGTATTACAGACTGGGAAAGCTTCCTACTGCCTCCCCATAGCATTTGTTGTGACTGCAGAATCAACAGTCCCTGTAGATAAGTGGAGGATGCTTCTTTCTGCTGCCTTTCCTTCCCAAGGTTTCCTCATGCCCGAAGTAGCTCAGACAACTGATTCCCAGATTGTCCCGTTGAAATTTTCAACTTAATTTTCCTGAAGGTCTCATGATACAGAAGGGGAAAATTGTGAGACTTTATTTTAGCTACCTTCATCTGTCTGCATCAGCTTAAGGACAAGTGAATTGTCAGTTACTGTCTGAATTGATAGTAAGAGAGGTCCTGTCTTCATTTGTCAAAACCTGCTCTGCTGCTTGACTTTGTGCAAGGTGGCCTCTGTGCTTTGAAGTGGAAAGAGCAGGGTGGATGCTGGAGTGGAAATGGAGAAGGCTTCCACCACCAGGGACATCTATGTTGGCAAGGCAACCAGTTTTTTCTGCTGGCAGGGGTTTGGGGTAAATGAGCTCTCTGAGACCAAGCTGTGTTTTTGGCTGACAAAGAAAAGGGCTTCCACTGTATCCCTCTGGGATGCAGGTGAAAGAAATGCACATTAGCAGAAAGTAGCAGTGTAGAACCTTCAGAAGAGCTAGACTTGGCCTTGCTGGTGATTTTAGTACAATAGGAGATGTGCTGTGGTTTCACTGTACTTTTTAAGCAATAAATGTGACTTTTATTAAAACACAAAGTGAGGTAAAGTATCGGTGTCTGTAGCTGGCATAAAATTTACACACATAAAATTGTAGTGTGTTAATAAGGGAGTCTAAGGTTTTCTTCCTTTTATGATCATGATCTTTGATACTGCAGGAATTTTACATACTTAAAAGTACATCAAATCAAGGCAGAAATGGACAACAGTAATTCGGTAGGGTCCTTTTGGATCATCAAATTCTGTTTTCTTTATTTGCTTTTCTCTAGTGAAGGCAGATTATGGGAATTCTAAATGCGCGTTTTATAATTTCCTATTTACAACCAAGTTTGGAATTGAGTCCGTGGCTTTCCTGCTACATGAATTATCTCTTCTAAATTCTGGTGTTCTTTCCATCTGCTTGCAGGGTCAGCTGCTTCTTCTAATTCTTGGCCTAACTTTCAGTACCAGTAAAAATGTCCTTTTTGTGGTCAGATCCGATGTGATTTTTTGCTAAGTAGACTGTGCCTGGTTAACTGAGGTCTTTGATGGTTTCACCTTCTATGGATTTATACTTTTTTTTATTTTATAAAGGGGAAATACGGGAATTGTAACCACAGTTTCCTTCCCACAGCCTTTGTAAACATGTATCTTCAAAAAAGAGAAGTTCTTTCTTAGGGGAAGTTTGTTATCTTTGGTTCAGTTTACATAACTCTTTTTTAGGGTAATTCACATCTCATTCTGTGCAGCTGGGCACCAGGGAGAAATGAGCAGCCCAGCTTTGAGGCCAGGATCTGGCCTTTTTAGCTGGCACACTGGCCATGTCACAGACACAGGCCTGGTGTTTTAAACTCAGTTTCCAATAAATTTTGTATCTGATAGTTGAGGAAAGGAGACCAACATACTCTTACATGAGGTAAAGGAGTGGCATTAACATCTGCAGAACAAAAGTTGTTTGTTGGTTTTTTGTTTTTTCAGTATCTCTCTGCTGTTCAAAATCCTATTTCTGAGATGAAAGGAAAAAAAGAAAAAATCTTGTGAAAGTGTATTTTGTGTTTTTTTTTTTTCAAGTAAGTGGTAGCCTAGACAGTTATTCTAACTTTTTACTAGTTTTAAGACTTCTTACAACCAACTAAAAACCGCTTGCTTTATTGCTACTATTAAATTGAACATGTTCATTTGAGTGATCAGTGATAAATTAAATGCATTGCCACATCCATTTTAAAATAATTGAAACTATCCCTCAGCACATGCTAAGCAGTGGTAGATATTGGTATTGTGAATGTATTAAATGAAATCCAATTATAAGTTAATAATTATGGGAAAGGACAAGGCTGTAAGATCTGGAAGTGGATCTCTTGGGCCTTTGTTCTGTAATCTCCATAACAAAGCAGGTAATTGTATGTATATGACAAATCTCAACAATATACTCCTTTGTCCCTATTAAAAGAGAAAACTTACCTTTGTCTGTAACTTATTAAGGAGTTGCATTTGGACATGTTAAAATTTCAGGGAGATAGTTCCAGAGGAAAAAACCTAGCCAGTTAACAGAAGGAAAAAAAAAAGCAACAAACCCAACCCAACTTATGTGTTAAATCCGTTTGGAGACAGGCCTTTTTTCCCCGCTTAACAGTTACAGATTAAATGTTGCTATGAAGTGTTTAGGTGTTTCTTCATAAGATGTGGCTTTAATGGCCAAGTCTTCCAGCACTATGTTAGTGCATTTTTATCTTCTTTCCAATGATTTTTTTACTATTGCTGAAGGGTAGTTGATCTAAAATAGCATGTCGTATTTTTATGCGGATTTAAGACTATATAATGAAAGTTTAATTGCTTCTGTGCTTTTATTGTGTGTGCCTAATTCCTCTGTGACATTCTTGTTTCTGATGTCTACTGTACACTCATAGTAAAATAGCCATACTAAAGATGCTAATAATCAGCTCTCTACATTCATGAATTTGAAGGCCTAAAATTCTTGGAAAAAAATAGCTCTATCCTTAACTAACTTTATAATGTGCTTTAAAAAACCACCAAACACCCAAACTAAAGTTTTCCAACAAGCTATTATGTGCTTTTGATGATTAAAAGGTATAATTATGTTTATTATACTCTGAATTAAGCTAACACTTGCTTTCTTTCTCGTCTGCAATATTTTGGGGAGTCCTACCACTGCTGATGAGAGTGCATATGCTGAGCTTTAGCCAGCAGCAAATATTTGCAGGTGGATGCAATATCAGGAACAGCCTTAGGCAATACTCATTTCCCAGTCCTACGAGACAGGTCTATGGTATGTGGTTTAACTGGTATTTATTTAACTATTGTCTTCTGACTCGATCTTCATAATTTTACATGTATCTGTTCAACTATTTCCTGGTTCAGTGTGCAAAGCACAACACTGCAGAAGGTCAGAGCTGTTATTTAGTTACTGCAGAGCATACTTTTCCCTCTTCACTGATAATGGAGCCTAGTTCTCTTTATGCTGGAATTGGTTAGTACTTCATCTATGTGGTGCAAATAGTTCTAAATTTCTGAAAATTTTAGCAGACTACACAGCCTTTTCACTCACTTGCACTGTTTTCAACTTGCAGGAAGGGACTCCTATCCATCCAGCAGTTAAGTAATTAAGTTAATGACTGAGTGATTCACACAGAGCAGCCCCTGCTCCATCCTAGCAGATCCACTGCCTGCTTGCAGTGCTACTGCTGGACAGAAGGTCATTTCTAATAACCTTCACTGTGCCCCACAGGTTATGCTGCAAGCAGAGTTCTATGCAGTGCATTTATGGTTGGTAAGGAGTGTGTGCAGTGATTTTTCCTCCTAGCCCTAAGTTTAGGGCTATTCACAACACCTGGCACAGTCGCTAGGAACAGTAAGTTGTAATACCCAGCTCTGGAAAAAGCCTGTTGCTATAGACTGCGTCTCCTGCAGTCTTGTTTGTGCAAATTGCCTACCTTAATTGCTTCTGTCTTGTAAATGATTTTTTTTTTTAATTGGCAAAAGGCAAGACGAAAAAGAAAACAGGTATCTCTCATGTAGACATTTATTCAGTCATTGCTACATGTAGTATTTTGTTGTTCACTGTTGTCTCCAGATTTTATCAAAATTCATTCCATGAATGTTTATCTGAGTTTTGCAGTGAGAATTGGTTAGCTGAACATTCTATCTTGTCCTATAGAAATGTGTGGAAAAGATGGGAGATAAGAAAGTGCTAAACTTCAGTTTCTGTTCTGAACAAAGACCTCTTACTTTTGCTTTCCTAAAGTCAGATATTTGCTGTTTTATGCTCTAGCATGAAACATAGCACTGATGAAATCCTGCTGCAGTTTTGAAGTATGAAGTTAAGGACTGAGAAGTTCTAGGACTTGCAGTAGGCTGTTGTGTGAAGATTTGTTTGAGGAACTGCGAGCTGGTCACCTGCTACCCCTCAAATCTTTTTTGCACTTTCCTCCCCTTTCTTGCATTAGTTGTGTTTTGTGGCCTGGAGGTTGTAAATGCCATGGGACATTGTAGTTGTACATGCTACTACTATGGAATCTTGTGGGGATAGGATCTCTGGCAATGACTTCAAAAAAGAAATCTTCCTCAGTCAGCAGGTGCATATAGGAAATCGGCATAGTACCTCACCTCACCTGTCTCCACCAGGATTCACTTTTGCTCACAAACTGCATCAAAAATGAGAGCTACAGGGGAAAAAAAGCTTCCTTTATACAACTTCCTGTATTTTGTGAATAAAGGGTTCCTTTTTGGTCATGAATGGGTTATAAATCAGACAAAAGCGGGGCTGTGGGGTCTCGTCTCTTTCTTCTCTAAGTGAATTGGCTAATTCTTGGTGGGTTTGTAGATAGGAAAGGCATTCCTTACATCAGGCACAGATGGGAAAGGGTTCTTGTGTGGTGAGATAGACATTTACCTCTAGACACAGGGCAGCCTGTGGTAAACCACTTGAGTGCTTGGGAAGGGAGTAGGAGTGTGAGTGAAGCTACACAAAACCTTGGCAGGCATTTAGTGGGACAGTGAATATCCCCCTGGATACATGTCATGGAGTAAGTCCCAGTTCTGAAGCTGTTGCTCATAGCAGGTGGGGCAGCAAGAGGCATTGGGATGCTAGGAAGCTTCTGAAGGGATGGCACATGGGTGTGCAGGTCCTGCTAAAGGTAACAGCCCTTATATTGAAAAGGTGCAAAAACCAGTGTGCTGGTAAAATGTCTGCATTGTAAATGGCTTCCATCGGGCTGTTGTAGTCCCAGACAGCGTATACTGTACATAACTGAAACAAACTCGTTTGTTGCCTTTGCACAGCAAATGCTGCCTTTTTTTTTTTTTCTGACCAACAAAACCCACAGTTTGTTTCTGGATGTTCTCTAGGACTGTAACTGGTCTTGTGAGCAAGCTGTGGTTTGTATGTATTGGGTGGTGTTTGGAGGACTTCGAGATTTTAATGCAGCCAAGAGAGTTAAACAAGAGCTGCGCGTGGATACAGCTGAGGAGGACAAGTGTACGAGAAGCTACTTGAGCCTGGGGTGTAAGCACTCCATCATGTCCATCTCTGTGGAAGCAGAAGCAAAGTTTTTGAAGGAAAGGAAGTAGGTTTTTGGGGGAGGATGGTGAGTAAACAGTGTACATGAGGAGCACGATTGTTTCAGCCTATGTAAGCTAACAGCGTACCTCAGCTGTTGAAGCAGTGCTCAAGTATGTGCTGTTTCATTACACAGAGCTGGACCCTATTCCCTCTGACATGAAACCGACCAGTCCACCTCCTTCTTAATTAGATCCTCCTGGGATGAGACATTCCTTTCTGAAATGATAGGGAGGCCAAATTCACATGTATCCGCCACCCCTGACCTCTGCACGCTTGACAGCTGTGATAACATGGCACTATCCCCTCTAATTTGGATAGTGGTTAAAAGTGATGGAAGGTATTTGTGGACAGCTGGTGTTGAACCTGCAGGCTCTCTCTACATGAGTTTACCAGGCATGTGCTGCTTGCAAAGAAGTGATGATGATCCATTTCTGCTGATGGTCAACCCATGATGATCTGAGAGCTTAAGAGGAATGAGCCTTTCTGGTTTATCTGCTTCACTACACAGTAGCAAAGTCTCCAGTCTATGGTGACCATTATTGAGGTGAAAATGTGACTGGTGTTACTGTTTGCATATATATATATATATATATATATGCTTCAGGGTATTGCTCAAAGCTCCCTGGCTGGGAGAGGGACTACCTTGCTTGTTTTGGAAATGCATGGGAAGTCAGTCTCTGTTCTGAAGTGCCCAAATATGTGGTTTTTTTAAGCATGTATGTGTGTGTAAACACACAGTCTGAATTTAGGGATCATTTCTGTGACTGCATAATCCATCTCTGAAAACCTAGGAAGTGCTGGAATCAAAGCTGCCCCTTTCCAAAGGATGGAGGCAGAGCCTAGAATACACATTCTGCTGCTCCCCATGCTTGGCTGTCTTTGCTCAGTGCCAGCCTCCTCACAAGAGGATGCTGCTGTAGAAGCTTCAGCTTGCCTGGATATATTTTGGGATGCAGGTAGAGGGTGTCCCAGTGCAGCTTCCCATCCACAGCCTTGCTAAGAGGTGTATCTGCCCCTCTTTGATTTTTTTTTATTAGCTTTCAAGCTGAGGTGAGAGCATTCTCTCCTGCCCCCTGCCCCCCAGTTCTACAAAAGCTTCAATAGGCAAAAGTCAATTAAGACTTTTTATTTTGATATGCTGCGTATTTCTAAAATGTGTAAGTTTTTCCTAGCTACAGCAAGGGCTACCTTTGTGAAGGGAGCACTTAAAAGGGGTCAGGGAAAATCCATTTCTTGCCAGACCATTAAAAAAAAAGGTCTTTAGGGTATTTAGCATTGGCACAGCGGTCTGTTTTCCCCCTTTCTCGGTGTTTTGAAGCATTTTGGTATTAAGTAAATGCATATAGGCAGATGCTGACACATAGTCCTAAAACTTTCCCTCCAAACTGAAGCACTTGGGAAAAGTTACAAAAGGGGATCTTCTGATAGGAGACTCTGAGTAATGTCACATTATACCCTGTGAATTACCATTCAGATTTCATATTTAACTAGTTTGCCTTGATTTTAAGAGCCTCAGTGCCTGCCTCCCTGTCATACAGAACAGCTCTTCCTCCTGCTCCTATCTTGCTATATATGCTCACCCCCAGCCGAGCTCTGTGGTGTGGGATGCACAGTGTGTGAGAGCACCATCACTCAGACTCTGTGGTGGAGATGCTCTGGTGAAATCTCCAAGCACACCTGAGATGGACAGCCTTAGCAGAACTGTGGCACAGCCCAGTGTCACAGCCTTTCCTAAACTCTCCCTTCTCTGGGCCAGGTAATCCTGGTGTAACTTAAAGTGGGTGAAAGCACCACTCATTCTGAGTTTTCTTAATGTACGTATGGATGGTCTTTCTCACAGCATTTCTCACACTTGTATCTAAATCAAGTATACCCCATTTTCTGAAGTCTTCTCTGTATATACATAATTGCAATTTGTCACTTTGATTGAAAATCTATCCTTAATGGCATTGTCTTTTACATGGTTTCCTGTCATATATTATTTTAGAAACATAGCTATTTTCATATTTTAGCATTTTTATTAATATGAAACTTCAGAACATGATTTCTCTATTAAAAAGTCTACTGCTAAAATTCAGCCTTGTTCTTTACAACTTTTTATCTCCCCTTTTCCTTTTCTGTTTACACTTAAAGTCAAATTTTAGGTATGTTGGTGGAATGGGTTTTACTAATTGGGGAAAACAGTTACATGCAGTGATGAGATGGGGAGGAATAAGTGCCTGTGTAGTGTGGTGACAAAGTATTTTTTTTTTGCAGAACTCAGACTGTAGTTGCACATGGCCTGTGGTGCAGCTTCCACTCCAATTTTATTTCATGCTTATATTCAATTTTTGCATATACACATCGCAGAATAGTTTGGTTTCATTTGTATTTATTTAGGTTGCTGAGGAGGAGGACGGTGTTTTAATTGAAAGCAAAAATTCCTGTGAGCCATATGCCTCACTTCTCAGTCAGCTCTTACTGCATTTTTTTCCTCCCTGTTTCCCCTTTGTGTGCATAAATGAGAACTTACATGGGAGATCCCCATCACTGTTATTGTGTCACAGCCCTGTTTTATGATCTCGTAGTTCCCTCTGTGTTGATCAGACACATTAACTGAGATTGTTATTACAGACACGTTTTTTATGTGGAAAGAGCTTATGGGAGTTTAAATAATGCTACTGTAGGTCCTTTGGTCAGTATTTCAGAGTCATGATAAACATCAATCTGTTGAGCCCTTGGGAAAACTTCTGTTCTTAAATGTGGAGAAAAAGGCACGAGGGTCTGAAGTAACAGTGAAGTGATGGCACACAGCTTGGACTTTCTGAATTTCAGTGCTGCTAAGTTATTGCTAGGGGGGGACCCTACTCTTATTTTTGCTTTCTACCAAAAAGTCATTTTTAATACTAGTCAGTTTTTAAGTAACTGTAAGATAATAGGATACTCTAAGCAGCATTAGCCAGTTCCATATAGGTGTGCGTGTGTATATATATATATATACATATATATATATATATATGATTATATATCTCTCTCTATATATGATTGTGTATGTCCACGGTATATATTTGTAAATGGAAAACAGAAGAGAAGAAATGAGCCTTTGGTGAGAAATAATTTATTTTGCTATTTAGTTTTGTTTATTTAGTATCACCTATTGTTTGAAACAGGCTAAAGGAAAAGGAACTGTATGTTGAGATAAGCAGTAGGAGAATAAAAAAATAGAAGACATGTACTTGGCTTAAATGATGTCCAGACTTACTGTGATCTTTTCCAGGCACTAGTATTTTCTCTTTTTGCTAAGATTATAAACAGTCAGTTTTTGTTGAGTCTACAAAATGAAAAAGAACAACAGTATTAATATATTTAACCATTCCTGAAATACACATTGGAATGCTTTGTTTTACTCCTCCTTTGTGTTTTAAAGAGGAACCTTACTACATCAGGTTTTAACTTCTACAACTGATTAAGGAACTGTAAGCTTGACAAATAGTCATGTGATGAATGGCAGGGGGGAAAAATGGTGAATCAAATAATGAAGCACTTGAATGGATTCCCCTTAGGCACTTAAAAGGAATTTCATCAGTAGAACATGCCAGGATTGTTTCAGTCCCTCTTCTGTTTCTGTTTGATTGATTCTGGGCAGGATGTCTTTTGTGTAACCATGTCTCTGTAATTGGAGGAAAAAATCAAGGGTTTCTTCCAGCCCCAGCATCCCTGGTGTTGGTGTGTCTGGCAGCTAGTGAGAACATTGTAGTGGTGTGTATTTGCCAGTGTGGGTTTGGTCTAGGTGCCTGAGCTCAGCAGGCCCTTGCTAGGCTGACGTGTATCCAGTCCAGATCCTCTTCTGGTGTGAAGCTGATGTGTGGCAAATACATCCGAGCGTGGGGATGGAAAGATTTGATGAGTTGCCTGGGGTTCAGCAGGAGCACTGAAGGTTTGCCTTGCCAAAGCAGAAGGCTTGCTTTCCGTCCATCCCATCTTGAAGGGAATTTAGATTTCTTTAATGCCCAGGCTTGTCTGGCTCCTAAAGCCTACAGCTCACTATGTCTTGGTTTAATAAGGTGTCATGTGCCTTTGGACTCCAGGAGCCTGTTCTCTATAGCTTTTGGCCATGTATCTCTCTCTGCTTTGTTACCTGGATGACAGCACTGTGAACTTCCTGCTGCAAGAAGTCGTTTCTGGAGAAAAGAAGGAATTAAAAAATATGTGATGGATTTTGTGCTTTCTATTGAGAATACGTTTTCTTATGAAAATAAAATCAATGGAAATTTAAGCCATAGTCTGCTATGACATGGTAAAAAACTACTCATGCGTACTGATAGGTACTGAAAGCAACCAAGAGATTGGTTTAAATGTCTGAATGTCTCTAGATACATAAATAATGTTATATTGTCATATCATGGTCTAGACATATGTTGCCTTCAAATAGGAAAAATACCTAATACTGCCTGTTTAAAAATCTCTCTTTTCAAGAGGCATTTGCCAAGAAGTGGTGTGCTGGGGAATAAGTTCAGTTATAACCAGAGGGGTTTTTTTTTTTATTAGCAGAATTGTTTGTGAATGAGCAATGGAGATAGTGACCTACAGGGTTTATGAAAAGTGGGAATCTGCCTGTCTAGCCAGCACTATAAATAAGAGACTTTTGAAAGATTTTTGTCAGTTCAGTATACATTATTTTGTTTCAGCAAGTGTCCTTTGCTTCACAGGCTCTGTTCTGTATATGGTCCTATTTATAATCTGGGGTGGAGGAAGAGCGTCTAGGAGTGGGTGATTCACAGACACAAAATAGGGCCATAAACAATGTTAACACTGTGGCATAATCTGGTAAAATCAGAAACTTGGACAGAGAGTGCAGTGCTGTTCCTCACTGGGGCTGTTGTGCAGCAGCTTTTTCTCCCTTTCCACTGACCTTCTCTGACTTGCCAGAAATGCCCTCTAGTTTCATTTTCCTAAGAGTACAACGCTGAGTTGCTGAAGGTTAACCTAAGAGCAGTGCTCTGGCTCAGCCTTCTGCAGGGAGGCTTCATGCCTGGCTCATGTGAAGAGTGTGTGTCACTGCTGGTTTTCTGGGACGTGGCAGGGGAGTGTCCAAGGATTTCAGTGGCTGTCCCCTCTGCACCCTGGCCTGGCTGCAGAGAGCTTGTGTTTGTGGCCAAAGGTGGATCAGTGATTGTATCATGGGTTGGGAGTTGAGGATGAGTTATGGACACGTGTTCTCTTACACTGCTCCTTTTGTGGGCTCAGGCAGAGAAAATGGAGCACTTAAGAAAATCTGGAGCTTGTCTAGGACTATGCTGAGGGACAGAGAGCAGGGCAGATGAGCTGTTGGACCACACTGAGGTGGTGTTTTGAATGTGTGCCTTTACTATACGGGAAGAGATAGCTTAACTACCTCCAGGAATACAATGTGTACTTCCGTGTGCCAAATGGAACACTGACAAAGTCCAGGATTTGTTACTGGAAAAGGGGGCAAAGTAGAAGGGTTGTGAAGAGCAAGGACATGATCGTTGGTGCTTCTCTAAGGCACTAGTTGGCAGCGTTATTTGAGCTGAACTCTTATGCACAGTATACATTATATGTGTTTACATTTCTTTGAGGCTGTTACAGCCTGTTGGAGGCGAAGTGATTTGTCAAACTTACCCAAGTACTGCATTGCAGAGCACATCCTAAAACTCAAGGCTCATAAGTGGGCTTGTGTGTCTATAAAACCATGGTGTGTCCAGCAAATCACTGTTTAGGGAGTCACACAGGAGAGAAGCATGTGAAGACATGAAGAAAAAGACTGTGGCACAGGAATTAAAGATAAAATTGTCCGTGGTGGTGGATGGGAGCCCCAAAGTACTTCCTGCTCAGGAGCCTTTTGGAATAAAATCGGAAATAAACTTCTGAGCATTCAAGCCACAATAGAGATGAAAAGCACGTAGAATTAATTTTTTATAAGGGAGAAGAATCTAGCCCAACCAAATAAAAATACACAGGCAAAAGTTGTGCGCTCATCGTAGGCAGGAAAATTCTATCTTTTGCTTTCTCCTATAATGGGAGGGGTCATTGTTTCTTTTTCTAGTAAAAGAATCCTTTTTTAAAATGTCTGTGGGAAAGGAGAATAGTCTGAATCGAGTCTTTGAGATGCTGCATTACAGAGAGTCACAGAAAATGTACTATGCAAATGACTATCTGCCTTATTAGATGCCTCAATAGAGTTCATTGTCTCAATATTGCTATTATTGGAGATGGATGGACACTACGTGATTTTACCATTGAGCTGAAAAACTTCAGTATTGCAGTCTCATTACAAGGGCAATAATAGTGCACTGACTTAAAGGAGAGAATTGAATTAAGGGGAGTGAAAGGTCCATTGCTCTGTCCATTTTAGTTTGTCTTTTTTAGACTGTGCATCATTTTAGGGGTCACAACAGGGGGGGTTTGTGCTTCATAGTCTTGGTTTTGTTCGTCTTTCATTGCTAATAAAAATAAAGCCCTTTTATGAGGTGGAATCCTCCAGCACCTGCTGTGATTTTGCTTGATTGCAGTTGTAGGAATGCTGGCGTTGTTGGATGGTGGTGGTGCTTTCTCAGGTGGGGCCTGACCTGTTCCACCTTGGTATCCTCATGGAAGAGGAGCATCATCAACTCGGTTGTTCCCTGGTGTCAGGAACTCATCACAGTATTGCTCTTGTCCTCAGCTGGCTTCTTACCTGTATGACAGCTCACTGAGCCTCCCCTGTGCTGTTACTAGAGCCTCACACTGCCTGGGGCAAAATCCAAATCCCAAAAGCTGCTGTAGCCAAATTCTGTCTGATATCCAAGTCTGTGCATCGTCAATCACCCTTAAGCCTACTTTTGAGGCCTTGCATTGACAAGAATGCATTTTTAAGTCAGGTGCTTGAAATTATAACTGACTGATGTTTCGTGATGTGTATTTTTGTCTGGGCATCACTTGGTGTGCTGGATCTGGCTATGTTACAGCATGAGAATTTCCACTTAAAACTTTGGTTCCAGAAGTGTGTGTTTGGTGTCTCTGTGGCCTCAGGACCATACTCGGGACCCATCAAGTGTGGAGCCATACTGCTGTTGTCCATGGCAGAATGCATCTCTTGAGCGGTTTAGGTGGTTTTAAACTTCTCATTTGCTTCATTTTTTTCCTTGGTGTGGAGGGGTAAACAGCTGAGTGTGTGTCTCTTATTGTCTGGTTAATATGTGTGGAAGTTAATGAGTAGCTAAAGGCAGCAAGAGGGGAGTGGTGCTGTAACACAGTAACCTCACTCAGTGTTTGCTTTCCTTCCTTGGAGGGGTTGAGGGAGCCTATTACTTATTAAACAAAAACAGTTCTTTACAGCCTGGAGCATTTTCCCCCAAAATACCCAACTGCTTCCTGTTAGTCCTTGAAAGAAGCACCTGCCATGCACTACTCTGTAACAGGCATTATCATAACCAGGGATTGCAATGCATACACACAGTGTGAGCCACATGTCCTTACAAATATTTATGGAATAAAACCTAAATTACAGAATAAGGCATGCTCTACTCTTAATGTGTCATTCACCTTGGGGTATGTGCTCTAGCTTTCAGTATTTCAGTGTTGCTTGTTAATGTTTGGTAAACTTTGCTTCCTTTTGGGTATATGAATATGTACTCTTAAGTTCTCCATTTCACTTTCCGCTTCAGTTTTCCACATTGGTCATGAGGGGTTAGTTTAATGCAAGTGTGTATATAGGAAGAAGAAATAAAGGTATTGGTGGCTGTTGTAACCCTTTATGTTTTTGTAGAAGGGTTGGATCCATCTCAGAAAAATTACATCTTCTAGGGTTAACTTAGTGGTGACTTAGTATAGTGTGCTGGACATTCTTTTGGAGAACGTTTAAAAATTCCTAAATTCTTCTAGCAGCTATTCCAGCAGCCTTGGTCAAACTGTAAAGCAGCAGCTCTTCTGCTTTTTTTTTTGAAGACACTTTTCTACTGCTGTGACCCTGAATATGATGATTGCTGAAAGATTTAAAAAAAAATAAAACCAACCCCAAAATGTTCACCTTTCCTCCTGGAGCTTTTGGCAGCACTTTTGCCAAGTCAGTGTTTTGTTTGCTCTGTGTTTTTGGTCATGTTGTGCATGGCAGACCCAAAACAGGGAAGGAAAAAGTATTGTAGGAAACAGTAAGATATATCTGTCAACCCATAAGTCTTCCTAGATTTCAGAAACTGTGCTTATGCCTAATAAATATCTTCAACCTATTAAAACCAGGGGAAAAAAAGACTAATTAACAGTGCAGCTTTTAAGTTAAAATTCTGGTAATGCTGAACTCAGTGAATCGAGCTAACTTGTATTTTGCCTTTATCAATAGAGATAATTTAAGGGAATGTTGGCAGATGGATTACAGTAGTACAGTTTGTTTGGCATGTACAGCAAGAGAAATTTTGCTTTTCTCCTGCTGCTCATCGGAAAAGCTCAGTGCACAGGTAGTGCGTTGTTTTGCACTGAGCTATCTGTCTGGTCTTTCAATGAATATGTGGGATTTTTTGTTACTCGAATATGTTCTGTGATTAGACATAATAGGCTTTATTATATACAAAAAGTACACCTTAATAGTGGTATTTGCAATTGTTTTGAACGTAGTGGCTTTTATGCGACTTCTCTTTTTCTTGTGCGACTTCTTTATATTTTTTAACTCACTGTATTGAAACGATAAGGAAAATATTCTCCTTATCTCAATAAGGTAAGCACATTACACATCTATTACTGGCTGTGTAGAGTTCAATTACCGTTTCATAAAATAGCACTCAAAGCTGTGAAGAGCTCCTGGGGTGTTATTTGTCCCACCCTCTTTTTCTGACTCCCTTATGCATCTCAGAAGGGCTTTAGTCACTTATTCTGTTCTTCCCCTTGGACTTTGTCTTATTTTCAGCATCACCACCTGCCCAAGGGGAAAATTCCTCCCCTTCTACAGGAAGATGAAAGATCGGGTTTTCTGTTGAAGTGAACCCTTATGCCTTTTGGTTTTTGATGATGGGAAGTGGAGCTGCAGCCTGTGACCACTTAACTCTTCTGACATCTTACTTGCCCGTTTCCTTTCTCTGCCAAAGGAAATGGTTTTTGGTTTGGTTTTGTTTTGGTTGTTTTGGTTGTTTTTTGTGGTTTGTTTGTTTGTTTTTTCTTTGTGCTGCTGGCTTTGTATTTCTGCATATGACTTAAATTTTCTCTTTTTGCAAGTTGGAGCTTTTTCATTCTTAATCTTGGTCCACTGGATTTTAGTAACTTTGAGTCTCCTTGCCAAATAAGCAGAAGTTTGGAAATAACTTCTAAAACAGAGAGGCGTAAATTACCTCACTTTGTCATTGCTACAGTTTGTACCCTCTATGTGCAGCCCAGAATCTGGCTGAACTTTTTCTTGACCATGAAATATTTATATCAGGTGAATGCTGTAATTCGTCTTTCAAAACACATGTTGTAGCAAATAGAATTAATGTTTTGCACTGGGGGAAAAGGGATAAATCCTTTGCAATTGCCAACTGCTTTAAAGACCCTCCTGTATTGCTGTGGTTTGGGTTGGAAGGGCAGTGGGCAGGAGCTGGTTTTGCCAATGAGAGCAGAATTCTCAATAGAGTGGTGCCCTGGTTTCTAAGTGTTATGAAGTGTAAATATATGCAATTTGCATGAACAGGCAAAATAAAGTGTGCTAAATTTCCTCCTACTTTCTTCAAGTTCTGCTATTTCAAGCTGCTGTGTTTATGTTCACTAGTTTTATTACACAGAGGAAGGAGAACATTTTATTTGAAAACAAGTATTTAATGGCAGTTAATTTGTGCAGTATTTATAGTAATTATTTGAAGAACACATGGTACCTTTTCTGTTGTGAATAAATACAGTACTAACCTCCGCTAAGGAGTGTAGTGCAGGTTGTCTAATGAATTGCATCAGGGTTCCCAACTGGTTCACTCATTTCATTGTTGGTGCTGGCTGAAAGATGATTTGTTCTTGCTGTGTCAGAATAAACCCTCTGCAAGTGCCTTGTGCATCTCAGTCATGGCAGTGATAAAGCAGCGTGCCTGGAATAGAGAGTGCTTTTGAAAACTGTCTTTCTAAAAGGATGTTCTCATGTCCAGCCATGTACACTGTTAAGGCAGAAGGACCTTAATTTGTGTGTTTTTTCTAAAGGAGTCACTTGCCTGTCTCGTGTCTTTCAACTGGTTCACATAGACAAAGTACAGGAAAGTGAGGAAGGCAATCAGGGAATGAGTGGATTGTAGAAAAGATGCTTTTGAGACTCCTGGTCAGAAAAGAACATGCCATCCTTTTGTAGGCTGCCAGTAGAGCTATTTCCAGGAACAATGATAAGCAAATGATTCTGTTTACTTGTTTTACATAATTGAATTATGTCACCTCTGTGAAATGACTGTTGTTGGTGGAAGGTGAACATTTTCCTGCCTCAAATGCCATTGAGATGGATAGGTGTTAGATTTTTTTCCCTTAATGTTTGGAGGGTGAGGCCTTATGGAACAGCTGAGCCAATCTAATGGCCATCTACTTCTCTGTGTCACCCAGTGACGTGAGCTGCTCCCTTTCACTCTGCTGGCCTGTGTCTGACCTCGTGTTGGGCTGGGTGTGATAGCTAAACTAGCAGAAAGCTATTCCCATTATTCTGGAAGAGAAGTTCTCTGCCAAATGAACTGCTTAAGCAAATTCACTGTGAAGTCAGGTGGGTGGCCATGCCTCAGTGGGGCAATGTGAGGAGAGGAGGAATGCCACAATTGGGTAGGGTCAGCCAGCAGTGGTAGCAAAAGCTGTATCAACTGTATTTTAGTTCCTTTTGCAGCGTCATCGACCATCTCTGTAAACCTCAAATCAAATGCCAATTTCAGAGCTAAATGTGTGAACTGTTTTAATAGAGCAAATCAAAGTCCAGCATGATGGTAATGGCAATATGCTGATGGTTGATGAGGTTGTTTCAGCATTGTTTCTTCCATGGCTGCAAAGACAAGAAGCACCCCCAAGCATAAGAATCAGTTTTCCTTTTTAAAGTAATTTTGGAACTTGTTTTTTTTCAAGAAAACTGGAGATAATGTACGAAGAATGTTGCACACCTGTGTAGCAAAAGCAAGTTATTTCCTATCAGCCAAAACAAACTTAGCAGCTTTTTCTGGAGACCTGTCTGCTACAAACCATGGAATACGAGAAAGAAAGTATTAGTATAAGTCTGTGCCTTGCTGAATCTGAGGCTAGTGACAAAGGTTAATTTCTTAGTTACTTAGGAATAACCCTCTTTTAATAAAAATATGCAGTGTAATATAGATACTGTAATCTTGCCTTATGCCAGTATTTCTGCCACTTTTAAGATCAGTTTATCCACACTAATTTGAGTAGTTACTGCTTGCTAACACTATGTGAAGGCAAAACACGTACTTTGTTCAAGATATCTGTAACTTTTCTGGCATGTTCAGTGGGTGCCGTTGGGCTTTGTTATGTATTTCAGCCTAGAAAATCCTCACGTTAAGGTACCCTAAAGTAGTTTGTCTGTTGATACATTCGTTTTTGGAGTAGATATGGGTGATTATGCTAACACTGATTAAGTTGGGGAATCATTAACATTGGGTTATGATAGATTATCCAGTATCTGGTTTTACCTTGAACTGATGATGTAGCTAAACCCCAAGGCATACATAGATTTGAGAATAAAATCAGTTGGGGTTGGGCCTTGGTCCCCAAGGCATGTATAGGTATGTGACTTGCAGTGTTCCACCTGTGGTGACTGCAATGAAGTATTTTGGTGATTTGCTACAAAGAGCTGCAGCTTTGTGCAGTATAAAGTCTGGTTGTTTTTTTTTTTTTTCTTTGTTTCTGCAGTTGACTTGTTCCTGTCTGCTTAGCAAAAGTTGGAAGGACTGGGATCCTTTAGTATCTTCCTATGCACTTTCCTTTCTTGTTGCTGTTAGAAATTGCAGACTGGTTACTTAGAGTTCATGTGGAGGTCAGAACATGGGAATCTACTGGCAAATGTTTTTGCTTCCTTCTCCAGTTTACATTAGGGAATTAATTTTTGTTTCTTAGTTGTTTATTTTAGCCAAAGGCTCTTATCTGTTTCCCCAAACGCATTTTGTTTCATTTGAGGCTTAATATTCATATTGTCTAAGATGTTTATTACTTTTTTTGACAAGAAAGGTGATTTTTAGACTTTTCTTGTAGTCATGCTGGTAAGGAATTACTTGTGGTTAGGAGATTGAGCCTAAAGCCTGTTAGTTGTTATCAGGAAAAGCTCCAAAGCAGGCTGAAGTCCTTTCTATGGCTCTGGCAGTTTCAAGCTACTGTTGCCAGATGTTTTCGCTTGTAAATGTTATGTCCACCTATGTGCCCTCCACCTTTATTTTGTGTTTATCTGTAGCTATGAACAAGGTCTCAGTGAAAATTGTGATATGAAAATAGGCAGGAGTACTGCAAACTTTATTCAATGTGATTTTTGCGCCTTTGAATTTTTCTTTTTGCCTCCATTTGGAGCATGGTACTTAACTGTTTGAACAAAAGTGGTAGGGAAAGCCCATCATGGGTTTTGGGTCTTGTTTTTGTGGGACATGTTTAAAGAGAGATATTAGGTGAGGTGAACCTGGGGCTCTTTTTGTGGTGCAGTTTCCTCTCTCAGGTTGTTGCAGGTGGCTCCTGAGCTAGGACTCCTGTCTGGGCTACATTAATCAGAGCAGTCAGGCAGATGGGATTCTCCAAAGGATTCGAAAGGTCCTTTGACAAAATTTGCCCTGGTAATTTATTACCTGCTTTGCCTGGCAGGGACTGGACTGGTAGCTTGGCTCAGTAATGTTTTAAATTTCCACAGTGGAACTTGCTACTTGCCTGCATCCTGCACCTGAAAAAGGGGCAGAGTAGAGGTTTGAAAGGGGCACTGTGTGCATGGGCAGGAATTTGGGCCTGGCTGCTGGAGCACCAGGCTGTTTGATGTCAGCGATTGTGGGAGTGTTCTTTGAAATCAGGAATGGGAGAAAAGCTTCCCCCTTGTCTGTAGCCCCCTACAGAGAGAGGGGATTGCTTCATTCACAGAGAGCAGAGCTCAGAATGCAAAACTTAGTCCTTCTAGAGAGGATCGAAATAATAATCTCAGGTTGGAGTGGGAAGAACAGAACTGAAGAAAAGTTCTTTTCTCCCATTGTCACTTGACACCTCTTCCTGCTCTAAGTTCTCAAAGCATTAGTACTGTGCTGCTGCAGAGAAGGACTATATGCAGTTGTTCATAATATAAGCAGGCCTGTTTTATGGATGTAGGTTACCTGTTATGAGTTTTTTGAGGTGTTGTTGACCATATTTCATTTGAGTTTCCCCATGAAAATAGTAATCAGAGAATAAAATAGTCTTTTCCCCATGTTTTTTAGGCTTCTGAAATAAAAGAATTTTTAAAAAGCAGTGAACCCCACTCTATACAAAGATGAAATGTTCTGATATAGGCAAATTTACACAGAAATTTGATGATGAAGATAAGTTAATCATACAAATGCTTGGATGTTTACCCACAACCAGGGAAGCAAACAGCAAACACAGTTCCCAGCTCTGCTGCAGCTCTTTCCTTATCTAACTCTTCCTCTTGTTTGCTGTTGCCTCTTAGTGCTTTGGGAAGAAAGAGAAGGCTTGGCATTCCTTGGTGTATTTTGGGAATTCTTATGCTGAAACTACTGGTGTTCTGTTCCACGTCATCTCTGTCACCAACCCGCCTTTTTTTTTTTCTTCTTTTCCCCTCTCTCCTCTGTCATTGCTGCTCTTAAATTCATAATTATTTTGAAAGAGTGGAGCTCCCGTCCCCACTCTGCAGCAGAGATAATGAAAAAAGCAGGAATGGTTCTAATGACCCATGAAATCAATAATCTTTGTAAGCAGTTGGTTGGGAAAATGAGTCACATGTCTTTTATTTTGACTGTCTGGGGCGTTTCAGAAAGCAGGCAATAGAAAGTTTGTCAAGACAGTACTTGCTGGCACCTGTGTGTGCATCAGAACTTGAGCTGCTCATCTGAGAAAATCTTTATAAGCTACTCTCAGATCTATTCTTCAGTGTCTGTGAGGTTGCAGCAAATCCTCACAATGTGAAGTAATTACCTTTCAGCTTTTTCATTAGTGTGAAGTTTTCTTCAGTGTGAAAGTCTTCCTAAAGGTTATATGTTTGAGGAAATGCTGTGAGCTCAGTAATAGTTTTACAACTGGTGTATTGTCTGGATTTCTTGATGATCTTGGAGTTTATCAGTGAAAATAAAAGGAAAATGTTCCAAGTGCTGCTCCTGATGTCGTTCATTTCCATAACTTGTCAAGGTTCAAAGGCATATTGATTTGTGGTTGCTGATTAGAGTGAACAAACCAGTTTTAAGTTGTAAGGTCAGAGCAATTAATGTATATGGATGTATTTTTGAGGCCTTTTTTGTATTTGCAAAGATAACAAGTTTTGCCTGTTTCTGTACCAGCAGCAATAGAAATCTTGCTTAAGTAAACTGAAATGAAATAAAATAAGGCCTTTAAAAACAAAGCATGGAAGGAAAGGGCAGCAATTTATTGGCTCATTGTGTTGATGACGTGCTAAATACACAACTTGAGAGGGCTTAGCTCAGGGTCTAGTTCAAAATCTTTTCATTTGTGTGTTGTGGTGTCCGTGAGGAGAAGTAATTCTTATGCCTGGAAACTGTCTTAGTGCTGAGAACCATACTTTGTCTGGTTAAACACTGTTGAAACGGAAAGTTTTTAAAATGGTACTGGGTGGTTTTTGAAGTGATGTTAACTGAAGCTGCTTTGCATAAGGATCTCCGTGGTTTCAGTAAGGGGCGGTGGCTAACAGGCCAGTTAAGTGTATTTCTGCTTAACACATTTGCCACTGTGCTTATTTTGAGTAACCGCTTCTTCCTGCACTAGAACTGTAATATTTCTTCATGTAATTTCTAACAAGTTATGCTTCTATAGGCAAGGAGAAGTGTTCCTAAAAGCAGCCCAGTGGAACTGTTAAGTGATGTCAAATTGCAGATCTGAAGTAATTAATTAAAAAGTAAAGCAAAACAGAAAACCACAACCCAGTGAGGTTGAATAGAGTAACAGTAGCAGCTTGTCTGTGAACTCTGCAAATTTAATGTACAACTCACTGAGATACAAAAAATATAGAAACTTGCACCATTTCTAGCAGCCATAAAGAACTTCATACTCAGGGCTGTACAATAAATCCTGCATCTTTTTTATTATAGGGAAAGGTTTTCCTTTCACTATGAGACATTGCTGTGTTGCATATCAAATAATTAATGTACTCTAAATCTTAATGTGTTAAACACAGGCTGCAAAGTGTTTTTAGATTTCAAAATTGAAAGTCATTTGATTTAGTCTGTTGCAAAAAGCCACTGAATTAGCTGAGCAAATAAAGAGGAAATAGTGTTGACAAGTTCCTTTTCCTTACCAAGATTATTAAAAATACTGGCTTGTCAAAAGGTCTAATGCAGCAAGAGAGCTTGTGAAATAAAAATCTTCATCTGTCCTCTTGGTTGTTACATGCAGTTGGTCAGGGACTGAATGAAAAACACTTCTACAATAAGCTCTAAATTATAAGAGAAATTAATTGTATTAAAGAATATTCAGCTTTTGGGAAAGGGAAGACAGAAGCAATACTTGAGTATGACTAAATCCACCATTCCAGAATTTCAGGCACTTCATTCCTGTGCAGTCTTTTATGTGTAACTGGTTCCATTTGAGCTTTTGCTTTTTTTTTTTTTTTTTTTTTTTTTTTTTGAATGATCAAATCATGTCTAACATTTTCATAGTTCTGTGGGCCAAATGCTGGCTGCCTGCTGTGCCTCATTCCTTACTCTGTGCAACAGAAACTTCATGAATTCCCATTCATCAGTTTGCTGAAAAACTGCCTGTGTGCGTTCAGCACTGTAGTCACTGCCTCCTTTGGTCCTCAGGTGTCATAAGGGCGATGAATGTTACTAGTATGTAATACTTTCAGCTGTTTTTTTTGTTTTATTATCATGTTCCTTTGCTCCTTGCTCAGAGGGATAATGTATTGCCAGATCCCAGTGGAGCAAGGTTGCTTTAAGGCAGGCTGTTATTTTAAGCCAGACTTCTTATTGCTACTCTCCAAAGATGTAACCCTTGGAATTACAGTGTGTGATACTACGTTAAGTACTGAAAATGAGGATCAGAGATGCCCTTTGCAGAAGGAGTCCAGAAAATGCCAGTTTTACGTGGTTCCCACTATCACTTGCCCCTGAGAAACTCAAACTTGCTTTAAGAGCTCCTTTTGTCCCTGTAACAGAAACTCTACAGAGAGCTTTAAGGGAATTGTCAGTCATTTCTGCAGAAGTACGCACAGTGAAGGGCTTTGGTACCTAGTCCAGTCCTGTCATAGAGGTGTTTTTTGAGGGATGATGTTTGTAGCAGTGTGAGGCTGAAATAAGTGCATACTTCTGTATCTCGTAGCACTTGTTGAGACTTGCAGATTGGCCCATGGATCATATTGTGAACATGAGTTAGGATTTACGTCTCCTTTTACCTGTAAAATGAATGGTGACTTGTTTTAAAAATGCACTATTTATCTGCTGAATCCAAGCTTGTCTTGGACTCCACTGTGTGGGACTCAAAGCCCCTGGCCGGCCCCCATCCACCCTCCTTGTCGCTCTCTCCCCAGTTCAGAGCCGCTTCTGGCCAGCTTCAAAGAATTCACTTCAAAGGCTTTTGGCAGACACAGAACAGCCGGGCTGAGGTTGGAGTTTCCAGCTTCGGCAGAGTGAGTGGAGCCTTGGCTTCTCAGGGAGCCCTCTTCTCTTTTCCTGTTATTCACTCAAGCTGCTTTCATGGAGGGCATGGAGGCTGCATTCACCCCTCGCTTGAACTGTGCAGCAAGAGGGGAAGTGCCTGTGAGAAGTAGATACCTCCAGCTCTGGCAGAACAAAGGAACTTGAAATTCAGCTATGGAGAGAGATTCCATGTTAGCTCTCCACCTCCCCTGAGCACAGGATTGGCTTTATAACTGAAGTACAAGGTTTAATCCTGCCCTTAAGGGATCTACTTTTTCTGTTTTAGCAATCCTATTGCAGCTCTTCTGATTCTTGTTAGTCCTTCAAAGATCTGGTTCCTCTTCTCAGCTTCCTGAGATCTTACTTCTCAGTAACTTCCTATAACTATAATAAAAATGTGCTTCACAGAAATAGTGCACGCTGCCTGGAAATTTGCATTCTTTTGTATTTGGCAATGTAGGACCTTCTGAGTGTCAAATGTCCAGTTGCATGAGGGAACACTGCAGCTCCTGCTGGTGCAATTGCTCTGGAAAGCTCAAGCAAGGTGGAGACTGGGGCATCCATGTCCCTGTTGTGCTGGGTTGAACCCCTCTGCAGCATGGTGGTCATGCATCTTCCTGCCTTAACATCCTGAAACTCCGTGTATTGGCTTTTGGGGGGCGACCCCTCTCCCCTCCAAACCCCAGAGCATGTGTTGTTAGGCACTATTCTCGATTAAAAGCTGTCATGGCTTCAGGAGGAGCCAAATACCAGTGGGGCTGGGAGAGCTGCCCATGGAGAATAAAACGGGGGTGTGGGGAGAGCACCTGGTACAACATTTTTGTGTGAGGCACTTGTTCTTCAAAAGTAGATACAGAAATATGTCGAGTGCAACCCTTATCACCTTCGCCACATTTCATTTTGAATATTAATAGTTTTCTTTCAGATAGTAGCCCTGAGATGATGTGTAATCTATACTATGCACTTACCAGGCTATTTATGTATTTAATGCCTTGCTCTTGCTGATGGGGTTAGAACTTTGGGAAAATGCTAAATATTATTTTTTTCCCCCTATTATTTTAAAGCAACTCTCTGGCATTAAGGAAAACAAGAGATTCTGCAAAAAAAATTTGCTGCTTGTAAGAACATTAGTCCAGGATCAATAACAGAAAAGACATCTCAAATGCTGATTTTTCTTTTTATTAAACCATACAAATCCTTTTTTAATACCTACATAACAAATATATATATATATAATATTTCTCCACACACACACTTCTTTCTTCACCAACTGTTTTGAGAGTGGAAATTAGGAAATAAGACTCTTGATACTGCCAGGCACTGGGTGTTCTTCCAGTTAGAGCCGTAAATGCCTGGAGCTCTCCACCCCAGCCTGGCATGTGCCACTGGCTGGGAGTTGTGTGCTGGAAGACATTATTGGACAGGAACTTTTGATTCATTTGTGTGCACATTAAAAAAATAGGCAGTTTTGGCTCCCATCATATCACTGAGATCTTTCATTGTCTTGATGTTGTTTTTAGAAGTCTTGAGGCTGAGTGGTGACTGAAAAAGCTGTGCCGCAGGGTGGAGGCTTTCCTTTGCTTCTGCCTGATCTCCTGTGCCAAGTGGCTGCTGCTGTACCTGCTCAGCACTGGGAAGTGAGGCTGGGAAGAAGGTCCTTCCAGCTTGGCCAGGTGTCAGAGCAGCAGGTGAGAAAAGCAGTTCACAGAAGCTGCTCTATGGGAGAAATGCAAAAACTCAGTTTGACCTCAGCAGCTAGCCTTCCTTTTATATTTAATTATTTACCTTTTGCTGTCATCAGATGGGGTGGAGCTAAATTTGCAGATCGATCATAAACATGCAAGATGAGTAAATGGGGCAGCACTTCCAGCTGATAGCAAGTTGTGTCCAAAGCCATAGAGCTGGAAACATCCAGTCTCTTGAGTAATCATTAACAGGCAGCCCTGCTAGGACATAATTGGGTATAATGCCTCATGAAAGCTGTATGGCTACTGAAAGAGTATTTTTGTGTATGAATGGCCACTTTCTAGGTAAGAAACTGCACCTGCAACACAGTATTTTTTCTTCAGTAGAGGTACCATAATAAAAGGAGCTATTTGGGCCTAATTCAGAAGGCTGGAATGCTGCAATTACAGCGCATATTAGAATGCAGATTCCCAAAATACCCCAGGCAGGAGAATCTTGCTTTGCTATGCATACATGGTGTGAGTCAGAGCATTGCATAATGATTTCACTGCTGCCACTTCATACCGTTGTCCTGCTTATAATTAAATGACTTTTGGGTCTAACTTCCTACTATTTTTGCCTATCATCAAAGCTGGGATTAAGTGTTTCAGATTCCTCCTCCCCCAGGCTTTTAATTTTGGTGGATGTGTTTTAGGTGTCTCCATGCAGGCTTGTTGAGCAGATTTAGTTTCACCCTGAGCAGCAGAAAGTAACAAATATAATTCTTCCCATTGTGCTCTAACAGCTTTTGAATAAGAGGTGTGTACAGAGCGGCCTCTGAAAGAGGAATTTAATGCTGTTCCCCAAATCACTGCTATTTAGAAGGATTATGCAGAAAACTAAACAGAAAGGGAAAAGAATAATTTATGTCTTTAGTACTCTGCTGCCGCCTCACCCTGGTGTGCAAACAAATGCCTTTCGCCTGTACTTCTTTTTAATGTTTATTTATTGTTTTTACCGGATTTTCTGCTCCCAAAGCTGTTGGCTTCTAGGTGCTAATAAAATGTGAATGTGTCCCAGACTCACCCTCACTGAACTGCATACAGTTCTGCAGTGGCCAGATTTTCTTTTTTAGTACAACACGAAAAGAAAACAAACAAAAAAATCTACATCTTTATTTTTGCATTTGGTGGCATGGATATGGGAAAATAGCTTTCTCTCTCAAAGAAACATTTTCAAAGGGAAAAATCGTGGAACAATTCCACTAGATAGTGGGGATGGGGGTGGAGGCTGAGAATAGGGGGAAGTCTTACAGCAACACAAACCCACAATTTGGATAGTTTAGGGTAATTTAACTGTTTAGTGTGACCTCATGTTAGATTGGTTTACCTTGGGCATCTTTTTTGCCTGTGTGGTTTGTGTTTAAACCCAAGAGCCCCAGGGGAAGGAGTTGAGGAAAAGAGAGTGGGGAGAAAAGGGGCAGCCCATGCTCTTTCCAGTGGCACATCCCTATTTGAGTTTTGTTGAAACATTTTCTTCATTAGGGCTTGACCTCGGCTCTGTCCCGGGCAGGAATGCGTTCCAGGCTTGGTGGTGATTAAGGACAACTGGGCACACGGGGGAGGGCTGGTCTGATTCTCTCTTTGCCCTTCCCTCTGTGGCCAGGCAGCAAAGAGATTCTAACCTGGATCTGCCGTGTGCCAGCCGGGTGCTGTGACCGTGTGGCTATTGGGGGCCACAGTCACCGCATTGGGGCTGAATGTTGCCTTTGTTGCCTCGGCTTTTGTTTCTCTGCTCAGCATCTGAACGTTTTTGTCAGCACCAAAATAGTTCCCTTCCATCTCTCGCCTTGGCGGGGGATGTCCTCGAGTGAACCCTTCTGTAAATTCAGCCCATATTCATGAATAGTTTAGTCTTCCCTGAAATCGTGTTTCTTAATGAATAAATGATTGAGCAAGGGGAAAAAAAAAACAACCTTTCCATCCAGAAGCAGCAATATTAAAATTTGCTAGACCTGTTTCTTGTTATATAGTCTTTGGGCTGCTGTGAACAGTGTGGATCCAGTTCAGCTGATAAGCAAACCTGACTCCTGCATTCAGGGGAAGAAGGATTTTATTCTACTGGGGTTTCTTTTGGGTTTTTTTTATAGGCCTATAACTTTAAAAAGAGCTTTGCAGCAAAAGTGCTGGTACTGCAGTAGAAGGAACCAGCTCATATGGCAACGCAAGGTATCTACAAGGCAAACATAAAGTCTTTATAATAAGAGAGGAAACTATTACGCATTTTAAACTTCTTATTCAAAACTGTTCTGTATCTTGGGTGTCTGATCAGTGTTTGAAATAAAGGAGGAAGCTCTGGTGCTTTACTGGGAAGGTCTTTTTCTGCAAAAGATCAGCTCTGTTGGAAGATGATGTTTTGGGTCTACTTTGGGTTGTGTAGCTATGCATATACTGTTTCTGGGGTGACTAAGCCACCATTTACACCCAGCTTTTCTGATAGCTGCTAAAAATACACTCTGTGCTCTGTTAATGGAATTGCAATAAAATGTATACTAATGAAATTAATTAAAAATTTCAAGGGTTGCATGTTATGGGGGTAAGAATTGATAGATACATGAAGTGTTCCTATGATATGGGAGGGGTACATGAAAGAACAGTGTAAGAGCTTAAAATATTACTGTGATAATATTTGGGAATGGGGGATCTTCATACAGTATATGTTGAAATGGGATAAGAGGGTCATCAGGAAAACTGGAAGTATCTTTCAGGATGAAATTCTAGTTAAATCATGATAAAGAGTGGAAAGAATAATGTTCTACCCCCTTCTTCAGTTTTTTCACTTTCCAGTCTCCAGTGTGGGAAGTTCAAATGTCAGGTATAAAGGATGTAATTCAGATGGGACTGTTTTAGTTAACCTGCAATATGAATGCTTTGAGTTAAAAATACTATAACTGCAATTTGTTTTCTTTCATTTAAATATAAAGGTTGAATTCTGATAAGTTGTATCATCTAACATAAGTTTTTGGGTAATTGGGTAGGAAAAATCCTGTGGTAGCTGTTGGATCCAAACATTCACAGATGTTACCAGAGAATTTCCTGTTTAATTATTGTGTCTTACTGTAAGACTTGCTCCTTTCAGTACAGGATAACCCCTGGGCTGACCTCTGTCAGTAAAAAGGTAATTCTTGTGGTTTCTTCTGTGCTTGGGTTGTCTCTGCTGGTGCTGTGTTCCTGGCACCAGAGCAGTAGTGTTTGAATGAATGAAAGTAGGTAACTTCACATTCTTGAAGTCAATAATGAAACATGCTTGTTTGACGTACATTCAGTGCAATTTTTTTTTTCCCTTTGGCACCTACAAACTGTATCTTTTTGTGTCTTGTAGAAGGCTGTTATCTTGAAATGTTTCTAGAAACATATCCCTGATTTTAGAGCTGTCCCTGATAAGGCATTCTAGTTGGTTGAGAATTTTTCTTTTGGTTGTTTTGTTCGTAGTGGTGTTTTATTGTTTTTTTTACCCATGATCTTGAGACATGAGTGATTCTGTATCTTTCCTCTTACATGTAACAATGGCCTTTATGATCAGAACTCATCTTTTTGGCTGCCTACATCTGAACTCCCTGGGTGACACTGCAAGAGCACACACTTGCTGGACCTTGTTTTCAAACAAGAAGGAAACTCCTTAGTTATCCAAACACTTTTCTGTTTGTTTGGCTTACTTGTAAGGAATGTGCTTTGGTAAGTGTCTTTAGGAGGCAGAACAGGGACTGGGCTCTAAAACTTAGTCTGCATTTAAAGTGGACTCTGAACACAGACTTCACAATGTGCAGTTGCTGTTAGAGGCAGTATAGATGTAAAAATCACTGTACGGCAGGGGAGAAGGTGCTGTAACAGTAGCTTTTAAAAGGTTCTGGGTCATGCAGACTGGATATATCACCAGAAAAGAAAAGGAGAAAATGTCTTAATAGAGATGTTCAGCCCTTAGGGGTTGTCTAGACATCTGCCTTCTTGCCTTTTGGCATCTGGAGGCTCATGCGTCCCTATACATGACAGAAAAAAGGTCTGTGGGTATACTTTCCTTTTCATAGCTTGAGTCAGGTGGTGGATCAGGCATCTTTCTAAACTAGGGCTTTGTGTGCGCTAGTGAATTCAAGCTAATGTGTTTCTCAGTCCTTTGAAAAGAGTTTCAGCTTTGAAGGGGCAGTCTGGGTGCAGTGAACAGTGGTCTTTAGTCTGACTTGGCTTGGTATGCACTTGGTCTCATTTGTATGTGTCGTCTTAGCTGAGTATTCCCCCTTGATGAAATTTTTCCTGGTAGTGCCTGCAGGATTCCTTCTCAGTGCTGCTGAAACACAGGGTGCCATGCAGGCCAGGGATCAAACCCTGTGGGGGTGTGGATCAAACTGCTCAGCTCTCACCAAGAAGGCAAATTGTTCCAAAGTGCTTTTTCTTGTTAGTTTGTTTTCTGCAGTGAAGTGTAAGGATGAATAAAGAAAGCAGTATCTCCTAGAGATGGGAGAGGCTGCCATAGCCTGTGAAGGATGCACTACTTTGTTCTGGTATGTAATCGCTCTTATAAATGTTTTACATTCTATATTCAAACCTGTTCTTCACGTAGTCACGTTTCTGTCAGCATTATATAACTCAGTGACATTTTGACTCTCTCTGTTAGAGGTGCAGAGGAATCCAGCTTCTGAATCACTCTGTTTAACCCTTGTTGGAAGGTGGGGAGGAAAGAGCCTGTGGCCACTAGAGGAGCAGTTCAGGGAAGGTGATGTGGAAGCAAAACCACATCGATTAAAAGGTACAGAGATAATGAGGTTTTCAGCAGCTGGAATGCAATTAACTTCCTCTTCACTCTTATCCTTCTCCCCTATCTGCACATGGGTAACACAGGTCAGTTATTTGTCATCTGATACGAGACTTTGACCTGGGACTCAGCACCCTGAGTTCATGTGTAATTTTTATTGTGTTAAGATTACAGATAGACCAGAATCCCGCCAGCAGTGTGGTGCAGAGCACTTAAGGTTTGTGTTTCATATTGCTGCTTTACAATTTTTGCTATTGGCAAGTAGTAGTTTATAGATAACATACATATTTGTCACTATCCCCCTAATCTGAGGGAGCTCTGGCTATTAGATGAGCAAAGATGGTAAATTACTTTATGTACTTAATGTGGCATGCACATAAAACATGATACAAGACTTGGAGGACTTAGCTTCATCTTTGTCTTAGAGCTGGTTTAATGTGGCTTTAGTATTTGAGTGTGAAAATGAAACTTTGCCCCATGTGTGCATGGTGAAAATGCATCACAGTGACCTGAAGGGTTTCCCCTCTAACCTTCCCCAAAGCTCTTGCTCCAAACACAGACACATTTATGTGGCTTTTCTGTTCAGAGCTTTGGTACTTGTCAGCCTTAAACACATAGATGAGAAACTTCAGAATCATATTTTTAGCAGTAGTTCAAAGTCCTGTTTGTGGACTGGATGTCTTTTAATACAATACTCGAGCATTTGCATAGCCTTACTGGTTTGTGGATGTTCTTGTTTGTTTGATATGGGGTTTTTTGGTGGTTTTTTTTGTTTTTGTTTTTTTTGTTTGTTTGTTTGTTTTTGAGGAGGCATTGTTTTGGTTTTGTTTTTTTTTTCTTTTTTTTTTTGGTTGTAGATGTTTTTGTTTGTTTGTTTTTGGGGTTTTTAATGGTTGGGTTTTTTTTGCAAATAAATAATAACAGTGAATGAGCTCTAGCTAGCTGGCTTTGGGTATGTCCTTGTTTCCTCCCTGAATATGATACAGCTGTTACGCTTTAGCTATTGCAAAGTATGAAAAATTAAACACTAAACATTAGGCCAGAACGAAATGTGTCTGTCTGGAAATCATGAAGTTCTTGTCCTTAAGGGTTTCCCAGGCGTTTTGCAGTAGTGTGGGGAAAGTGTTTCTGTAGTTTAGCTCAAGATTAGAAACCTTCTAGGGAAGCAGTAATATTTTTTCACTTTCCATGTTTGTGGTCTGTTGAGGGCAGAGGAGCAAAAGACAACATATCTGCTGTTTCAAAGACACTGAACATATAATCTAAGTGAAATCAAATCTACTCTTGTGACTTCCTTCAATTCGTTATTCTTTGATTGAAAGTGTTGAAGAGCAGCAAAAATGAAGAGGAAAGGTGAGGAGTTGTAATTGATTGTAGTACCTGCTGCTCATCTGTCACTCTGCCATTTTGTACAGCCATATTGACAGAGATAAAAATACGTTGAGGATACGTCGGGGACACCCCTCCATTTGAATTTCTAACTGTCCCCCTAACGTGCTTGAAAAAATAATTAGACCAAAGGGGTTCATAGCATAGATAGGAAAAAAAGAAATACTGATGAAGCCCTTCCCTACCTCAATGTCTTCTGCAGAGTCAGTGCCTGACCAATATTAGTACTTTCTAATGTCTACCTATTTTTCCTTGGCCATAGTTGAGGCAATAGTTGCTGCTACAGACTTTGCCAAAGCAAGAATCTGCCAAAATGCTTGGAGGATGGTACTGCACTTGTTGCTGCCCCTTTCTGCTTTTCTATTAGGGCAACACTGTCAGATGCTGTGAAGGCCTGGGTGACGCAATTATTCTTAATAGTGCACTCCTACTTCTAACAGAACTTAAAAGTGCATTTAATGTGTTTTCTCAAGGCAGCCTATGAAACAGGAGGTTGCTTGTATAAAATATACATGGATGCGTCAGTAGAAACAAAACTTGTATAGAGATTTTTTTAAAAAAAATCTTGTGTGTTTAAAGTTTGCAAGAACCATTCTCAAGTGGAGGGAGAATTTCTGATTGAAATAGTGCTTCATCATTAAGCTGGCTGGTAGTGCATGTTCATTTAGTGGTAAAACAAGTTGGGGTAAATTTAATGAATTTTGTCTTATTTGTCTTTCACTAAATTGCAATTTTTAAAATTTTTTTTTAGTAATCTTTTAAAAAAACTTTGGATTTGTCTGCCAAGACCATGCAATGGAAAGAGATATGCTTTTGTATTCTGGGTTGTAGTGCAGGTGGGAGAAAATCCATGTATATGGAGATACCAGAAACTATGGGAAGCCACATCAGTGGTACTGTAGCTCTAAGCAAACAGTGACCAAAATGTTGGGAAAACTGACTCTTAGTTTTGAAGGCTTTCTAGATTTGGTTTGGTTTCTTATTTCTAGTGATATACCAGGCTAAGCAAACAATGCACAGTGATATAATGTGCAATGTATTTGAAATGAGCATGTTTCCAGAGTGGTAACAAATAACATAAATGTAAGAGTGTTTAACGCTTTATTGGGCTTTTCTGCATCACTAATTAGTGGTTTGTCATCAGTCTCATCTGTTTCTGTTCGGGTCCAGGATTATTCGAAAGGCAGTTGAGCCAAATTCTCATGTTTGGATTTGGTTGTTTCTAGCTTCTTGCTAGAAGTAGGAAAAATGGCTCTAAGCTGAGCCTATTTCAAGACCTTTTAAAGCTAAACAGACCAATAAGAATTTAACACCTATATTATTTATACTTTAACCCAATAATGGATTCCCATGACCCTTAGAGTGACTTTCAACTGACCAATCTAAAGGTAACTATCTAATTTCCGTGAAGAAGCAGGAAGAGAAGATGAACAAGAAGAAAGACACCACTGAAAATTCTCCATCTTGTCCCCTAGCTACCACTATACATAAAAACCTCAAATTTAAAACCCACCACCCAGTGAAAATATACACATCTAACCTACTACACATTTGTGATCTCTAACTCATTTTTTATATTTACAAATCTTCTCCAAGGTTTCAAGTCCAGTGCAGTGTTTTCCAGGGTGCCTGTGCCGAGAAGCACAGAAAACTCAAAAACTCCCTATTTCTGAGATCCAACACATAAACATCTTCCTCTTAAAATAAGAGTTTTAAATGAGCTGCTAGCTGTTTGATCTGCATCATAGTTATGCCAAATATACAGATCAGCAGGAACTCCATGTGTCTTGGAAGGAGAGAGAAGCCACGGGTATTATTTTTCTAGAATAAGAAGTTGGCAGCTGTTCGGACTGCAGTGTGGGTCTGATCTCTGGTTCTGACCCTACCCCATCCAGCCTTTTTCCAGCATAGCCAGTCCTCCCAGATGGCCTTGGAGTTGACCTTTGAGACATGTCTGTTGACTGGTAAATGAGAGAGAGCCCATGTTGTTGTTGGTGAATAACTTCTCATGCAGCCTCAATGTATTCACAGAGGCGAGTCTGGCAGTGGGGTGATGGCAGAGCCAATTCTCGTTCCTGCTTCTATTCAGCTTCTGTTCAAAGAGGAGGAAAAGAGAGACTCTACCAGAGCTCCAGATGAACTTAGTGGAGCTGTACAATGAGATCTTTTGTTCTCTCCCAGGAGTACTACTACATGTTTTGAACGCTTGCAGTCCATTTATCTTTTGCTACAGTTTAAATTCATTAAATTATTAAATGGGCTGAGGATAACAGGCAAACCCCTAGGGAATCCCTGCAGCTCCCCATGGTGCTGCGAGTGAAAACAACATTTGGGAAAACATTGTTTAATCAGATTATTTGTGTTTGTGACGATCTGATCCTTGTAGATGAGCCGTATCTGTGGCTTGTTTTGGAGCTGGAAAAGGTTTCACATCATGTTTTTTGCTGTAAGGTAATTTGCATTTGTTTTGAGGAAGTCAAGCTACTTTGCTTTTTGGTCCCATCAAAAAATGTAGATTCACTGTAAACCAATGCAGGTGAAGATGTGATATGTTGCAAATAAGCACTGTAAAGAAAGTCTAAGGTCTGGCCAGTGATTTATTGCATGAAATTACTTTCCTTGTGACAGGTTTATGATTTTTGAAGATGCACTGAGCCTGCCCAAGCCAGCTTGGCCTAGTGTCATTATCTGCCACGATCTGCATCTGAGGCGGTGCTGACATCTGCATCCACATTTTACACTCTGAATGGGGTCATCCTTAGCCTGGTGCTTTCCAGAATGTCAACTTTTATGGGAATTCAGGCATATTTCCCTGCTGTCAGTCACTTGGGCTGGAGTTAGATGGTTTTACTGGGGCCTCTAGTGGTCTCAGGCTGCCTTACTCCTCCAAAGCTGCTTTTCGGGGATGGGGAGGGAGAATTACTTTCCTCCCTGCCTTTGGATAGATTTACTCGGCTACAGGACAAGGGCAGTGCTGTACAGAGAATTTATTTGGGTTCTGGTGGAGCATTTCACACGGAGTTAGGACTGAATGTGCTGAAGGAGCATAAGTGAATGGTAATAAGCAGCAGCAGAGCATGAAGGAGGAGATGAAGGTTAGCCTCAGAAGTCTGTGTTGGGCAGTGGTCACAGACTGGTTTCTTCCAGTTGCACAACTCACGGATTTTTAGATTAGGAAGTTCTCAGCACCCTGACAAGGACAAAAAGATAGACTGTATTAAGAAAAGTGTAGAATTAAGGCAGGAAAGAGCAAAACATTCATGTGAACCAGCATCAATGCTGTTCCCCCCCAAAAAAGGATTTTCTGTGTAAACAAGACAGTTTTGAGCTCTGTGAGCAAGCTTGAAAGCTTTCACAGGCCATGGTTCTCCTGCCACTAGACAGGGTGTCATAGATGAAAAATTTGTCCTTTTTGTCAGTATAAATAATCTTTCTTGATGTTTTCTTTGAGCTTCAGTGTAAGTTTTAAAATCCCTTTACAACTAGTTTTGCTGGAAAACTCAGTGTTATTCATCTTGTAAAGTGTTTTTTAACACTTCCCTGAGCTAAGACTGTGCAGAGTCTAAAGTGTCTGGCACAGCATAGTGAAATACCGTGATAAGAGAAACTGACTGCACTCAGCTAAGCAGATCTGAAATAGGGCTCTGTCAGGAAATGCTGCTCCTTTTTGTGACTGTGCTGCAAAGACCAGGCAGCTGCTGGCTCTGGTGAGCGTTTTCCATGGTGCCTGGGTGGCCAGCCCTGCTGACTTGGCGACAGTGAGTGTTGTGTCATTGCCACCGGGGTTTATTTTTCTTTTCTTTCTCTTTTTTTCCATTGTATCCTGCTTCTTCCAGGGTGTGCCTGAGTAATGACTCAGAGTGAAAAAGTAGTGCTCCTGAGCTGTAAGCAGGAATGTGGCTTGTTCACATAAAATAAAGGTTGATGCTTCCTTAGTTTAAAAAGAAAAAAAAAAAAAAAAAAAAAAAAAGACTGGCAGTGTTAACTGCAAGTTCCTAAGTTCCTCTTAGAAGAGGAGGCTCTTTTTCCAATTCAAGCTGCTCTTGCACATCCATCTGCAGTTCCACCCATGTCCGTTAGGTGTCGTGGTTTAATCCCAGCAGCAACCAAGTACCCCATACAAAATAGCCCCACACCAGCCACTGTGGGGAAAGTTAACTCTACCCCAGGTGAAACCAGCACAGTATGACATGAAACTTGAGTAGAATAACAGTTTGGGGTTTAGTAAGTGGTTGTTTCAAGTATTAGTCCTTGCCATTGGCAAATAAGCACACTGTTCTCCTTATAACCTCCTTCAGCAGGATGGTCTCTGAATTACATGTACAACTTACTGGGTTATGTGAATTATTTAAGCTTGTTGAAATTTTCAGCCTTTCTTTGTGATGAAATTCTGCTATTTCCTCAGAGGAATGATCCTACTAAAGTATGAGGTGGTCTGCAGCTCTTGATGCCTGCAATTAATCAGAACCTGGAGGTCTGAGTGAAAGAGGACTGCTACTGGGCTGCATGAAAACACTTTAAACATTTTTAGGTAGAAGCCGTTGGAATTAAATGTAATGGTGTTCTCTGGCTCAGTGTGAGACAGCTGTCAGTTGCAATGTAGTCATGTTTGGGTTTTAGTGTCTATTTTTCTCTTTATTTTGGATATGTTGCCCAGAAAAAGCCTTGCTCCTAGGCTAGCCATATGAAAAGCAGATACAGGCAAAACTTGCAGAAGAATCAAGTGAGGAAAAAAGAGCTTGCTCCAGTATATATCATCACAAATATCTTTTTTGTGTCTCATCTTGGTTTTCTTGCAAGGCTTTGTCTTCCACAGCACTTTTAGTTCATTGGAGGTGCTGTGCAAACTGGAATGTCCACATATGTTTTCATAAAAGCCAGTGGAAAAAGAATTATATTTGATCTCCCTTTGCAGAAAGGCTTGCTTCGGGGAAGTCAGAATTTAGAAATGTCAGGGGCAAAATATAAATATATGCAAAGTGGATATAGTCTTTACTCTTTCACATAACTGCGTAACAGCCGTAAATAGCCTGTGCACAGTTGTGTGTGGCTGTTTCAGGGTTCTGCACAGCTCCCTAATACTACAGGGTGGCCTAGGAGGGTCCAGCCCCACCCAGTTCGTAACAAACACCAGTTCATGTTTCTTCTGGGTTCTGCATCTCCATCTGACCCTGTGCAGGTTCATTAGCAGAGCTCCTCATTTAGGGTTAAAAGAAGATTCCAAACATCTTGTAAAAACTTAGTGCTGTTTCTAAAATTAGAGCTTTTTTTACTTAGGATAAACCCACTTACAGCAAACATTCGGTGAAGCGGTGTATTGTGTATGGGCTGTGAGTACCTGCATGAAATACTGGAGAGAAAACAGGTGGAACTGGCACTTGCCACAGCATATTTTCCTTTTTTCATTGGAAGTGAATGTATCATATTATTGAGTTAATTTCAATGAAAAAAACCAAACCACAGAACTGTTGTGGACTACAGTTAAAGTGAGTTTTGCATAGTAAATATACACTAGAAAGGGGGAAAAAGAAAGAAAACCAAGCCCAAATGCTAGCACTGAATCCAGAAAGTATTCAATCTTAAATGAAACTATGTAACATAATTGTTAGCTTCTGACTTAGCCCCCTCTTGATTGTTTTCTCCTTCAAGAAGTAAGGACCTGATACAGGAGGGCTAAGTAGCAATTGAAAATTTATGACATTTTATAAAGAAATTGGAAAATAGGACAATTACGTTACCCAAGTATATTTTGACTAATTTTCCAGTATGATATTTTCTCCACCCCAGAACCCACACATTGTCCAGGTAAAGCATGTTACTTGAACTAGGTTCATACAGATTTAAGCACATAGTTCTGTGTCCTAATTCAGGTGAACTCATTCTTCTTGCCCAGTGCTGTAAGCCTACAAACTTAATTAGCTTGGAAATAATACGGATGGAACAGCCCTGAGATGGGTTTCAAGAGACAGAAACATTTCATCTTTGCAAAACCCACCTTGTCTTCCTACAGGAAAACAGTCTCCAGCAGAAAGGTGCTGACTTAGACTTTGCACTCGTAGAGAAGTGGGAAGATGCCCCCAGTTAGAATAGCAGGCTGTGGCTTAAAAATCCTAGCAAAGCAGCGAGTACTGGAAAGCTGTATCAGTCTATGGTTGCAGTACTTGGGCAATCCCATTTCCATTACCGTGGGGCTTCCTGAGTTTCGCTTTCACTTACTTTGTGTGATCTTGAGTAAAAGCGTTCTGTGGAAATGCTTCCTGAATAAGTCTATGCTAAGTAGGAAATGTCAGAGGTGAGAAAGGGGTTTGTAAGTGGCCAAGTTACTGCATCTTTGATGGTTAATGTTTGTTGTCCAAGTGGTGGTGGCTAACAGCATCAGCAAAGCCACACCTGGAGTCATAAAACCATCATGATGGTGCTGTGTGGTGGCTTGTCCTGAAGTCCACAGTTACGCATGTGGGATAACTAATCATAGGTGAACATAGAGGGGCAAAAAGGGGGTGTGAAATCAGAGATACTGCCTAAGTGGGGCAGTGATCTTAATTATGCTGCTGCTTTGCTGAAAGGGTGTTGAGAAGCAGTTTGGAGAACACCATGATAGCTTGGTGGTATTTTTGCAGAACTCCTCCAAACCTGAGAGGATGAGTGGATGGAGATGATAATCTGAGGGAACACACTTGGAAGATCATCAGGTCTGAGAGGGGCACAATCAACTCCCTGGCTTTTTGCATCTGAGTCACTAGGCACACACTGCTTAGACACCATAAACAGTAAGCAGCAACCTCAAGTGGTGTTCTTGGAAATAATTTGTGGTTAAGGGTTTTTTTGGCTAAGATTTATTTGGTTTACTTGCTTTGACTGTTTAGCCAGCCTTTGACCTTATATTTACATGAACCAAACCATGTTGTTTGTTTTGAAAACTGGAGCAGGTAGATTGGCTGCTCTCCACAAGGGTTTTCCCCAGAGCAGGAACCCCAGCTTCATTAGAGGGCATAGTCTGGCTGCAGAGCTGAGCTGAAGTCCTGTACCACTGTCTTCTCTGTGCCTCTCCCAGTGCATGTGTAGAGCTGGCGTGTTTTAAATCCTGCTCTTGAAAATATCTTACTCTGAGTTATCTAATATCAGTGAGATTTGGTCCTCTCAGTCACTCACTATTTTTAAAGACATTTTCCTGCACCATGTCTTAATTCTTCCTGGATAAGATTATTTGTGAGACTAATACTGATTCCTCAATGAGGCAACCCAGTGTGTGCCTGAGGAGGATGGAGCTGAATTTTGCATCTATCACACACCACCAGTTCCTGGTCAGTTGTAAACTGCTCACATAAGGAGCACAGGACAGACCTTGTGCAAGTTCAAACGAATTCCTCAGCTCTTCTGGAACCCACGACCTTTGATTGGGCCCTAAGTATGGCTGTGTGACACACAAAAAAATTTGCCATAGCTGATGACAGTGTTGAGTTTGTATATACATTTTTTTCCTGTTTTTCAGTTGAAATGGTCAGTATTTGGCATTTTGCTGTCTTTTCTTTGTTAAGGATGTTCCACCCCTACCCAAAGTTCTACAAAAGTCAGAAAAAATTACCCAGCTGTATATATGAATAATAGGAATTTGTGTAACTGGAAAAAAAAAAGCAGAGATGGCAGGGCTCATGATGTATCAAATACAAACACAGGGAGAATCAGGTGTTCAGTGCAAATATCCTCTGAAATCATAAACAAATGCTTTGTGTAATTTCTAAGTAATAACATCAGGTTGGAGAATAGTTTGGTTCATGGCTGATGTTGAAAAATACAGCATGGAATGACTGAGTCAGGCAAGGCTGATGCTTGAGACTGGGATCGTTTGTTTTATGTGGTTTTGCAATTAGTTAATCATGTGACAGGAATTTTAGTGTAATTTTCCTTTTTGAAGCTATTTGAGCATCCTTAATAAAACCCACATGTGACAGTACAGCCAAATTTCTAGTGCTTGGTTATTATTTGCCATTAGATCAGATGCCCATAAAATGTGTTCCTTGTTTGAGCTGGTAGGGAAGAAATGGGATGGTAAAAAGCAGGGGTTCAGGGTATTTGCTAGTGGCATACCTGTTTCACAGTCATACCATAATATTTGTTGTTCCTGTTGCTCAGAAAGGATGTTGTACCCCTAAACTCAAAATTTGTGGAGGAGATGAGAAAGTTCATTTTCAGGCAGTTCTGCAGAAGAGAAAGTAACTGAAGGATGATGGGTTGTGAATGATGTCAGGCTCTTGATTCTTTGTCTGTAGAGCTGCAGAAATCGCTGCAGCTTAGCACTGTGGTGTTTCTTGTTGATTTTGTTCTTCTTGTGAGTTCCCTTTCTTAATAAACATAACATTCTTCTGGCTTTTCTTGTAGATTGCCCTGCATTTCAGGGAATCTCGCCTCTTGCTCACTGCTCAGACGCTGTTTCCACACAGCTTAGGCCTTCTGCTCTGTACACTGCACAATAGTGTCTTCCTGCCTTCAGAGGGGCTGTTTCCTTCTTGAGCTCTTCTTCCTCGGACACTTGATGAAAGAATGCAGAAGTACTCTTGACCTGAGTGCAGGCAAATATTTCCTCACTTCCTAAACAGCCTTGCTGTTTGGCCGAGCTCTCAAAAACTCAGGTTGAGGAGGAGCCTCACACTTGTACGTAGGACATCTGCATCCCTTGTCATGTCTGTTGTGTGCCGTGTTGTCAGTAGGGCTGTGCTAGAGAAGACCAGGCATTAGGTCTTTGATGCTTACAAGTGGGTTTTTTTGCCTAGGAAGAGTGCCCAAACTCTTCTTGCTGTGTCGCTGAGACCATCACGGGAGTAAGATTTCATGGTATTTTCTGACTACTTTTCGAGGGTGTGTCTGCTTGGACCAGTGACTGGTGCAGGGAGCTTCAGCTGCTGGAGCTCCTTGTGGCACCAGCAGCATGACAGCTGGGGGAATGAGTGTTTGGGATTCAAGCATTGCATTAGGGTGTTGTGAGATAGCTGCTTATTTTGAGTTAGCTCATGGAATTACACAAACAGCTAAGAAATTGGATGGAGGTAGAGAAAACACAAGTTCCAAGTGCTTTAGATAAGATTGCTTCTTGCAGACGTCAGTCTGGGGCTTTTACTTCACTCCTGTAGGCAGCATTTTGTGGTACCACCCGGAAGGGTGTTAACATGACAATTTATGGACCAGTTCTTACCACCAGCAGGAAGGGAAATGGCTCTTTCGGAAGTAAAGCATGAAGTATGCAGACTAAAAGTCATCCTCACAGTAAAATTCTGTCAGTATTACCAGCAGAGGAGTTTCAGGCTGCAGTTAAATGGGAACTGCTGATATGTTGGTATGTTATGGACATGTGCAAATGTGTAAACTGGATTTTGGAACATGTATCAAGTGTTTGGAACTTTGACTACCCTATGTTTGTGTCTGTGTTTGCTTCAGAAAATGCAAAACACTCTTGTGAGAAGCAATAAGAAGGTTTATACAGCAAAAGGATGAAAGGAAAAATCTTATTAATAAGAAAGACCTGATTGACATCTGCCATTTGTTTGTGGGATGGTGTCAAGGATACTAACAATGTGTTTTAACTAAGATCTTACGGGTTTGGTTTACAAATTCATATGTGCAAAATAACCAGCTTACATTATTCAATTTTTTTTTTTTTTGTGACAAAATAAACTAGTTCTTTTTAGAATGTGGAAACTAACATTTTACCAGCATGCTTAGATTTTTTTTTTCCTACTAGTTGGGTGTATTTTTTTGGAGCTATTTTTATGTCAGTAGAATTTTATGTATGTCTCTGGCAGATTGAAAAAGCTGGACTTTTGAAAACAGATTTCTTCCTCCCTCATGTTAATTAAACCAGTCCTTATCTTATTTGAGCTTCCAGTAGTTTTAATTTGTATTACTTGTTTTTGTTTTCCAGGTCAGCTGTACAATTGCTTGTAAGTATCATTCTGTTGCTTGCCTTTTTTTTTTTTTTTTTTTTTTTAATATATAACTCATCTTAGTTGTTTTTAAGAAGGATCAAGCGATATCCTGGAAAGAATTTTTAGAAATCGAAGCTAAAAATATTTATTCCGTTATTTTACTGACAGTAGTACCTACAATGCATTTAAGGATATTTAAAGTATAAATCTGTAGTTAAATCCCTTTGCTTTTCAGTTTGTAGAGAGTTCAGGTAAAATCAAGTGCAGGTGTAATGTGCATAGAAAGATGGGAAAATACACTTAAAGGCAATAAAAAACAAACTTACCCCCCAAAAAAAGTGATGTCTTCAAAGAATTTCTAAAGTGAATCTAGAACTGCTGTACTGGCCAAGATAACACGTTTTCACGTGTCAGAAATTTCTGAAAGTTTGTGCAAATAAGTTCTACCTTAATATTGAACATGAGACATAAATGAATTAGCCTTTAAATTTTAAGGTCTGAATCAACTCTTTCTATGCTTTGGCCTGTAAAATTGATGTAATATTTCTGGCTCTAGTTACAGAGCCATGTCTCTTCCTTACTTGTAGGAATATGAGAGGGGAAGAGGGGAATATACTGAAGGGGAGAGACAAAATTGCTATGCCAGGTCAAACAAAACTTCTGCTAATACATGAAGAAAACACACACACACGGAGTATGGCTGCAAGTTGTTTTAACTGCTTTCAAAGAAAACTGTACTGAAAAGAGAGGTCATGATAGCTTTCATCTAAACCATGTATAGATTCAGTGGATGGCTGAAATAATGTGGCAATCACTTGAATCTAGTTCAAATAATCTCACAGAAGAGGTGAAACCAGGAAAAGTGGTAAAACCAGGAACTGTGTAGTGAGGTTCCTGTAGAGCTGGGAAAACAGAAGTGACTGTGGGTCTGTGCATGACATCTGTAACTGACTGTACTTCTGCAAATGGGAAGTCCAGAAGTTTTGTAAAGACAGAGTTTTGTGTTCTTTTTCAGGCACTGAAGATTGCAGCTCAGAAAATGTAACTGCAGAACCAGCAACCGGTAGTAATGATGGTTTATCAGTCAACTCTGCAAGTGGGAACAGAATCTCTGCAGGTGGAAGAGTGATCAGGGCTGCATCGCTATCTGGTGAGACAAGAGGTGATCTAAGCACTGTAGCACGTTTGTGGTTTGGAATGTGACTGGGATGTGAATCTTTGGGGTGTTTTGCACTTGTATATTGTGATAGCATTTGTACTCTAGTTCAGAGGGCAGGCATTGCAGGGGCATGGATCCAAATACTTTCCTGCAGTAGAGAATGAGGCCAAGAAATGCATTTGCACACCTCAGTGGGAATGCAGTTTCAAACTGTGATTGCTGCATGGCCTTCGAAAAATGTTATCCATGTGAGATTCGGGCTCCATTCCCTGCTTATTATGGCTTTTTAGGCTACAGGTTAATAGTTTAACTCACTGTGACATTTGAAAGATTGGAAATTTATAAGTGATGGGGTACAGCTGAAGTCCTCTGCCTAGTACAAAACGTTTTGTGTCACGTCAGAGGAGAGATGTGAATTTTGCAGCTAGAAAGGCTCCTCTAATTGGGATATCCAGTTTAGGAAAAAAATGACAGCGTGATGTGTGTCCCAGTCTTCCTCAACACACGACATAAAGCTCACAGCTGAGGCAGCACAGAAATCAGTGCTGCATGTAACCAGCTTTACTGCTTGAGGTGAAACGAAGCTTATGAAGTTGGAGTAGATGGCAGAGCTTGCAAGTATGCCTTGCAGTAGAAAAACGTGACTTGATTGTTTTCCCAGGTTGATTTCTGTTTTACATACACAGGGTATGGCACGCAGAAGACGCATGTATGTGTTTGTCAGCAAATATTATTGTAGGTTAAAAATATTTAACTCTTTTCATAGGATCCAGCTCGATTTTTAATGTCACAGCAGAGTCCATTGGTATGAGTTCTGTCAAGTTAAAATGGGAGGTGAATGACAGCGCTTCTGCCTCCTACACGTACAGGATAGATGTAAATGGTGCAAATGATACACTTGTGATGAGCCTGACAACCAATAAAACTGAAGCAGAAATTACCAACTTAATCCCTGGGACACTGTACAAATTCACTGTATTCGCTGTAGTGGCTGCTGATAATACAACAGGAGAAGGAGTGTCCATAGAGCTGTATACAAGTAAGTCACACTTTCTTGCAAGCCTGTTCATGGTGGTCTGTGCTTTGCTGTGCAGGACAGGGCTCTGCCCGCCTGCTCAAGGTTGTGATTTAGTAGGAGCCTTACCTAGGGCAGATGCTAAGAACGAGTGGCTTCATTTAGAGAAGAAACATAGCCTTGATTGATTTATTTCTTTCTTTACCTATTAAAGACCAAACTCCCTCTAACCCCCCCACCATGAAACAAAATATCCTCTGCGACAAGAACTAAACCAAAAGCCAAGCAATCAACCAAACTGAAATTGCCTGCTTTGCCAACCATACCCATTGCTTTCCTGCCCACCTGTCCGGATTCCCTGGCAGCTCTGCTTCAGTGGTGCCCAAAGCCTCTCTTTTGGAGTGTCAAAGGAAGGTGAATGCCACTCAGGATGGCTTGTCTTCAGTTCTCTCTTAGCTGCCCACTGGTGCAACAGCCTCCAGGAATGACTAGGGGTGCTGTTGGGGTGCTGCTGCAGTCTGGACCATGAGTGGCGTGGGTGAAGTGAAGCCTGGTGTTGCTGTGTTTCTTGTTTGCATGTCTGTGATGTGCTGTTCTTGCCGGTTAATGAGTTGTTGCTTTACCTTTCACAGAGCCCAGCCCAGTTCATAATGTCACAGCCGAGTCCATTGGTGTGAGTTCTGTCAAGTTAAAATGGGAGGTGAATGACAGCGCTTCTGCCTCCTACACGTACAGGATAGATGTAAATGGTGCAAATGATACACTTGTGATGAGCCTGACAGCCAGTAAAACTGAAGCAGAAATTACCAACTTAATCCCTGGGACACTGTACAAATTCACCGTATTCGCTGTAGTGGCTGCTGATAATACGACAGGAGAAGGAGTGTCCATAGAGCTGTATACAAGTAAGTCACACTTTCTTGCAAGCCTGTTCATGGTGGTCTGTGCTTTGCTGTGCAGGACAGGACTCTGCCCGCCTTCCCAAGGGTTGTAAATTAAGACTGTTGCTGGTAGAGGTGATTCCATCCTTTTGCTGGAGATGGCCACTCTCCAAGCATCAGATGTTAGTGTAGAAGCAGAATTGCTCTGGTCGAAAGCTGTTGGTAAAGCTAAGAGGCTTTTCCCTGAGCACTGATCTCTTGCAAATTTGGGAAAGGGGCATTTGCATTTGTTTCCTAGAGTATGATGGCCTGAGATTGGCATTGAAAGAGGGTCCCACAAAGAGCATATTGTGCTGAGTGAACTTGTGTGATTTGGGGGCATATCATTGCCATTTAGGTGCAGCCAGGAGAGAGATTCAGACAGTATTAGTTCAGGAGAAATCCTTTGTCCATCCAGCACCTTGGCCTGCTGAGTATTGAAAGTGTTGGCATGTGATGGTGGAGGGGTCATTTTGGAGCTGGCTTACAAGGCAGTAGCCCAGCCTGATCATTCCATAGAGTGCATTTGAAGGCGACTAGATGGCTGTTCTTGTCATTTGTGTTTTCCTGAAATGTGCCTGTGTGTATGATCTTAGCTGACCAGTCAGTGCCCAAAAGTCTCCCCTGTGCTGTCTGTCTTGAATGGCTAATTACCCTCTTTTCAAGATGCAGAAAGAACAGGGGGCCAGAGGGTCTGGAGATGATTTCTCTTCTATGGGGGTGAAGTGCAGTGCATGAGGATTGGAGAAGAATGTCTAGTTGATCACTGCTAATCCTCTTGTAGTGATATTTCATCTTCCTTGTATTTTACAGTACAGAGTTGCCCCACCAGTGTCTTTCTCCTCCCCTCTTCCCTCCTTCCTGCCTATTTTTTTTGGTTTGCCATGTGAAGGCCTACAAGTGGTGGCACAAGGGTGGCCTGTGCCCCTCCTGCCTTTGTCTGTGAAAGGAAAATGAGTCATGCTTGAGATGGATCGTTCTCAATTTCCTATTACCCATCTATTAATGCAACAGCCTCCAGGAATGACTAGGGGTGCTGTTGGGGTGCTGCTGCAGTCTGGACCATGAGTGGCGTGGGTGAAGTGAAGCCTGGTGTTGCTGTGTTTCTTGTTTGCATGTCTGTGATGTGCTGTTCTTGCCGGTTAATGAGTTGTTGCTTTACCTTTCACAGAGCCCAGCCCAGTTCATAATGTCACAGCCGAGTCCATTGGTGTGAGTTCTGTCAAGTTAAAATGGGAGGTGAATGACAGCGCTTCTGCCTCCTACACGTACAGGATAGATGTAAATGGTGCAAATGATACACTTGTGATGAGCCTGACAGCCAGTAAAACTGAAGCAGAAATTACCAACTTAATCCCTGGGACACTGTACAAATTCACCGTATTCGCTGTAGTGGCTGCTGATAATACGACAGGAGAAGGAGTGTCCATAGAGCTGTATACAAGTAAGTCACACTTTCTTGCAACCAGTTTTCTGGTGGGCAGCTCTGAGCTCTTATCTGCCTGAGGGCTAAAATGTAAAGCTGTTGTGTGTATAGATCTGATGTCTTATTCCTAGAGCCTAATCTGGAATGTCAAGTAAACAATGGGATCTTTAGGTGTCTTAGAAATGCATCCTTGCTTTTAAAAAGAAAACCCAGGCAAATGTAATCCACTTATCTTCCTCTCCATCTTTGTCCTCATGTCTTGTCATGTGAGAGAGAATTTCTTGTCACAAATAGTGAGCCAACTAGGAAGAATGCCCTCCTAGAGTTGGTGTTTGTGAATAGAGTAGGTCTCCTTGGAAATGGTAGGTGGCTGACTTGGCTATGGTGATCATTAAATGACCGCGTTTCAAATTTACAGTGTAATGAAGAAAAAGAGACAGGGCACTACTCTAGCAGCCTGTTCTTGGTATCTGCTTTTGAGGGCTTAGGAATCTACAAGTGCTGTTCAGTTTTTAAGAACCATCTTTTAGAAGCAGAGGAACAGGCAATTTTACTGTGTCAAAATTCAAGCAATTGGGGCAGAAAACCAACTTTGATGATCAGGGAACTCTTTGTGGAGCTCAAGAGGATGAAGAAATTGTAGGAGCTCTGGAAGTGAGGTCAGGCTTCTCAGGAGGGTTTCAGAGCTGTGGTTTGTCCATGCAGGGAGAAGACACCATGGGCCAGAGCTCAGTTACAGTTGACACTGGCCAGTGCTGTTTTCAGATAGCAAGGAAAGACTTTTTGAAGGACATTAATAGCAAGAGGAGGTCTGAAGAAAACATTGGACTGATCCTTGTTGAAGATGGTCACTTCATCCCTATCATTCAATACGGATGAAGAAAAAGCAGAGGTGTTCAGTGTGTATTTTGCCTCGATTTTTGGTGATACTGATAGACCTTGTTCTGCCCAATCCCCATGAGTGCTGGGACAGTGACTTTCCCCTTGTGGACACTAAAAGTGTGAGGGACCAGCTGTATCAGCTGAATGTTCACAAGTCCATGAGGCCTGTTGGGATTCATCCCTAGGTACAGAAGGATCTCACTGGTGTTCCAGCAGGACCCCTCTCCATCAGCTACCAAAGGCCTTGGGAGCCAGGAGGGGTCTCTGCCAGCCACTGTTATTCCTGTTTACCAGGAGGGTGGGAGGAAAGATGCAGGAACCTGCAGGCCTGTTAGACCAAACTCAGTTCCTGGAAAAATTATGGAGAAGGTTGTACTGAGTCCTGTTGAAAGATGTTTAAAGAACAATGCAGTCATCAACATGGGATACAAAGAGAAAGTCCCATTTAATTAATTAGATCTTTCTGTAGTAAGGCCACCCACCTGGTGGGGAAGGGAAGGTGGTGAATGTGGTTTTTCTGCATTTTAGTGAGATTTTTGGTACTGTCCCTCACAGTATCCTTCTGGACAAGTTGTCCAGCTGTGGGATGAGGGGGTTCATGGTGTGCTGGGTGAGGAGCTGGCTGCAGGGCAGGGCGCCCAGGGTTCCAATGGGTGGGGTTGTGTTTGGCTGCTGAGCAGTCACCAGTGCTGTCCTCAGGGCTCAATCCTAGGGCTGCTCAACATATTTATCAAACGTATGGGTGCAGGAGTTGAAAGAATACTGGGTGCAATTCTGGGCCCCACAATTGAAGACGGATGTGAAGGTCCTTGAATGCCTGTAGAGGAAGACAAGGAAGCTGGTAAAAGGGCTGCAAGACCTGTCCTGTAAGGAGCAGCTGAGGGATTTGAGCTTATCTAGATTAGAGAAAAGGAGGCTGAGGAGTGACCTCATTGTTCTCCTCGGCATCCTCCTTTCCTTTCTTTCCAGGAGGTGAAATGCAGAGGGAGGGGGTGATCTTTATTCTCTGGTGTCCAGGGGTATGATGAATGGGAATTGTTCAAAGCTGCCTCAGGGGAGGTTTGGGCTTGATATGAGGAAGCATTTCTTTACTGACAGGGGGTCCAAACACTGGAATAGGCTTCCTGGAGAGGTGATCAGTGCCCCAAGGCCTTCTGCGTTTGAGACATCTGGACAATACTCAGTAGTATACTTTAATTTTTGGTGGGGTAGATGGATGAGGGTAGTTGTAGGTCCCTTCTAAGTAAATTTCCATTCCCCTCTATCATTTTCCTGACCACATCTGCATTCCCAAGGCAAGGCTTAGGAGTTCAACTACTGTGAGGGTCTGTGCTTAAGTTTTGGGGTGTCAAAGGGATGTGAATGCCCCTCAGAATGATTTGTCTTCAGTTGTCATTTAGCTGCTCAGTGAAGCACAGGAGTGGCTGTGTTTCTTGTTTGCATCTGTGAGCAGCTGTTCTTGCAGGCTGACAGGTGATTGTCTTGCCTTTCACAGAGCCGAGCCCAGTTCATAATGTCACAGCCGAGTCCATTGGTGTGAGTTCTGTCAAATTAAAATGGGAGGTGAATGACAGCGCTTCTGCCTCCTACACGTACAGGATAGATGTAAATGGTGCAAATGATACACTTGTGATGAGCCTGACAACCAGTAAAACTGAAGCAGAAATTACCAACTTAATCCCTGGGACACTGTACAAATTCACTGTATTCGCTGTAGTGGCTGCTGATAATACAACAGGAGAAGGAGTGTCCATAGAGCTGTATACAAGTAAGTCACACTTTCTTGCAAGCCTGTTCATGGTGGTCTGTGCTTTGCTGTGCAGGACAGGGCTCTGCCCGCCTGCTCAAGGTTGTGATTTAGTAGGAGCCTTACCTAGGGCAGATGCTAAGAACGAGTGGCTTCATTTAGAGAAGAAACATAGCCTTGATTGATTTATTTCTTTCTTTACCTATTAAAGACCAAAGTCCCTCTAACCCCCCCACCATGAAACAAAATATCCTCTGCGACAAGGACTAAACCAAAAGCCAAGCAATCAACCAAACTGAAATTGCCTGCTTTGCCAACCATACCCATTGCTTTCCTGCCCACCTGTCCGGATTCCCTGGCAGCTCTGCTTCAGTGGTGCCCAAAGCCTCTCTTGGAGTGTCAAAGGGAGGTGAATGCCACTCAGAATGGCTTGTCTTCAGTTCTCTCTTAGCTGCCCACTGGTGCAACAGCCTCCAGGAATGACTAGGGGTGCTGTTGGGGTGCTGCTGCAGTCTGGACCATGAGTGGCGTGGGTGAAGTGAAGCCTGGTGTTGCTGTGTTTCTTGTTTGCATGTCTGTGATGTGCTGTTCTTGCCGGTTAATGAGTTGTTGCTTTACCTTTCACAGAGCCCAGCCCAGTTCATAATGTCACAGCCGAGTCCATTGGTGTGAGTTCTGTCAAGTTAAAATGGGAGGTGAATGACAGCGCTTCTGCCTCCTACACGTACAGGATAGATGTAAATGGTGCAAATGATACACTTGTGATGAGCCTGACAGCCAGTAAAACTGAAGCAGAAATTACCAACTTAATCCCTGGGACACTGTACAAATTCACCGTATTCGCTGTAGTGGCTGCTGATAATACGACAGGAGAAGGAGTGTCCATAGAGCTGTATACAAGTAAGTCACACTTTCTTGCAAGCCTGTTCATGGTGGTCTGTGCTTTGCTGTGCAGGACAGGACTCTGCCCGCCTTCCCAAGGGTTGTAAATTAAGACTGTTGCTGGTAGAGGTGATTCCATCCTTTTGCTGGAGATGGCCACTCTCCAAGCATCAGATGTTAGTGTAGAAGCAGAATTGCTCTGGTCTAAAGCTGTTGGTAAAGCTAAGAGGCTTTTCCCTGAGCACTGATCTCTTGCAAATTTGGGAAAGGGGCATTTGCATTTGTTTCTAGAGTATGATGGCCTGAGATTGGCATTGAAAGAGGGTCCCACAAAGAGCATATTGTGCTGAGTGAACTTGTGTGATTTGGGGGCATATCGTTGCCATTAAGGTGCAGCCAGGAGAGAGATTCAGACAGTATTAGTTCAGGAGAAATCCTTTGTCCATCCAGCACCTTGGCCTGCTGAGTATTGAAAGTGTTGGCATGTGATGGTGGAGGGGTCATTTTGGAGCTGGCTTACAAGGCAGTAGCCCAGCCTGATCATTCCATAGAGTGCATTTGAAGGCGACTAGATGGCTGTTCTTGTCATTTGTGTTTTCCTGAAATGTGCCTGTGTGTATGATCTTAGCTGACCAGTCAGTGCCCAAAAGTCTCCCCTGTGCTGTCTGTCTTGAATGGCTAATTACCCTCTTTTCAAGATGCAGAAAGAACAGGGGGCCAGAGGGTCTGGAGATGATTTCTCTTCTATGGGGGTGAAGTGCAGTGCATGAGGATTGGAGAAGAATGTCTAGTTGATCACTGCTAATCCTCTTGTAGTGATATTTCATCTTCCTTGTATTTTACAGTACAGAGTTGCCCCACCAGTGTCTTTCTCCTCCCCTCTTCCCTCCTTCCTGCCTATTTTTTTTGGTTTGCCATGTGAAGGCCTACAAGTGGTGGCACAAGGGTGGCCTGTGCCCCTCCTGCCTTTGTCTGTGAAAGGAAAATGAGTCATGCTTGAGATGGATCGTTCTCAATTTCCTATTACCCATCTATTAAAGCAACAGCCTCCAGGAATGACTAGGGGTGCTGTTGGGGTGCTGCTGCAGTCTGGACCATGAGTGGCGTGGGTGAAGTGAAGCCTGGTGTTGCTGTGTTTCTTGTTTGCATGTCTGTGATGTGCTGTTCTTGCCGGTTAATGAGTTGTTGCTTTACCTTTCACAGAGCCCAGCCCAGTTCATAATGTCACAGCCGAGTCCATTGGTGTGAGTTCTGTCAAGTTAAAATGGGAGGTGAATGACAGCGCTTCTGCCTCCTACACGTACAGGATAGATGTAAATGGTGCAAATGATACACTTGTGATGAGCCTGACAGCCAGTAAAACTGAAGCAGAAATTACCAACTTAATCCCTGGGACACTGTACAAATTCACTGTATTCGCTGTAGTGGCTGCTGATAATACAACAGGAGAAGGAGTGTCCATAGAGCTGTATACAAGTAAGTCACACTTTCTTGCAAGCCTGTTCATGGTGGTCTGTGCTTTGCTGTGCAGGACAGGGCTCTGCCCGCCTGCTCAAGGTTGTGATTTAGTAGGAGCCTTACCTAGGGCAGATGCTAAGAACGAGTGGCTTCATTTAGAGAAGAAACATAGCCTTGATTGATTTATTTCTTTCTTTACCTATTAAAGACCAAACTCCCTCTAACCCCCCCACCATGAAACAAAATATCCTCTGCAACAAGAACTAAACCAAAAGCCAAGCAATCAACCAAACTGAAATTGCCTGCTTTGCCAACCATACCCATTGCTTTCCTGCCCACCTGTCCGGATTCCCTGGCAGCTCTGCTTCAGTGGTACCCAAAGCCTCTCTTTTGGAGTGTCAAAGGGAGGTGAATGCCACTCAGAATGGCTTGTCTTCAGTTCTCTCTTAGCTGCCCACTGGTGCAACAGCCTCCAGGAATGACTAGGGGTGCTGTTGGGGTGCTGCTGCAGTCTGGACCATGAGTGGCGTGGGTGAAGTGAAGCCTGGTGTTGCTGTGTTTCTTGTTTGCATGTCTGTGATGTGCTGTTCTTGCCGGTTAATGAGTTGTTGCTTTACCTTTCACAGAGCCCAGCCCAGTTCATAATGTCACAGCCGAGTCCATTGGTGTGAGTTCTGTCAAGTTAAAATGGGAGGTGAATGACAGCGCTTCTGCCTCCTACACGTACAGGATAGATGTAGATGGTGCAAATGATACACTTGTGATGAGCCTGACAGCCAGTAAAACTGAAGCAGAAATTACCAACTTAATCCCTGGGACACTGTACAAATTCACCGTATTTACTGTAGCGGCTGCTGATAATACAACAGGAGAAGGAGTGTCCATAGAGCTGTATACAAGTAAGTCACACTTTCTTGCAAGCCTGTTCATGGTGGTCTGTGCTTTGCTGTGCAGGACAGGACTCTGCCCGCCTTCCCAAGGGTTTGGAACACAATATTATGTTAGGCAGAAGTGCTGCACACAGCCTGCCTGGTGTCAGCAATGGTAATGTTTGAAGCGGGTTCTCTGCAGGGGATTTTGTTGCCCTCTCTTTCCTCTGGGTGAAGGCCTCTGGTTCTTAGTTGGAATGCCTTCCACGGAGTGTGCATGGTGCCTGGGGAGCTTCCCCTTTTGGAGGCGGGCCGGTGGATGCAGCTGGGTTTGGGCAGCACGGGATGGTGTGTCTGTCAGCCCTGCTACTTTGCTCTGCCCATCAGCCAATAAGAGAAGGCTGCGTTACTTCTGCATTCCTCATGTTAGGCATTGTATTTTCCTCCTTGTTGTGCTGCCTTGTCCTTTGCTTTGTATTTTCCCATTTTGACTGATGTGAAATCTATCTGGCCCAGAGCTCCTGATTGGCTATTCCAAAGGGGCTCTGGGATGAATGTGAAGAGTTGCTGGACTGTGAAGGTGCTACTTGGCTACTCAAAATTCTGAATCTGACTATAACATGGAAACATAGTTGTGCCTCTGCTTTTTTTGTCTGTCACAAAATGTTCCTGAGTGCTTCTGGAGTCTCTTTGTGACTTTAACAGAGCCCAGCTTTTTTTTCCTGTTTTGGGGTAGAGTATGCTGGTCTCTGATGTTTCTTATGGAGCACTGATGATACTTCATATAACTATTCCTACAGTATAGAGATCAAAAGTCATGACTCCTCTAGAAACTAGGCGTCCCTTATCACCAGGTGTTAGAGGTGGTGTTCCAGAGGTTTGCCTGTAAACTCCTGTAATAGCACTGTATTTGTAGGAATAACTGATGGTGTTACTGAAGAAAAAGAAATATTTATATAATGCAGTAGAAGTAAGTTCCAGTCAGTCACATCTGTTTTTACTAAGACTATTTCTTCTAGATGTGGTCATAAGGTTGCAGTTTTTCTATCATGTCCTAGGAGGTTCTCAGCCACACTGACTTATCGTTGCTGCTTTTAAGGATGGCTTCTGCTGTGCTCTTAATGGACAGAGATTAAATTAATTCTCTTATTTGTTGGCCCCTAAGAATTTTACATAATTATACAGGGATTTAGTGGTAGTTTACATACTACTCTGAAAATGTTCATAGATTAATATGTTAAAGGGTTGAACAGTACTTTGAAAAGGTTGCTGATCTTGATAGATACTCAGCCTATATTTTCCCAGTAACCCTATCTGTAGAGGAGGTAAAGAGCACAGAATAGGTCTGTGTAATGTGTTAAATTGTTGTCTTCCTCATCGGTTAACAAGTCCTTGTGTAGGCAGTAGGTGCCACGTAGGCATCTTTTTAAAAGGGGAAGGGAATACTGAAGTTTTCCAAGCATTTATACACATAACATATAAATAGACAGCTTTTTCTATTAAGGGCAAGGCTTGATTTCTTACTCTTTTTTTTAATTCTTTTTTTCTTTTGGCAGTACCTGTCTCAGTGAATTCATTTCAGTGTGAACCAGTGGCCAAGCAGCCTTTCTTAATGCTGAAGTGGAAGTGTCCTTTGGGTAACAACTCTGGCTTCAAAATTGAAATATCTAATACAAATATTTCACAGTCGGCTCCACGCTGCACAGTAGAAGGCTTTGAGCAAATCTTCCAAACAGCAAATTTACGGTTTTTTAGCACCTATAATGTTAGTATCATAACTCTTTCAAATGGCACTAGAAGCTCTCCAGTGAACAAGTTGTGTCACACCAGCATTACTGGTAAGCATTAAGATCTGAGAATGAAAGGTACTTGTAGGACAAAAATACTAACTTTATGATTGCACAATACCAGACTTGGTATGCCCTACATCATCAACCTGCAGATTATGAATAAAACAGTACATTAATTCATAGTCTGTGATAAACAATAAATATGCATTATGTGAACAGTGTTGGTATCACAGCCTTTTCTTGTTCGGTAACCTTTTATCAGTGTTTAATGTACTAAACATTTTTCTTTGTTTATAGACCCACCTCCTCCAACCGAAGTTCCTTCAGTCAAGGCCATCAGCCACAGCTCATTGTCTGTTGAATTCTCTGATTTTGATTCACTGAATGGTCTATTAGAAGCCTATGCAATAATGATTACAACAGAAGATCAAAGTAAGATGTGTATGATATTACCATGTAACTGAAACAATTTACTAGGCAGCATTGTTGTACACTCTACATAGGTGTTAAACAGATAAAGAAGAAGCAGACTTAGAATTTCCAATGACTTTTCAGAAATTGAGGCAAATACCTTGCTTGCTTGAAGTCAGGTCACTCCTTGTTCTCAGAAGGTGCCTGTTTTCACTCAGTCTTTTCCTGCCTGACTTATCTTTGTACATAAATCTCGTATGTGTATTGCCCCTGTGCTGTTGTCACCTTGATTTGCCAGTGATTCCCTTCTCCAAGATTTTGTAGTATCCTTTCTTTCCCCACAGAATAATTTTCAGAGCAGCTAATAGAAGCAGCTTTGTAATATGGAATGTTTTTCCCCTTCATTCTTCAGCTGAAAGATGCCTGCAGTAAGGTCTTAAAAGGAAAAGAGCTTTTTTCCTGATTTTACTCAAAACACTTTAACTAAGAGAGATGGGATGTGGGTGGAAGGTTTAAATATCATTGACAGTATTAATGGAAGTTAAATGCCATGGAAAACTAGAGAGTAGCCTATCAGACTGGTCTATTTAAAGCATCAGAACTGAGAAATAGGTAAATGTCTCTGATAGGTGAATGTCTAGTTATAAATCATTAAATTAAGGAACTTAGTTTTGTTGCATAGGTTCTGCTTGAACAACTGTTCCTTTTTTCCAGTGCACTGGAGGAATAAGGCACCTGATGGAGACAGTTTCTGCTAAGTAGGATTCATGCTTATCCTTTGTTACAACACTGGAAGTTAATTTTGCAGAATTTTGATTATAGCTCTTCCTTCAGTGGTTTTCCATTGCAATATATATCCAAAAAATGCATGTTTATATGCGTATATATATATATAAAATATGTTGCTATGTTGCATCACATCAGTACAGAAAATGCCTATTTTTCACATGCCTACTCAACTGCCACAGAATTGCTGATTTGAATGCCAGTTCCTTGCATGCAGCTCTGCTTGTAACTTCAGCCAGTCCTAGTTTTCACGAGCAGATTTGGTGCATTCTTCTGGTACATTCCTTCTGGCTTGGATTGGAAGGTATTCAAGGAGGACTTGTAGGATGTGACTGAGAGAAATAAGGGAGGAAAGTTGCCCACATTTGTAATGTAGAGTGAGTGCTTTGATGGGAGTAGAAGACGGCCTTACAGAAGACAGCCAAGCATCTCTTCAGCTTTATTGTTAAAGTAGCACAAATATTCTTGAGATGTTTCTCTGTTCTAAATCAGTCATGGTTACCTTTAGGATAGACAGAGGGAACTTCATTCTGTTGTGTAAGAAATGGTGTTTGAAATGTCATAGGGTGGTATTCAATGCATCTACAAGGAGCTGCAGGTATAATCAGGGATGTACATCCTGTTGGAATGGAAACTAGGGACAAGACAGAGCATAACATATCTCAGATATATTGAACATCCATTTCTAAGCAGTTGAGTTAATTGCAGCCTCATCTGCTTTTAATGAGACCAGGTTAGTGCTTTAGAACAGTTGTCTTTGCACCCTGCTGCTGCAGAGTTACAGTGGCAGAGAGCTTTGCTGCTGGTGGTAGATCACCTCTTGTCTGCACAACTCTAGAAAAATTACCAGAGCTTTTCCACCTTTCAGAGCCTCCTGCAAGGCTTCTCCTTTTGAAAGGTGCATTCAGTATTATACCTACTTTTAGAAGCTTTGTAAAGGCTACAAGTCAGTACGGAGCAACGTTCTGTCAAATAAGTGAGATTCTTTGTCCTTCCTCAGCACTGGGAAGATTTGTCAGTTGGCTTGCTCTTGAGCTGTTGGGACAGCTGCTAAGTTGAGCTTATTACCTCTTAGGTTACATGTGCATCAACTGTGTAATTGCCTCAAGGTTCTAGGGTTCATCTGCTATAAGAACAGACACTGTCAATTGGTGCTGTTCTGCAAATACTGTCCTGTTGGTCACTGCTCGCTGTGGTAGCCTGTTCTTAATCTTCTGAAGGGGAAACTGTTCTGACCATTGCTTTGTCCAGTGCTTGTCTATGTCAAGGAAAGGCAGAAATTACCTCTTTCATCTCTTACAGTTTAGGTGTGAGACTTCTTGTAGGATAGAACAAGGAACAAGATCAGGACAAGTCTAGTGTCACTCTAAATGAAGCCTGATGCTGTTTGGGTAGCACAAATACTGATGGGTTTTTTCTATGCCATTTGCATTTTACTCTACATACAAGAATTGATAGAACATATATGATATAGCTGACTTGGCTGGGGAAGTCTGTCCATGAGGATGCCTGCCTCCAACATTCCTTTATTCAGAAGCTCCACTATACATGGTAGAAGTAAAACTAATAGCAAGTTAAAACAAATAACACTGGGCAGAGGTGGTGCAGTAGATTGCACTTCAGTAGAAGAGGTTTCTGAGATTATCTGTCACTCTCAGCCTTTCATTTCAGGCAGTACTTGTGGAGGAATGACAACTGTGGTTAATGTGACCAACTCAGCCACTGTGCCAATTGATACAAAACCAGGGAATGAATTATATCCATGGTGTTGTTTTTTTCCTGAAGGTTCTGAGTCTTTGAAGTCTAAATTGAACAACACATACAAAGATTTCCGGAAGAAGACAACAACTGCCTATGTTACCTATGTCATAAAAACAGAGCAGGCAGAATCACAGTCTTCCAGTTCTCAGAATGGTAAAAACATCATTAATGTAGGCAAGGGAAATACAATATATGGCTACGAAAATGGACCATTGATCCCTCTTCATTCATACAGGTATTTATTTCAAACCACTCTATTGTTAAGTTTTCTGCTGTTGAAATCTAGGAGATAAACTAATGGAAAGATTACAGATCTTGCTAAAGGCTGTTAAAATCCTGTAATGTATCTGGTTTTGTTTTTTCTTATTTCTTCCTTTTCAACAGGGCATGTGTTGCAGGTTTCACTAATATAACCTTTGTGGCCAACATGATTGAGGGGGAAGATAGTTATGTATCATTTTCACCCTGTTCTGAACTGGTTTTACTACCCCAGGATCCAGGTACAGTTCATGTCAAATAACTGTAGGACTGGTGGCTTGGCACATACGCAGTATGTGGAGATTCCTTAATTATGGCAAGTTTCATAATACCAAAACACCTGTGAGTTTCTCTGTGTGAACTGTTCCTAGCTTTGCAGTGGCACTGCTCTGTAAATTCATACTTTGCTAGGTCTGTGGGTGATCCCTTTTTTCCATGTAAGATTCCGCTGCAGGAGTAGCCAAAAGCCATGCTAGTCATGGCATGCTGAAAGGGATTGGAGGACACAGTGAGACTTTGGTATAGCAACAAGTGGCAAATAGCAATTGATGGTCTCACAGTTCTGTTAAAGTAGAAGCAGGTGTATTAGAATACAGACACTGGTCCTGTGATCCCAATTTTCTATTAACTGAATAGTTTCTGGTTCTTATCCTTACTGAAGTTTCAATCCTGGTACTGCCAAAGGACAGTAAAGACAAGATTTTTTAGTAGAGTGGAGCATGCTTGGTTAGTCATTTGCAAGGTTCTGCTGTAGCATGTTGATTCAGTTAGTTACTGAAGAGGAAAATGAGTAATACTTCTTCTCTTTTGTCAGGTGTTGTTGCTGGAGTGGTTATTGGATGCCTCTTGGCTATCTTTGCTGTAGTTGCTATAGGGGGGTTCATATTCTGGAGAAGGAGAAGGTAATGTGTTTGTTGTATTGGTTGTGTTGAGGAGCAGCAGGGTTTCACTTCAGTATCTTTCTCCTAAGAGGCCTCTCTCTGTCATGATACAAATGTCAAAACATTTTAAAATATGTTATATAAAAATATTGTTTATATGTTACAGATAAGAGTTGAAGTATCAAACCACTTGTTTAATAACTTCATTTAAGCCCATAGTTAGAAACTAATGAGTTGAAAAGAGCTAAACAAAATGAATTTTAATTCATAGAATGGCTTGGGTGGGAAGGGACCTTCAAGGTCCTCCAGTTCCAGCCCCCCCTGCCATGGGCAGGGGCACCTTGCAGTATTTCAGGTTGCTCAGAGCTTCATCCAGTCTGGCCTTGAACACTGCCAGGGTTGGGGCATGCACAGCTTCCCTGGGCAACCTGTGCCAGCACCTCACCATTCATGAATAGGGATGAAGTCATTCAGTCACAACTGAGCAAACATCTCAAATAATTGTGCTAAAAGTAATTGGGTGTAATTGCACCTCAGATGGTTTGATTTTAGATTACCCATCAGTCATTCTTAATTGCTTGATGGCCTGTCACATGAAACTTCTATTCTGGAATTTCCAGAAGCTGATGAGTTTGAGCTGGTCTCTGTTTCCAATCTTGTTCAAATAATCTGGGATGTAAGAGTACACAAAGGCTTTTTCTTATTTCTGACCATGTAGTACATAGTTTCTGTGGAGTTAGCCTCAGGGCCCTTAGTCCAGTTTTCTTAGCTGCTTTGATTAACTGTTGTTGTTTTTACAGTTGTGTCTAATAGCTGTACAACCATGGGAAGAGCTTCCTTTAAAGCTAGCAGCATTTCTTCTCATTCAGCTACCACTGAATGAGTGACACATCTCTGTTGAGCATTTCCTATAGGGATTCTGGGATTAGTAGCAGTTCTCCTGAGATATCAGCTAGTGGTGCAGATCCCTCAGGTGTACATCTTCCACCAAAATATGTGCTTTGTGTCCAGGCTTTATACTCTGGTTCCAACAGAAAGAAGCAGTCCCATTGCACAGCATCACCAAAAGAAGGATGAGATTTTGGGTTTTTGTTCTTTTTTTTTTAAGTTCTAGATGTAAACTCCAGGGAGTTTGGGGTGTTTTTTTCACAGAAAAAGATGCTTTTAAAGAAATTGTTCTCAACAGGCACAGGAAACAGATAAGAAATCTCATATAAATTCCATTGACTTCTACTGTGAACCTATTGTGTTTTTTTTCTTTCACATTATAGGAAAGATAAAAGAAATACTGATGTGTCTTTTTCTCCAATTAAGTAAGTTCATATCTTTTCTCATGGTATTTTCTGAGCTCAAGCGGTATTTGCAAAAATTACTCAGAACTCAGATACTTGTTTTCTCAAATACAAGTTTTATAAAACTCCTGCAGTTTTATAGAGAATTTTGAAGTATTAATTCCTCATGGAAGTGAAAGATGCCGGCATGGAGACTAAAAATAATCATGTTGATTGAGACTTCTAGAGCCACCACAGGGATTTGAGTGTTCACTTCATGAATCACTATTAGACAGACAAATGCTCCACATGGTTTTGAGAAACAGGACATATGAATGAAACACAGACTTTGTGCACTATGAGGGAGCAATCCAAATTATTGATAAAATACAAAAAGGCAAAATATGTTTTGTGACCTGAATTTTTCTTTTTTTTAATGACTATTTTGTGCTGAGCCATTCATCCAGATAATGTTGTGATTGTAAAAGCTGGCCATGGAGGGGGTAACCACAATGTATTGAAAATCACAGGCACTGCAACTGAATCATATTACTGGTTCTGGCACCAATTTTTGTGCTGGTGGAAAGCCATGGTCAGAACATCCCATGGAATCCCACCTCTGGAGACTTCAATGGTTGGGATAAAATACACCAGGGAATGGGGTCGATGCAATGGAAGCAGCTGACTGACACCTTATGTGATGTTTCTCTCCTGAAGGATGCACTGTTCTCTTCTTGATTTAACAGAGCAGTTAAATGCTATGCTTGATACCCTGTCCCCTGTAAATGCACCATTTTGTGGCTGCAACTAACATTCATGCTTTCAGTCTTAGATTCACATAATGAAAAATACAACTGCATGTGTCTAATCAGCCTTTTTTTCTTCCCCTCACCCTCTTCTGAAGAATCAAGAAGTAAGTAAAGCATACTTTTCTAACACATTAACTGGATTAATTCATGGCTTGTGTACCTAACACCAGTTGCTGACACATGGCTTTTTTCATTTTAGATCAAAAATGATTAAAGTGGAGAACTTTGAGTCATACTTTAAGAAGCAGCAAGCTGACTCCAACTGTGGTTTTGCTGAAGAGTATGAGGTATGTGCCCTCAATGAGGAGAAAACTTAATGACAAATGTTTCTGGAAAGACAAATCATCTTTCCTATGGAGCATGCACAAGGCTTACTGAAGGAGAAGGGTCCTTTTTTATAGAGATGATTAAGCTGTGTGTATAGCCTTCCCTTCCCTTATGCAGCTCCAAATTTAGTTGAAGTGCATGATAAATACTTCCTGCCCTGAATTATTGTCTCTGACTGTGAGCTTTTAGCATAGCCTGTTTGGCAGACCTCTCACCAGAGAAATCTTTGCCCTAGTCATATTCAGAGATAGTCTAGGGGGACTATATAGTTTCTCTACTCTTCAGTTTTCTCATCTTGGGTTGTTTTGTGGGTTTTATACATATCAAGACAGGTCTGTTGCTCACTGACTTCTGTAGTGTGTGGGTGTGATTTGCAAACCACACCAGTAAATAGCTCAGTCAGAGAAACAGCAATTGTGATTTGATTACTGACTATAAGAGTTTTTTAATGAAATGTGTTAAAGCTCAATTGTTGTAAGGAACAAAGGACAGGAAGGAAGTGTCAGGGAGGATTCTGTGTTGTCATGTGTGCTGTTAAAGAATCTCATTCTGTTTTTCACCTCCTCAAAGCTATTAATTGACTTTCTTCTTCAAATTCTGTCTCTTTGTACTTCACAGGCTGGTGCTCTAACTTATCTTCCTCTCAGATTTTGCTTCCTTACGTTGGTTTATGATGTGTTTGCTCCTCTCTCTCTGTAATGTATGCAGAGCTTATGCAGTAGTTCCCTGCCTTGAGGATGGAAGGAGCTGGCATTGATATCAGTGTCTGTTTCTACAAAACTGCTTCCAGGCTTTTAAAGTCCATCTGTGGGTTTTAAACATGCTGCTATTCCTAAATTCTGTATTAATCCCTTCTCTATCAGATTTGCCACTGTCAGCCTCCCACTCTGTAAGATGGTGATTTTTATTGACATTTATCCTAGTTTAACATGCCTACTTTTACAGTACAGGACATGAGTGTTTGGGCTATTTTTCTGTTTGTCATGTTTCTGTATGATTGCTAAGCCAGGACCAGATGCTCATGAATCCTTTCATTGTAGGAACTCAAGTCTGCTGGTGTTCACCAGCCCAAATTTGCTGCTGAACTTCCTGAGAACAGGGGGAAAAATAGATACAACAATGTCTTACCATGTGAGTTATTCTCTATGGGTTTGCATCTTCTACTAGTTGAGTTTTTAAGTGAAAACCGTTGGGTTTGGCTAATCTGATTTCAGTAGTACCCAGAGGTTTCAAATATCATTTTCCAAATGAGTTAATTTGGGCTGCTGCTTTCCCAAAGGCACTATGTAAGCAAACCTGAAAGAGCCTTCCCTCAAGGATATTTATTCAGAAAGCTTCTTTAAAGAACTTCCACTTAACTTTGTGTGTTTCTCATGAATGGAAAATTAATCTGGGTTGAAAACACAAGACTATAACAGTTGACCACGGACAAATAAATGTGCAGAGCTATGAGAAATATTAAGACCCTGCTGGCCAGATTTGCAGATGAAGTAAGATTTTTAAGCCCTGTCAAGCTGCCTGTGGGCATTCTAATGTAGCAGAGAGTTAGAAGTAGTTGAAAAGTGAACAGTGGCAGGTACTTAAGGATGCTTTGGAAGAAAAACATCAGCTGCCATGGCAGCAGGAGACAAATCACTTTTTTTAATCCAATAATTAAAACTGTAGTAAATTTTGTGTTGGATTAAAAATTATATAAATCAGCAATACCAAACCATATTTTAAATCAAAATGATCTGTGTTTTTTGAGTGTTTATCCTGGCCACTCCTTTTTCTGAAGGCTACTGCTATTTATGATTCCTAAACTTACATTCTTATTCTTAAAATGCACATTGAACATCTTTTATTTAGAAACCATACGTTAGATAAACAGTATTTTGCTGAAAGATTACAGTTTGAAAACTCATAATTGTCGTTGCCTTTTTTCTTTCTGCAGATGATATTTCCCGTGTTAAACTTTCAAATCAAAGTTCTGGAACTGGTGATTATATTAATGCAAACTATATGCCTGTAAGTTGCTTTATTAGCTGAAATGAAATATAATGTGTATTTTTCTGATGTAAGCATGAGGGCTCGTGATGGTATTTCAAATCAGCTTTTATTTCTCACTGATGTGTGTGTGTATATATATGCACATTTATTTTGTGTTTTTTCTTTTTAGGGCTATAACTCAAAGAAGGCATTTATTGCTGCACAGGGTCCATTACCCAATACTATAGAAGACTTCTGGCAAATGATTTGGGAAAAGAATATCTACTCTATTGTTATGTTGACAAAATGTGTGGAACAAGCCCGGGTATGTTATTATCAATACTGAATTGTCCCTTGAAGGCAGCTGCATCTCTTGTAATTTTGCTGTTAACTTAGTGGTTTGGAGACTGCCCCCTGTCTTTTAACAACCATCTTCTTGGTGGAAGACTGTTCTCTAAATTTAAAAAGCAGTTTTTTAAAGCTTTTTCATATTTTTCATATCTGCTGACTGCTGGAATAGATTGTCTCAGTAGGGTTGTGGAATCACTGTTGTTACTGGTGGGTTCTTCTCTCTAAAGAACGATTTTGATACATCTTCTCTTGCTCTGGTATAGCCCTTAAGAAGAGTGACGTGCTTCCTAGCACTGCTTCAGGTGGTATGTTATTTAAAAGTGAGTTTCATTGCTGTGTGGTGTGTCTAACACTGTAACTTTCTTGTTAGACAAAATGTGAGCAGTACTGGCCCGACAAACAACCCAAGAGCTTTGGTGACATTATTGTGACAATGGTTTCAGAAGTTGTCCTTCCAGAATGGACAATAAGGGACTTCACTGTAGAAAAGGTGAGGACCACCTTGATTTTTGGTTCTTAGTGTGTAAATAATCTTGCGCTTATGCAGATACCTGTAATATCTTCTGGACTGAACAATTAGTCCCATCAGCAAATAAAATGTAGTAGATATGAGCTTGGAGTAAAGCAAAAGGAAATTATTTCAAAGTATTCTCTACCACAGCAGAAGAAAGAGGGAAACAGGAATATCATTGGTCAAATCGCTGCTCAGTTGTACCAGGCATCTTTGATGAAGTTGTGCTTGGCCCAGTACATGTGTCAAGAAGCCCAACTGTTACTCCCCTGAAGCCAGTTTTCATTATTTTGTTTTGTTAGTTTTTTTAATGTCTACTCTTCCTGCAGTCCAACACCCCCGAGAGCCACATGGTGCGCCAGTTCCATTTCACCTCCTGGCCGGATCATGGAGTGCCAGAGACAACAGACCTTCTTATCAACTTCAGGCACCTTGTTCATGAGTACAACAGCCAGAATCCAATGGACTCTCCTACTCTGGTGCACTGCAGGTAGGAAGAAGGTGTTTCTGTTAGACTTTTGTCTTGTGGTTTTCTTACACTCAATTCCATTTCAGTGAGATTAAAACCAAAGTAAGTCTCTCTGTAAGGACATGGGCTATTTACCTTGTCAAACTAAAACTTTTGCCCAGGGCTTCAGAAACTAGCAGTGCTGTGTAGGTAGCAAAGGAAAGGATACAAAACATCATAAGAACAGAGCATCTCTCCTAGCCTGAAAAACTGAGTTGGAAAAGATGTCCTTCCAAGAGCTTGTATATATAATGCTGTGCAGGTGCAAGGCTGAGAAGCCCCTTAGTGGTGGTAAGAGCCACCCCTCTGTGCCACTGAAATTGTAGGTGGCATCATCCTGGCTTCCCTGGCTTTTTTACCCGGCCAGCAATGAGCAGGTGGTTGAGAGGAAGCATAAACAGGCTGTCTGTGTCGTTGCAGCGCTGGCGTCGGGAGGACGGGGACATTCATCGCCATCGACCGCCTGATCCAGCAGATGGAGATGGAGAGCAGCGTGGATGTGTACGGAGTGGTGTACGACCTCCGCATGCACCGGCCCCTCATGGTGCAGACCGAGGTGAGGCTCTCCCCATCCAGCAGCATGTTCCTCAGATGGGCATAATCATCCAGATGTAGCTCTGAATGACAGGACAAGAAGACATTAAGGAGTTCCAATTGCTCATCTTTTAACTTCCCTCCTTCCTGCCTCATCTCTTCCCTGCAAAAGGAGTTGCAGCCAGGGACTGTAGTACATCCAAGCAATCTCTTAACAGAGTACTTTGCAGGACTGGCATTTGCAGCTGGAAGGAATCAAATCCTGAAGGAGACTTTTTTGCAGACTAGTTTTACCCACGGGGTTTTATCCTTTAGCTGTGAGCCAGAATTACCTGGAGTCAAGTGGTCTCGGTGTGCATCCTTTGTGTTCTGCAGGAATACAAGTATTCCTATAGAAATTACCACTTTGATCCAGAAAGGTGTATGGACTAAGGTGATTTTAAAAAGGCTGTAAAAACGCCATCATGAAAGTCTTTTAGGATAGCATTAGGTGTGACAGATCTGAGTTCTAGACAGCAAAACTTGATCCTAGGTTTTTTACTGGGGGGTTGATCAGATTACATCATGAGGTCCTTTCCAGCTCTATTTTCTGTAAACTATACATATAAATTCTAAAACATGCACTGTGATAATACTCAGTGCAGTGCCCAAACCTATATTCAGAAGCAGAATTACTTCCAAAATCACGTATTTTTTAGAAATGTATTTCCTTCTCTCTTTCTCCCATCAGGACCAGTACGTCTTCCTAAACCAGTGTGTCATGGATATCATTAAATCCAAGGGAGAGAGGCAAACTGACCTTATCTACCAAAACGTGACAGCAATGGCAATCTATGAAAACATCACACCTGGGCCAGCCTTTGGGAAGGCCAATGGCTACCACGCATAGTCCAGAAGGAACCCAGTGCCTCCAGGAGATGTTACCTGCCCCTAGGAAAGGGAGGTGTCCAACTTGTGTTTGCTGGGATTATGTGCAGTGTCTCATGTCTGGCTTCTCCAGTTCTGTCTGCATTCAAAGGTGTGATCTGCAGGAGGAAAAACACAATGGTGGCAGGAGCTGCAGACTGATGTTACAAAAACCCAAACAACAAAACCCAAGCAAAACTTTTTAAAGTTAACAGAGGAATCTTGGTTTTTTTTTCTTGGGAATTTAACAGTACTGATAGGTGAAATAGCATTTGCAGTTTGAACATTGAACTAGAGTTTAAATATTAAAATAATAACACAAGCTTTTTATTACAATTTTATATGATTTCATTTACAGACACCAGGCTGGTGGGTTGTTTTAATATATTTAATTATAAGTTTCAGGAACATATTTTATCTACTGTATCTGGTTACTTAGTTAATAGATATGTGCCTCTGTGATCTTTTTTTTTTCTGTTCCTTTTTATTTAAAAAAGGAGTACAAATGGCTCCTTCAAATGGACATTTATACTTGGAAATTGTGCCTTTTCTAGTTGCTACTCTAGGAAAAAAAACAGCAGAGATTCTATTTTTGTACTGAAACTCTTAATGAGAACACAGATTTTTTTTTTTTTTTTAATAAGGCTTATTTCAAACGTAACTGTAGTTGCACTGTTGGCAGGACTCTCCAGAAGTTTGGAGGTGAGCTTTGTTTATGCATTTCACCACAGATATCCCCTGCCTTAATGTTTTGGTGCCTCTGCCAGAGGAAAAGGAGTGTGGTCTGTCACTCCGAGCTTTAACTGTAGTTAAAAAAAGAGCACGTGAATCTGTGAATGTGTGTGCGGAGGAGTGTGTGGGGGTGTGGATGAAGGACAGAATAGCTCCTCCCTGATCCTGTTTTTATACAATTTATAATGATTTATTTAAAGGTGCAATATATGATTTACTGAATAATTCTCACTCTAATAGAGTTTTTCTCAGGTTGGTGTCTTTTTATCATTGTTGTTGTTTTTCCTCAAACATATAAATCTGTGAAAATGCTGAAACTAAGGTTCCAAGTGTTCAAGCACTCCCAAACGAATCACCTGGCTTTACTGTTTCTACCAAAAGACATAGCACAAAATTCTGCTGTAAAGACAAATTTCTTGGTTGTTTTAGCCATTCAAAACTGAGACACATCTTACCTGCCAGCATCTCACTGATACAGTGTAATTGTTTTGTAATTATTTGCAATATACTGCTGCTTTTGTTTTGGCTGGTCCTTTTAGAAACTGAAGGAACAAGCAGAAATCCCCTGTTTGCTGATTTCACAAGTCAAAGATGAGATGGGATTTATTTTGCTGGTACATAACGGTTAGACTTGGGAAGGCATTACCAATGAAGGACTTAGGTAGCTTGGGGTGGGGGGAGGGTGTGTTTTTGGTCTTTGGATCGTTGCACTGGTTGCATTGTAGATAAATATGAAGTTTATGAATAATGCTATAGAATAGCTATAAAGCAGGGAAAAAATCTTATGAAGGTTTAATAACCAGAGTCCCTGGAATTCTGCTGCTTTTTTATTGTTGTTGTTTTGGGGGTTTTTCTTTGTTTTAGTAGAGTTGTCAGGAAACCCTACAGATGCTAGGAGTATATGTGGCTTTACACTGGAACCTGGCAACCTCACAGGATCCAATGTCAGCTGAAGGAGAACATAGGAATTCCTGGTGCACAACTGTAACTTTACAAATATCCTGAGGAATTTTTTACAGCCTGGTGTGAAACTGTGGTGTGCTGTGAGCAAAACTGGAGGACCAAACCACAGTGCACTTTTGGTTGTTAGGTTTTGAGGTCTGGTTTTGTTGTTTGTTTTTTTTGTTGCTGTTGTTTTGGTTTTTTGGGTTTTTTTTTGTAAACAGCCACTTGTGGGTTCTTGAATATAATTTTGTTTCTCTTTTTCTGGAAATACTTTAAAAACCCTCATCATGAGGTTCATGATCCTGCCCAGCTTCATCCAAACTGGCAGCCCACAAAGTGGATCTCTTATTTGCATTCTTCCTAAGCTGCTGTCAGATGACAAAGATAAACCACTTGCACCAAAACAGAACCATTCCAAAAGAACTGGGAGGGAGGAAACTCTGCCCTTTACAGTCACGTTATTTTCTTTAACTCTCTTACTCTTTTGATTACTGCACACCTGTGCAGAGCATAGAGCCAGTATTTGTTACTCCAGGTTTCCCAAGAACTTGCTGCCTTAGGGGGTGGCAAGTGCTCTTTTGCTTCAGAAAGCCCTTGTTTTGTATAGCATAGAGGAGAGGGAGATGAGTCTTCCATGCTGGATGATGTTGTTTCTATTCTGTTGCAGCAAAACACCAGAAAATGAGCTAGGATAGTGTGTGTTTCTGCCTAACCACTGCCCAGATCCTCTTAGAGAAAACAGATGGATCTGTCCAGTTACTTTGGTGTTGGAAGCAGGCATCAAATTCTCTCATGTGCCATCATCTAATGAGTATCCATTTTTAAAGAACTCTATGCAGGTGTTTTTCCAAAACTGATTGTTTTGGAAGCTGTGAGAAGGGACTGAAGGTTGAATTAAATGACTTCTTGATTCTGTGTCTGGGTGGAAAAAGTTGGTAAGGCTTCAACTGTTGTAAAAATAAAGTTGGGTGTAGTGTCAGTGTGAATAAGTAGGACATTCCTTATAGGATGTCTCTGCACAAAAAGGACTACAGGTAATGCTCCACTACCTTGTGGATCTGTCTTGGTCAAGATGACTTGAATTCCTGCAAAAGTTTTCTCCCTGCCCTCTGATGTTCTCTGTGTTATAGTTGCTGAGATCTGTCTCTTTGGTCAGTGTTTTCTCTCACTGTTGCTTATTTAAAGCTGTCCACTGAAAGCTCCACTGTGTGACAATTGCATCTCTTGCATTTCTGTTTGACTCTTTCTTCCCATTTGGAGCCTGCTTAAGAAGGGAAAAGTTGATGTGTTTCAAATAAGTGACTGAATATCTTGAAATGATGTACAAATTTTATTGTTTTCATATTTGTTGTACAGGAAATTTCAGTACATGTCTGCAATATTTTTAATGGTTTGATTTCTTCTTAAAAATACAAAAATAACAATTAAAAAGCATAATCCTAGAGCACTTTTTGTCTTATTTTTTCTTTACTGGGATTTTGTTTTGAATAAAATTAATTTGCTAAAATATCAATTTCATTCAGAAGGGCTTTATAAATGGAAAGTGGGCTCCCCTCTTCTGGGATGGCACTTGAATCAGTTGTGTAGTGTAGTCACTGGAGCTCCCTGGGATGGTGTTAATCTCTCATTCAGACTTCCCTGGCAGGCCCTGGGTCTGAAGTTCATGTGTGCTGGCAGTTGGTAGCTTCTCCAAATGAGGAGCTTGATACCAGTAAAGAAACAGGACCATCATCCAAGGTCCATCAAAGATTTCCATTTGCTAAAATAGCCTTGGGGGAGGACCGGTGTTTCTAAGACTTGATTGCCTCCAGAGAAACAAGAGTGAGGACTTTTTAGTCTCTTGAAGACGTTGTGTTTTCTGGAGGTGGTGATAGAAGGGGATGCAGAAATATCTCTGTAATGTTATAGCTGGCTGCTGGATTACAGATCACCTGTCTGTAGAGGCATAGAAAATTATCTCATTTAAGTGTCTTTCTCCTAAAAATCTTAATTGCCATTCCTGGCTGCCATCCTGAATCACTACCGAGGAGGATCACATGCCTGGAGGGTGATATTGGCACTCAGCATCTCTCCAGTTCATCACAGGATGCTTACACTAAACTATAATCTTGTGATCCTCTGTGGCAATTGCTGTGTTTTCTGAAAAGACTGCATGGTGAGATGGGAAGCCAAGTGTGATTGTCTTGTCATTGTCCAGTAGGATCATGTGCAAGCCACGTGATGGTGGTCTTATCCTTGTGATATTAGGACTTCAGGAAAGCCAACTGTTCTGGCTGCCTCTTGGAGCCTTAGTAGACCTGAACCTGAATATCTGAAAATCACATTCTGTACCTGGTCTTGTCATGTATTAGTTTTACTGCCTTGGAGACTAAAGAGATGGAGGTCAGAGAGGAGAGGATGTAATGTTTCTGTCCTGTTCTTGGCTTGATAAATGGGATGTATTGATGCTGTCTGTGCATGCCCTTCCTGGCTGGGTGTTATCAGGCAGCAGATAGAGTTCGGAGATGAACATGTGGGTGTTTTTGTGGAAGAGGGTCAGGAATAGGGACTTGGGAGGGAAGAACACCAGAAAACTTTGCACAGTGTGCTGTTCTGAAGCAAAAATAAAAAAAAAAAAACAAGGTCCTAACAGCTCCTGAATGTTCTGAGTAAAAAGTAATTAAAAATGCAGATGCAATCACTATGGTCATGGGCTGGAATGAGGGGCAAGCAAAGATTAAGTTTACTTGCTTCTGAGGTGGGTAGGTACAGGGTTCCCCACTTCCTGTACTCACCAGTGAAGTTACTGTACTTCCTATCTTCTTTTACTGTTACACTGCTTCAAGGAGTCACATAAGAGCTTGCAGTGTTGAAAAACCTCTGCCTGCAAACTGTTCAATTTTCAGCACTTTGCAGAAGTGGTTCTGATGTTGGTACCAAACAATGGCTCTCTCTTGTGTTTCATTCCGTGTTTGTTACCCTTGGACTTGGCAAACCCCTTGCCTGTGCCAGCCTCCTGCCTGCGAGGGAGAAGGAGGCAAATGAAGCAGAAAACCTGAGTTGGAAGCACCAGGAGGAGCTGCTTCCTGCCAGCATTGTTGGCTGAAGGAGCTGTTAGTACATCTCATGTGGGGGAGAAGCTGGGAGCCCTTTTCAAGCTATTTCTTAGATCTGAAGGAAAAGATTATGAATCCAGGCCTGTTCTTCTTAGTCCCTGTAACTTAGCAGAACCCCATTTATTCACTCAAGTTGCTTTCCCTGGGTTTATTTCATTTTAAATTAATATACATAATTTCCTGACAGCCAGAAGCGAAGCTAGCAAATTATCCCTTTTTGCTAAGGAAAGAGTCTAGTTTGATCCCAAGTGAGTTACTTGAATTCACATTTTATCTCCAATTTTCCTAGTAACCAGAGAAAAGCCAGATTGTTTGGAGCAATGTTCCAAGTCTAGTGTTGATGCCTCATGGACATTCCTGGTATATTAATAACGCTGACAAGATTTCTAGGAATACATAAGAACTGTGTACACAGTGTGTGATGGACAGAGCACTCTTCACACACAGTACCAGGCTGTTGCCCTTGCTTCACAGCAGGGCAGGATAGACAGGAAATTATGGATCCTCTCTAAGAGATTTCTAGACTTGTTTTACTTTTTGTCTGGCAGATTTTTAATGTGGTGCTTCCAGTGTCAGGAATATGCTATCATAAGGAAAACAGGCTTTTTGATAATGGTCTAATGCTAGCTCTGATTAAGGTACGTATCTACCTAAAACGTCATTGTCGTCACTCCAGAAGGGAAATGTATCCTGTTCATTTCTGGTTTAAGCCTCCAGATGGCACATGATACCGCTGGCGTTTCCACGGAAAGCTTTCCCTGCCAGGCTACTCCTTGCTGACTTCCTTCCCAGATTCTGATAACCTCCCTCCAGTCCTTGGGCTGTTTCCTCTTCCTTGCCCTGGCCCATGTCACTCCTTAAGCCCAGGCCACTGTGCCTATGTATGGCCATCTGCCTGCTCTGCAGGGATATGTAGAGTGTTGTACACCTGATTAGGTCTTTTTTTTCAGGAACTCCTAAGCTTAGCAATAGCCTGATAATGCCAAATAGTCCATTGCTACTTCAGGAAGTACTTTTATGCTTCATTGTTGCTGATACCTAGGCATTTTCTGATGGTGTGTGTATTCCAAGGTGTAAGGGCTCTGACTGGGACCAGCATGGAGCTGGTTATTCAGAATTACCAGCTGTGTGCTCATTTCCCAGCTTATGAGTCTGTTCCACAGCTGTTCCCAGTAATAATAGATTTATGGGATTGCTGAACACAGTGCAGGTACATCAGTAAAGGCAGCAAACAATGACGTACTTGCTCATACAACTCAATACAGATAACTGTTAAAAGGCTGTTTTATTTAATGGGTTTGTGTGTGTGTAACACTAAACGTGACTTTTCCCTGCCTATTTTTACATAGGTCCTTGGGGAGATTGCAAATGTAGCTTTTAAAGCATCTGGCAACATCTGCTGAGTTACTTTGGCTTCCTCTGTCTCCCATTTGAAATACAGTGAGATTTCAATATAAAGCTCTTGTGATAGATACATATTTTACAAACAAGGCAATAATGGAGATGGGTGTGTGAGAGAGCTCTAAAACATCTGGAAGGTCCATCTGCAACTGCCCAGATACTTACAAATCTTTCAGCCTTTGAGCAAGGAATAAATCAAACCTGGAAATAGCATTCCCCATTCAGAGGTTTCCTGCCAAATTTGCCCTAAACCAGAACAGCATTTCTCATGAGAACTTCCCATGCTTGTGTATCAGTACTAGTGCTGTGGATGATCTGCTCTGAACAGGATTTGACTGAGCTGAACAGTTCTGGAGGGCACCTACCAAGATACAAAGAAAAATTTGTGATCAATGTGGATCGGTCAAACTTTTAAACTCATTGTAATTTAATTTAGCCAGGTCTAAAGCTACTGAATTGGTTTTCTTCTGCATGAAGATCTCCTAAAATGTGACTGAGATGCCAGATAATACATTTCATAGTGTTTGCTGCAAATGATATTTTCTTGTGTCCAGCTCACTGGCAATCATATCAGTACCAGTCATTATTTCTGTTAAGACACTTGATGTTGCCACTTGCTATTTTGAAAATGAGCTTTTTTTTTTTTTTTCATTTTAGAAAGTGTTGCCTTCAGAAATGCCACTGAAGAAAGATTTGAACAGTTACACCTGAACAAAAATCTTTCTTAGGAATTTATTTTTGGGTTTTTTAAATTTATTCACTGTTTGGACATATTTTTAAAGCAGTTGAAGATAAAGGTGAACATGGCTGTTTCAATCAGGATTTAGGAAAATATTCCATGTTTGTCTCCTAAAATGAGTTTTTCAGTGAAAGGGCCTGAAATACTGAGAAATCCAAAGAAAGTTCTGGTTCCTGTCACATGTGGAACATGACCTTATCTCTCCTCCCCTATTATTGCAAGTCAGACCAGAGAGGGAATGCAGGCATACACAGAGCAGGCAGTTGGCACAGGGCCTTGGTAAACCAAGCTTACTTTTTCTTTATTTAAAATTTTCTTTAAGAATATTAAGCACACAGAAAAGGATGGGACAGAGAATAGGGAATCTGAATGTATAGGGATGTTGAGCAAAAATATCCTTTTAAACTTTCTGCAGATGGTATTCTGAGCCACGTAGAACTGAAGGCGAGTTCCCCTAATTCCAACAGCTCTCTCATATGTAGATTTTAGTATTCTATTTGTTGACCTATTTCGAGATGTATTTTTATAGAGTATTCTGATTTATAGACTTGGTTAGGAACTTATTCTAAAGAGCTGTAGAAAGTATATGCTCTTTCCTGAAGAGCATTGTACTGAGCCATCCATCACATAAATTTAGGTTTTCCACTTCCATTTCACAAACAGAAATTAGATATATTTTTACTTTAAATTTTTTCCCTCTAGTTATATTATAATATTGCAATGAAATTTTATAAGTCAGCCCGAGGAAGGCACAATGTTATTACCAAATCAGAGCCTTACAGCTCTTTTAAAGTCATTGGCTTTAAATGATATTAGAAGTACATGGAAGTATTATTCTATGAACTACGGTCAGTTGGTTCCAGATGAAACATTGTTGTAGTTGCAATTTATTACATGAAGTGATCAATATGTTGTACATGCTTTTACAAGGTAGAGCCAGAATATCTGTGAAAACACAACCAGCAGCATCACTGTCTGCAGAGACTGCTCTCTGCACCCAGAAAAAACCCACAACACTGCAGTTTTTCTTGGGATTGAGCTTTCACTCAGCGGACATTTCAACTTCCAAGGACTTTGCTGGTTAGTTTATTTTGGAAAAGACAGGATGGCTCTGGAGCACTCAGGTGGCTGCTCGCCCTGGGCTGAGGACACAGCTGCTAAGGAGGGAAGGACTATTTCCTGATTAGAGTTTGCAATCAATGATATGGGCAGAGGCAGGAGATAAAACCAGCAGCTGAGGCATGAGACAGCAGTGTGGTGACCATGGTCACTTATAATAAGCAGTATTTGTAATTGTCTACCATTTTTCAAACTTCTTAGACACAAAATTTTTAGGAGACCTTTGAAGGCAGTTTTGCAAACGGCTCAGAAGTAGTTCTTTTCAGCAACGTGGGTGGAGTAGGAATAAAATCAGAGGGCTGTGTAGGCAATTCAATGTTGTTATCATTAACAAAGACAAAGAATCATCTTTGAAATACCCCAAAAAGAATTTGCAAAAGGAACTGATGTCTTTGCTAGCAGCTGCATCGTGGGGATGAATTGCTTTCCCAAGGCTGGGGGAAGTAGAAAGCACTCTTGCTGTGCTGAGGGGATGTGGTGGAGAAAACCTGTGTGTTTCATTGCAGGTGTATACTGTATGTATTTGCAGAAGTGAAGCTGTGGTGCTGCTTCTTGTTTCACACACACACAAAAAAAGGAAAAAGTAAATAATTTCTGCAGAGTTAAATACTTCAATTGCAAAAAATCTAACAACTCAATAACCTGTGACTGTACCAGAAACCGATAGGCAAACAGCAGGCAGAGATAGATTAGTGAGAAGCCTCTCCTCAGCCTCCATAGGAAAGGCATCATGTTCCCAGCTGACAGTGGCCTTTTAACTTTGCTGGTGTGTCTTACATGCTAATAGTCAAATTATGATTTCCCATGATTGAAAGGCAGGAGCTACTAAGCATAACGAAGTGAGTTTCCCCTGCTCACTAGGACATCTGTCAGCACTGTGATCAAACTATGGCTTTCCTTGGCCCATAGTCAGGAGCAAACTGCTTACCCTTGATCAAAAGCACAGTCTGCTTGGGTGGAGATGCTTTAATTATTGGTGACAAATCTGACAAAAGCCCTTTGAAGTGACAGTCTCAGGATGCTTCAGTGTTCACATATGGAGGAATCAATCGACTAGTTACAGCAAGAAATAGTCTCAACACTGAAACTGAGAGAGGAGGTGGAGGTCTGAGCTGCAAGCAGCAGGTGTGAGGGTGGGCAGGCAAGTGGGACCTGCTGGGACTAAGGACTGTGGCTGGGGAACGAGACATTTGGGGTAGATCAGTTGCCATAGGATGTGTCTGGCTTTATGATCTGGTTCTTGTTATGCAAAAGCAGCAGAGGGAGAGCCCAAGAAGTTGCAGTGGACAAAGCAGTGTTTCACAGTCATGCCTTGTAAAGGCTTTATTTCCCCAGCAGCAGCCCCGGGCTCTCTCTACCAAGCAGAGCAACAGCACAGGAAACCAATAGTGCTCTAAGGGATGGAAAACCCCAAAATAACTTCTACATTTAAATGAAATGCCATCTTTTCTCCTAGCTAAATTCACAGCAAAGGCAGAAAGCAAATGGAAAGGACAGTGCTATTTAGGGCCTTGCTACACCTGGGGAAATCCCCCCATCCTGCAAGGTTTAGCTGCAAGGAAGGATTTGTGACCAGGATGAGAATGCCTGCTCTCTCTGCTCCTCCCTGCTTCCCTGCTAAACCAAACCCAGGCAGGCTTCCTGAACTGTGGTCACAGGCCTCCTGTCTGCTGGCAGGTGTGGGGAGGTCTCATGTCAAAGGGTGGAAGTTACGGCACCCAGATGGATTCCCCTTTGGCAGCAGATGAAGGCTGTGTGGTTTCAGAGCAAAGAGCTCGATTTTTGCATGTAAGAAATTAAGAGGTCAGCTGAGCAATGTTATACAAGCCAGAGGAGAAGCCTGAAAAGTTTAAAAAAGCACATTATACTTGATGCAGTAGGCAATGGTGCTGACTGAAGTGTTCTAAAGGAAGTAGTAATACAGCACAGGTGAGAGCACTGGCCCAGGACAGCAGTGGTGACAGCAGATTATACCTATTGTACACTGTTGTATCACTGCTACTAAAAAGAGGAGAAAAGTGTTCTGTTTTTTAAAACAACAAATCTATTTGTGGCAGTTTAGAAATGGGGGCTGCAGGGAATGCTATCTGACATTTAAGTTACAGAAACCAGTAATAATTTCATACTTTTTCTCTGTTGGCTGGATTTGCATGCTGGGAGCTGACTTGGAAGGACTGGGCTGGCATCAAGTGTTTTCTTATGCTTCATGGCTACCATGCATGATCCAGTTGAGAACATACCTGAGTCAAATCAAGATTCCCATGGCCCTGGGAGTTGAGAACAGCTTTTTAGATCCTGGCTCTCAGAAAAAGCTCCAGTGCTGTGTGTAATTCCTCATTCCCTGGGCTTATAAATGCTCCTCATGCTGTCTTGCCTCTTGTCCACCCCAGGCTGATGTCAGGGCTGTTCCTCATTCTGTGTCCCTGAGGAGCCTTTTCCCAGAGGCAGCACCAGTTCCAGGGAGGGTGCACACTGGTGTGGCTGGGGAGGAATGAGCTGGGTCCATCAAAGGGCAGCCGCTGGCCCCTCTCCTCACTGTGGAGTGGCTGCTCCTCTGCTACGTGCTGACCTGGGCCTTACACCAGCCATGGATCTTTGCCTGGCCTCCCCACTGCCATCAGGTCTGGCCTCCTCACCTGGCCAGGCCACATCTGCTGTACCCCTCTCCCCCCATTGCTGGGGACAGGACTGGCATGGCCCTTGTGTGAGCTGGCACCCAGCAGGTAGGTTTGCCTTCTTCAGACATTTCCCTCCTGACAGAAATGGAGTGAAGATGGTGTTGGGAGAAGTGATGAGTCTATTCCAGGCGAGAGGGCCCTCAGGGCCGTGAGACGGCTTCTCAGGGTTCCTGCCACTGTGGAGGATGAAGAGGATTTGTTTCCAACCTCACTTTGGGGTTTTTGGTACACGCCTCGGTGGCCACCCCACATTTTTAGGGGTTAGACTGGGCTGCCCACAGCACCTGCTTGAGAAGCAGGGGGTTGTTAAGGAGCCCCAGGGGAGATGACATTTGTGTGCATCAGCAGCCAGATCTAATGCAGTGCTCCTGTGCTTTCCCATGCTCTGAGGCAAACCAGTCAGTAAATACATGGATTTGGGGATCTCTGGTTGGAACCAGCAATGTCCAGAGCTGGGCCAGGCTGCAGGCTCACACCTCGGAGAACTGGTGGTAATGGAGGGCTTGAGTCAATAAATTGTGCCTATTCGTCCTTGAGTACGTGGAAGGGGAAAGAAGGTGAGGTTGGAGGGATTAATGAATAATTAAACTCTGAGACAGAGGAACATACATAATGCATGATAAATTAGTCCAAGTGCAGCAGAGGAAGCATGAGTAAAGTTTGTTCCAACAAGCAGAAAATGGGATGTGACAAGGTATTGATGCCGGAATAGCTGTTTGCTAAAATTTTTCATTTATTTATATAGATTTCCTCCCCCTCACAGTTAGGGGTCAACCTGGAGCGGGACAGAAATCAGCAACTAAGATGGAAAACAAGTTTGGCTCCTGCTGGGTCCCTGTCCAGCAGCTCCCTCCCTGCTTAGTGCTCTTCTTCCCTTTCTGGTGATCCGATGCATTATTTCCTGCCCGGTCACTTGGACTGCTGTTTGACTGCATCTGAGGAGGGTAAGGTAATGCTCTTAATTCCACGGAAAGAGAGAGGCCCTTGTTGACTCACTCTAGCCTTTTCTGATCCCAGATTTCCTAAATGTTTTCTTTCTTCTAAACTGTATTTGCTGTTACAACATAAATTATTTATAAGATGTTACATTCGTTACAAATGGTAATGAGGCTGCCAAGCAGAGGGCATCGGCTCTAAACTGCAGTGTCAAACTGATTTAAGGAGGGGTATATGTGTAAATAAAATCCAAGTCCCTTCCTTTTATTGAACAAACCCAGCAGATCTGTTCAAATTCACTTTCCTCATAAATAACACTAAAGGCCAAAAGCTGCATTATTAGAGACTTGCAGAGTTGTTTCATCTGAATCAGAGCTCTGAGCAACATGACTTGTTTCTTTCTTTCCCCAGCTCTGAATCACTTAAGGTCTCCCTTCCTGTGGTAATGAATAAGTTAGGTATCTCTCATGATAGATCACAGGACACCATGCACAGAAGTTGTTTATTACATGTACCTGCCACACAAAACCCCCAGCTTTGACAGAGCTGGTTTCACCCCTTTTGCTCATCATAGACTGCTCATGGAGTAGGGCTGTGTGAAGCAACCTGGAGCTGAGCTGAAACACCAATTCTTTGATCTTGTCTCTCCTTCCACATTCTGTTTACTCCAAAGCAGCCTTCTCCCTCCAAGCAAGGGCCACTGGGTGCCATGCCTGCTGACCTGCCTGCTCCAAGAGAGGGTATCTCACTTCTCACAGGGGTAGGCAATTCACAGGGAAATAATTTTCTGTTACTCTCTTGCCGGCTGCTTTTTTTGTACTCTGGGACAATGCCTGTTTTCTGGTGCATATTGCACTTGGATTTCTCCATGTTTCTGGACTCCCAACAGGCAGGGACTGCTTAGACCTGAGGTGGGTGAAAAAACAGTCTGAGTTCTTCTGATTATTTTATTGTTTTTTCGTATATATGGCCTTTCATCACTCCTTGCTAGAAAAGGTGAAACTACAGAAAGTCACAGCACCCTGCTGTCCTTTGTGATCAAAGTAAGTGTGAAGAGTTGAGTGTAAAACAGTTTTCTCCCAAAATTCAATACATTCTCTTTTAACACTGAGGTCATCTATATATTAAAAAAATACATAAGTGTTAAAGAACTGTGCAAATACTGAGCCCATAAAACATACATAAAAAACCAGAATAATGCTGTTAAAAGGTTAAGACTGCCCAACCCCCCCACTGAGAACACACGGATGCCAGCTTCAAATCCAGGTGCTGGCAGAGATGGGGAAGAGGGAAGCAGCTTTTGATCTTGTGTTACAGAGAAGTCCAATGCAGATTTAACAATCTTAGCTCTAACTAAAAGACATGCTTGAGATCGTTGAAGTGTCATAGGCTTTCTGCATGCTGCTGGGCTATCTTAGAAAGTGCTGTAGCTTTCCCAGAAGGAACACCCTAGTTCACAAAGTTGACAAAGGATAAACGTGCTAAAGGGAATAAAAAACGGGCTATGGCTAGGCAAAGCACAAGCACGCTACAGAAAGTCCTCACTGAGCAGGTTCAGCAGAAAGGCAGAGTTCTGCTTTTTTGTTGTTGTTGGGGTTTTTTTGTGTGTGTGTGGAGTTTTCCCCCTTCCTCAGCTGTTGCAGTGACTCACTGATTTGCATGGCCAGTCTTGTTATGGATTCTGAAAAGCTTTGAGTACACAATTGGGTTGATGAAATGCCCCGTCAGCCATCTCAAATTCAGCTAGATTTCTTTCTCTTCCTTCTCCCTCCTAGTGCCTTAATCTAGATGGGCCTTACTACTTTAAAACTAAAGTGGGACACAGGGATGTGAGAGAGAGAAAAGGAAAATTTCTGAACTCCCTGCCCTGTTCCAAATTAATTAGAGCCTAAACTACCTCAAATACGTGTAGAAAGCAACTTAGAAAATGTTCTCCATTACTGAATTTAAGTCCTGGAACTAATGTTTATGATCAGTGATAAACCAAACCCTGCAGTAGCACCTCTCTGTGCAGTTTGACCTCACTCCAAACACAGAGGAGATGAAAATGTACGTGTTCACCAGGTTTTTAGCACAATGTGCACAATTTCCAGCCTAAATCAACCTAATGCTTGCCAGTGGGATGGGACACCAGCACAACTGCCTGGCTGACTTTTTCTTTTCAGCTGTGTGAAAATGAAGAAGTTCCTGCAGGCAGGCTGCTCTGGGAACCTGCCTGGCATCCCCCTCTTTTGTATGTCATTGCTGTGGGTCCTGGCCTGCTGCTGGGTTTGTACTGTCCTGCTCCCAGAGGTAAAGGAGCTCCTCACCTGCTGTCAAATGTCCTTTAGTTTCCTTAAGCCAGCTGCTCCAAGGAAGTGTATGTCCAACAAGGCACTGTTTTCTGAAGTTACTGCTTGACAGGCCTCTTTCCAAAGACCCCCCAAGCTGAGGGAGCCCTCAGCATGTACTTGCCTTCAGGTTGGTTTGTGCTCCCTGCCCAGCACTGCCCCTGAATGGACAATATGTCAGCATACCATGGCCCCAAATGGAACCCTATGTTTTCCAGAGACAGCAGGAGATCCCTAGCTGGAAGAAAAGCCTGTGTGAATTGGCAAGGGTCTATGCTAATTTACATCAAAAGAAAATCCAGATCATACATGCACGCACATGCACCCTCTCAAGATCAGAGTACAAAGTCTTGGCTGCTGAATTCAGTTAGGCTGTGCCTTTATGCTGTCTGATTTTAGCATAGTGTGGCTTTTGAGGGGGCTCTATTCCAGCTTCTCCAGTGTAACACAGCCTTCAGAGCTCTGGGGGAAACATCTTTGGCTTGTTGTCCTCCAAAAATAGCTGTAGTACCATCATGAAAGGAGAGGTTTCACATAAATATGTAGAAAGAGAGCAGAGGTCTCACATAAATATGTAAGAATATATCCATATAAACCAGGAGATTAAAGGCAATGGCACATGAAAACGAAAAACAGCTATTGTTAATGACAGTCTTGCTGACCCCATTCTAATATCTAATCTATTCTAATTTCCAATCTTCATATTCTAAACTTTTTTTCCATATCATTTGCTTTTTCATTAAGAATCCCTTCCCATTTCAAGGTGTAGTGTAGCTTCTTGCAAAGCCTTAACCTTCCAAAGAGCTGTCTGCACTCCAGAAAATTTTGTCCTCCAATACATGTAGGTGAGGGTATGTAACATTACTGGTGAAGAGTGGATGGTATGTGTTTTTCATTTGTGTCAGGAGACTGAAAGAAATGTTGCTGAGAATGTGGGAATTCACCAGGCCTGCCCTCAGATTGGGTGGCATCTCAGCTTTGCAGATAAAACACCTTGGTGCAAAATTTCTGTGGAAACAAATCCAAATAGTTTTAACCTCTGAGAGGTTAGGGGAGGTAAATGCCAGCAAGGCAGTAAAATGGTGGGCAGAGACCACTTGTGCTTTTTCTCTACTAAGATTTTGTGGCAAAAATGTGTCATCTGATGACAAAATATGCATGTTCAGACTGATAACACATAGGCTTGGTCTTATTCAGATTGTTAATTTACAAGTAAAGACCTCCAAAGGCCTTTCTTGACTTGCTTTCATGCATAACTGTCACAAATGCCTTGTCACCTTCAGGAATTACTGTTGGCTAGATAACACGTAGTAAGACTATTTTTTTTATTTTTACTGCCTTTTTTTTTGTTTTTCCGAGGAAAGGCAAGCCCTAAGGATCCCGGTGTGTCAGACAGCTCCTCTGTGAAGCGTTGTTGCACACTGGGATATTTTGCTGCTGCTGTAGGACTGGCAGGGTGAAATCAAGGGCTTCTCTGAATGGCAATGAAGTCCAGAACAACAAACACGTGGGGCTGAGGACAGGATGGCTTCCTGCAGCCACTGCAGCAGGGTCTAGGTCTGGAAGATAAAAGAGGGGTAAGGTTTTCAGTCTCCACATTGCCCACCATGAACTGTCTGTCTTCAAGTAAAGCTGTGTTGTGTGAGCAGTAATTCCCAGTGCCCACAAAAAGCTGGATTGCTGGGGTACCCCTCTAGCAGCATTAATCCATGGCTCTGAATGCCACTGTATTGCTTCCCAGCTCATGAGGCACCTGCCTGACTGATTTCTTTACCCTTGTCAGTGTTCAGAATAACTGTGCACCTTTTCTAGCCAGGCAAGACAAGTGCAAGCTTTTCTCCATGCTGGATAAGTGTGTACAGCAGCACAGGCAGAGGAAAGCTGGAGTTTTGGCGAGCAGACCCTTAGCACGGGGCAAAATGCTCGCCTGCACTCTGATGCTGATTTTCTCCTTTATTGGCTGCTCCTGAGGCTGCAGCCGGAGGAGTCGTCTCCTGTGGAACGGCAGCTTTAGACAATTTTATTGGCTGATGAATCTGATCTTGCCTGGCCACCTTCCAGAAACACCGACTTGCCCAAGATGAGAGTGAGAGGAAGGCTGCTCTGCCTGAGGCTCTAAAGCAATTGTTTTGAGACCAACGTAACATCCATGCCTTGCTGCACGGTGAGTATAGAAAGGCAGGTCCATATAGCCACGTCTATATGCGTAAAGTGCTTTATGATCTAATTGCTGACACAATTATATGTGCAGCTCCTGTGGACTGTATCTCATTTGCTGCTTAATTATGTGAGAATGTACTTGGTAAGTGGCTTGCTGTCACAAAATGCTCGATTAACTGTTGCAATGATCCTAGTTAAAACACTGCATTTGTGTCCTACTCTGGTTATTTCCTGTGCTGCAACATATTGATTTAAGCCTTTAGCCATGAGAGAGCAAAATGCAGCTCTAAGATATTGATATTAAAATGTTTCCTTTGGTTTTATTATTTTGCTAGTGGAAACTCAAAGTAACAGAGCTGCTTCTAATATTTGCTCAGGTCTTCTAAAAATTGCTGATTAATTTTGCCCTTTTTTTTTTAAGGGTAACTTCTGTGAAGTTTGATGCTATGGATCGTTTTGCAAGTTGTGCTTTGCCTCAGAGCAAAAATAGGGCAGAGCAAAAGAAGGGAATGTTTTTAATGTAGCCCCCAAAGTGTGTGGTGCTCGAAGTGGCAGGATACTGCATTGCACCTCCATCAGTTGCAAACAGCTCTACAGATAAACATTTCTGAAGAGCCCTCAAAAATATTGCTGCCTAAGGAACTGATGGTTGACCAGCAGCACTGGAACAGAATGAAGGAATGCAGGTTTTTTTAACTGTAGCAGTCCTATAATATACAAAGATACAGCTAATCCTGAGAGTTCATCATACCTGCTGCTTCAAAAATTATACTGAGTATATAATTAAAAAATAACCTGAGTTTCACCCTAACAACCTGCAATGCCCCTGATACTCGGAGTGGAGTTAGAAAATGTGTACTTTTGACAGCTTTGGGAAACAACATTTTATCACTGTACTTGGTCAAAATACCTCTCTAATATTTCATAGGGTTTTTTTGTTAAGAGAGGTGGTGCAGGAAATGGAGTGTCAGTGTTTTCTGCAAACAGATTCCCTGCTGAACATAGTGACAGAGGGACAATACAGCTTCCTCAGAGCTAAGACAAAATATTAAATTATATCTGAGTAAAGCTATATGCAGCACCCAAAGATTCCCAACTTTGCATTCTCTTGGGCTGTGTGTAGCACAACTGTTGATGGCAATGGTGCTTTTCTTCATTCTTCTTCCTGAGGGCCAAGGAGGAACCTGAGCAGCTTCATGATTTGCCTTGGATGGAATAGCTTTGCAGTACCATACTGGCAGTGGGTTGCTTAGGGAGTCAGAAATGGATGGCATGGGGCTGGCTATAGCCTCTTGGAGTCACCTGCACTACAGCTGCCTGCGCTGAAGTTATGTTTTGAGTACTCTGGGAAGAGGACACAGGCGGAGGGCCATGTTTGTAGGACAGACATGTAGGAGTCTCCCCATTATGTCCAAGTGGAGAAGAGGGGAGGCCTCATTTGGTGGAATTTCATCTCTATTTCAGCTCAGAAGGAAATAACTTGTTGGACTGACTCCCATGACAAATAGAATGGCAAAATGGCACATGATATGAAGTCAGGTGGCCCTGTCAGCACCTGTGGTTATGAGAGTGAAGTACGACCTTGTATTAATGAGAAATGATGCAGCATTTATGTTTCAGTATGACTTTTGTGCAATTGTGCCAGGTAGCATTGACAAACTTTGGCTTTAAATATCTTCTAAACATTTATTTGGCCCTGTAAATAGTCTAAACTATGCTTTTGCTTGCTCCTGTTCTTGCTGGTTGAGGCTTCCAAGGGAGCCATGGGAAGCTGACATTCATACCCATTGGATTTCAAACATCCTTTTTAGAAATCACAGGCTCTGTCATTACTTGGGAGATGAAGCTGTTTTATACCTAGTTTTATAGATGTGTTTGTGATTTCCTGGGATTTTCTTGTGTAATCTAGAGCGTATTTCAGGTTAAGATTTAAGTTTAACAAATGTGAAAAACATAGTATTGACATACCAGCTCAGTTCCTGTTCATCTTCTCGGAGAAGTTTTTTATATTCATGTCAGACATGCATCTGTGAAGTTGCAATCTGTGGCTGTTATAGTTGTAATACTGAAAAGGGAAATACAAGTGGAGGAAACTGTGCGTGGAGATGTTAATTTTGATGGGTTTAGATTTAAATGAAATGCATTGAAGGTAACCTATGCTAGAAATGGAGCTTTGCCACTAAGTAGGATGCAATTTATTTGAAGGGGAATGAGTGATTCTCTTGATTATTCAAAGGGCTTTTTGAAACCCTGTTATTGATGTGCTGCTGGTGTGTTCCAGCAAAATAGTAATCCTGAAAGAGCTTAATACAGGCTGCTTACTTATTTTAGAGCCTTTGCCATTACTGAACATGCCACAACAGGCAAAATGTTGGGAATTTGTCATTTTCAAGCCAAAGGTAGAGCTGGCCTCACTTTGGGCACCAGTGGAATGGATACCTAAGGAGTGCTCTTTGTGCTTGAGCTGTGTTGGTACCTGTGAGCAGCCCCAGGGAACCAGGGGTGGCCCAGGGCCCAGTGGCAGGGCAGGAGATGAGGATCAGTCGCATGGGATGAATTGCCTTTCCTGGCCTAACCCTCAGCTTGTAGCAGTGGGAAGGCCATGACTGCAGCCAGCCTCAAAACAGAATGGCAGATTCTGTTTTGCTGTTTTAGATTCCCTGTTCTGCTGTCAGTCTGTGATGCTTTGCACCTCAGTTGCCTCCCTCAGCCTTATAAATGTTGCAAGTTTCTCAGTTTTTTTGGAATAGAAAAAGGACAATTCTAGACCTTTTACTTTGAGGGGAGAAAATGGAGAAAAGTAGAGGAGGCAACTAAAAATATAGAGCTTGTGATCTTTGTTAACGATTATATTTGGCAATTCTGTAGAAATGAAACCAAGAGAAAAGAATGATTCTTTGGCTTAAGAAAGCATTTTTCTGGAAATGTTTTGTTTTTGAATTAAGACCTGAGTTAAAGTGGAAATATATTGATTTGTATTTTGACAATTTAAAATAGCTTCAATGCAATGCTCTTACAGCATGTTCCTTTAGAATGTGGACTTGCAAACTGCAGCAGTATTTTAGAACACTTGGAATTCAGAATGACATGTAAACTATCCGCAGTGATTTTATTTTTATCTTTGTTGGGTTTGTTGGTTAGCTTGGATGTGAATTTGTATTTCTGTATATGTATATAAACATAATCTCATTAACATGTATGTAAGTAGGAAGCTGGTAGGCAATATGCTTACATATATACCAGCATGTTATTGAGTGATAACATGAAATATTTACTCTCAAAATCCATGTGTAAACCTAATGTGCTGTGGATTCATGCTAGGAGTAATAAGGCAAGAAAATGTTTATGCTCTATGATACAGATAGCCAGATCAACTATCAACTGGGAGTGAAAACTGGAATTGTTCTTCCATTTCAATTACAGCCTGACAAATGGTGCATTCATTTTTCATTGTTAATAAATGGCCCATATGGCATCCTTTGATCACATGCGCTGCAGCTTCTGCAACAGTGAGGCATTTATTTTCAGGGAATACAGAACCTAACATTTGATCTAGGCTTTCTGAGCAAAATATTGTCTTGAGTAAGGGAATGGACGCTACCAGGAGAAGGTACCCGAAGTAGCTCAGAGTTTTCTAGTCTGCTGCACCTACCTCAGCAGCAGAGCCAGCAACCTCCTCACGTTCCAAATCACACCGGAAAAAACCAGGAAGGCTCTTTCCCCAATAGCAAATTCTATTTTTTCGCAGAATATGTGAGGATGGCTTTTCCATGGTGCACAATCCAGATTCCAGGATGCCTGGCATGCAGAGTTAAATAAAAACTAACCAGAGAAGAAATTTAGAAAGCAATGCAAAGCAAAATTAGAATTTCTTTGTGTGTGAGAAATACACATCACCAAAAAACCCACCAGCCTGATACACATCTCTTGGAATAAAGACAGCCTATTTGTTTTCAATCACATTATTTATCATACCTTTTAGAAACAAAACTGAAGTCCATAGCCAGGATACCAGCTGGGGGCATTCAGGAATATCTCCATGGAAATACGATCTTGGAAAGCAAAGCTTGCTGAAGTTTGCTCATTTTTATTATCTGCAGAGCACTGCAGTCTGAGAGAAAACAAGAGCTAGGTGACACCCTGTTTTCTACAGCCACAACTGATTGATGGGTGACAGGACCTATCCAGAGCGGCTCATGTCCTCCTTATGGTGTAGCTCTTGTAGCCACTTGTATCCTAATTGACAGTGTTTGGGACCTTTCTGGGTGCTCCTAGCAAAAAATGATAATGATTAAGCACAGATCATGCCTTTAATGTAAACTGAAGTGTTTACAAAGCATGTGTGGGTGTACCCCAAACACAAGAGGTTTAATCCCTCACAATGTTCATGTGAACCTTCCAGGGATAAGGAGATGTAGGATGGAAGCAGGGGGAAGGAAAAGCCTGTTGGAATCTCCTTGGGAAAGTTTCTTCAGTAAGACAGCAACCTGTGGCCACTTGCAACTGCAACACCATGAGCACTCCCAGAACAGTTTCAGCTTCTGCTTTGGCAGTAGCAAATGGCAAAACTGCATAGACTCACCCACCCATGACCCCATATAAGCAAAGACTTGTGTCTTTGCAAAAGATGGGCACAATATGAAAGCTTAAACCCCAAAGCAGATGGTGCATTTCTGTACCAAGCATCATGTCATGTGTTTGATAAAACGTGGCTGGCTAAGTGTGTCCAGATGGGCATTGCTCCTTTGATGAAGAAACCATCGAAATATGGCAATTTATGGGACTCTAGGCTAAAATAGGCTCTCACAATGGAGAGCTAGTACAAGGCACAAAGTGGAAAAAATTGCTCCCCGCATAGGAAACTGAAATGGGGGGGAACTTTAAAAGATTGTGTAATCATAATTGTTCCTTCATGAAACTCAGATATAAGGCACTGAAAACAAGGAGGGATGTGAACTTTCAGCCAATACTGTAGTGCTAATATATAAAAGGTTTCCCCAACATATCTGGCTTCTCTTTCCAGCTGGCTTCTTAGGAAGGATTTATTGAGGAAAATGCTCTATATGGTGTTATAGGCCTGTAATTTTCAGACTAGACTACAGAAGGATTATATGCTTGTTATTTTGTCCTCCCTTGAAAGAGTTCTGCAGTATTTCATAAATCCAGCTGACTGTATAGGTTTTAGTGAATATGTAATTTGCCACGTGGAATATATGCTGGTTAATACCTCTGTTCTTAGAGGAAATGGTTGCTAACAAAAATGATGTCTGACAGGCTGCTCCTTACTGTGGAATGATCTGTCATCTCCTCTTGTAAATTACTGTAGCTCAAGATTAGGGTAAAATATTTAAAAGTTGTCAAAAGCAGCTTTAAAGCCTCTGACCTTCTAGCTTTTAAAAGTGGTTTAGGGGCTTATGATATTGAATCCTGTAATCACTTTTGAAATGTTTTTCTAGTCCATCTTCCTTGAATGAATAGAAATGTCTATTTCCTACAAGTAAAAATGGCCTACTAACTTTAGCCAAAAAAGCATTGCTGATCATGAGCTTGCTGAAATCTGTGAGGAGTAAAATTTGGAATTGACTTGCTAACTGATAAGATTTGTTAGGGACAGCGATGGGTAATTGCCTCAGTCTTTGTAATAGAAAAGACTGTGCTTGGAAAAAAATGTATGGAAGGCAAACGCACTTGTCTCAGGAAACGGACAGTGAGCACTTGCCCTGTGCAGGTCCAGGAGTCAATAGTCTTTGTGGATACCTTCCAACTCAGGATATTCTCTGAGTCCATGATTCTATTACTTGAATTATTTTCCAGAATCCAAGAAACAGGAATTTCCTCAAGGAGTTTTACCATAGAAGATTGTTTTTATATTAAATGTTGTTGTTTGGTCTGCAAACCAAGCCTCATTCCTCTTGACCTTATTTAATATGGTGGACACCAAAATTTAATATAAAAAAAGCGGAAGTTTTTATTTAACTTCTTACCCCCCTTTTATGGTAGAAGGCTCTGGCTGGGTGGAAGGACAAAGATATGATGCATGAAAACGTGAATGGTTTGTGTTCAAGCTGATGTCCTATATTGACTCCAATATATGGGCATCACACTTTCCATCGGGGTGTCACAGAAATGCCATGAAGAGCCTGTATGGAGGTGACTTCTACCTGAGAAGCAAGGTAACAAACATGACCCAGTCAAATGAGATAATTATAGACACCCACTGCAGCAACTTGCACCAACACAAGCTCTGAGTTGCAAGTAAGACACGTGGCTGTGTCTCAGCAATCAGTCCCTGCTTCATGCTGCAGTTAAGCTGCACTGGCTCCCAAGTTATTGCATCTGCACCAGACATTTGCATGGTCCCAGGAAAAGTCCTGTCTGTGTGAAGTTTTGATAAATGATTTCTGCAAAATGAAAAGGAAATTAATACTGAGTAGTCTGGGAGATGCCTTTCTATCCAGGCTTTATTAATGATTGTTTCCTTCTGTGGTTATTTACATACATTTGCAGAGCCCAGCAGAGCTATTCCTTGCTCTGGTTTTATCTCAGAAAATTCCAAAGTATGGAGCTGTCATTCAGGGATGAAATGGTGTGATGTAATTTAACTATAGATAAGGTAGCTTAATTAACACTTACGGTCTCTCTTTAATAGGTGGGTTTAGGAGATGCAGTTTTGCCTTGTAGTAACTTTCAGTTATTCTTTTACATCTTTCCTTTACCACTGTAGCAGTGGAAAAAGAGATCATGTTCTCTTTGACTGTCATGTGACCTTGCAGCTCCACAGTGCGACAGGGAATGCTCTATTCAAGAAAAATCAGTGTTTTGGAGGGAGGGCTCAGCAAATTAACTGGGAGCCTGTTTTTTCTAAAGGCTGATTTATGGAGAGATGGAGAGATCCAATGGAGAGATCCTCATACACTGTGGAGCAGCATTGTGCTGATCTCAACAGAGCTACTTTGTTTGGTGGGGGATAAAAATCTGGTCCCAAGTGTGTGTGATTCTCTTCTGCTGATGCAACTATCACCACTGTGCCTGGGGAAGGTTGTGCCTCTCTCTCTTCCTCTTCTCCCTTTATGGCCTAGCAACCCTACAATGCACTGTTTGTCCCCTTTGTTTTTTGAAGGTTACCCTTGCTCATGTGGTGAGCTGTGTCAGGGGCTCGGTGCTGTTCCTTGTGTGAGCTCTGATGCCATGAGCTTGGCAGCACAGCAGCACTGGCTTTGCTGCAGCTTTACTGCCTGCAGTGGGATCCCAGGGGCTGATTTGCCCAGCTTAGCCCAGGCTGCCATCTCACTGCTCACTCTCCACATAGCAAAACCGTGCTTTTCTCCCTGAAGCAAGGCATATCGAAGAGGTTGGAGTTATCCTGGGATGTGCTTCCCTGCTGGCAGTAGCTTTCCATGGTACATTGAACTGATCTGCTTCTTACACGTGGGAGCAGGAAAAGCCTGTCTCCATGCTGCTGCTCAGTTTATAGTTCTAGGAGTAGCACTCCTTCTTTGTTTGTAGGTTAGACAGAAGTCCCTGTGGGTCAGCTTTACATCTTCAGCCGTAAATGTAGGTCAGCTGGCTGCCTTGCAAAGTGTTCCTTACCCTTAAAAGCGCAGGTCCTCACACGCAACTTCACAGTACATTGCCTTTGCTGGTCTCTAAGGAAGCTCATTCTGACAGCATAGAAAGGGGTGCAGCTGCTCTCCTGACACTGGCACTGCTGCCAGCACGGGAGCAGAGTATTTATCGGTCTAGGGGGAGCAGATGTGTAATGAGAGCAATTTCTGCTGTTTCTGACACTATCCTTTAGTAATGAGAGCTCGATATCAGGCATGTTAATGAAATTAATTATCATAGCATGTGACAGTGCCTCTAAATCAAAGCAAGTTCTTCTGTGCGCAGGGTCTGTTTATTCCGATACTAAACCTAAGATTTGCTCATTCCTGCATCCTACAGAGTCCATCAGAGGTCCCGTATCTGTGAAAGATTCTCAGGAGCTCACAAGGAGCCAGTTGGGTTCAGTTACACTGTTGCTTCTTTCTTAGCACAGATTTGGTTTACATATCCCTGCCTGCAGGCTCTAGTCTTAGCTGTGACAATATGCTTTGAATTTTTTTTAGCCCAGTTTCCTAGGAAGTTGAAACTTATGCAATCCTTATGCAAAAGGAAAAGCCCTGAAAAGTTTCCTAAAAAGACAGCACAAACCAGCCAATTGTGTTCATGAATCAGGAAACTTATGTTAAGTTGCACACAGGAGGTGGCTGGTGCAGAGTTTTCTTTGTCCATGGCTGCAGGAGTCCTCCAGCTGCTTGAAGAATCATGGCAAGGTATGACTGGGGCTCTGGATGACCTCCAGAGGTCCCTTCTGTCCTCAACCATTCTGTGATTCTGTTGTCCACGAAGCACTAACATTTCAGCAAAATTCAGCAGAGGGGGACAGCTCTCAAAGTCAAACAAGTATGGCAAGGTTGAGAGGAAGGTTGTGGCATGCATGGGGTGGTTGGCATGACTGTGCTTGGAATCACCAAGTTCATGATCCTCCAGAGCCTCTGGTGGTTGGTGGATATAGAAGGGAGAACGAGAATACACTGGAGGAAATGCATGGAAATGCAAAAGCAATTAGGTGGTCTGTGGGGAGATAAGGAGGTGCTGCATCAATGCACAGAATCTTCCTAGACTTGAACACTTCTCCTGGCAAGAGGGAACACCTTGTCTGCAGTGTTTAGAGAGGATATGCAGATGTGGCTGTGATAGTTAACCAGGAAAGGAGTGTGGTCCCTTTTGTGTATCTTACATTTGCTTTCAACAAAGGAAATTTGTGGAGACATCGTCAGTGGGGCCAGCAAAACAAACATAATTTGTTTGTAATATTGTAATCCCTCTGCTCAAAGACAGGTTGCCAAATTTCTCAGAGAAGAAGTGTGTTTTTAAAAAACTCAAACTCCTAAAAAAATGAAACCAATTTTCTCCCAATATTTTTATTACTGAGACCTGATGTATTACTGCTTTATTGAAATTAATTTATTTGGCTACTAGAAGGAGTAAAACAAATTTAGGAAAAACTAAGAAAACTAAGAGGTTTCTAACAATGAAATATCTTGCATTTTTTATAGAAAATATCACTGTATAGTAGATTATAGAGATTATATGAGATGAAGTCAAATCCCGATAAATTTTTTTTTGTTTCATTGCTTCAGGAGAAGGATGTTACTTTATCCCACTCATGAATATTCAGTTCACTCCTCTTTCTTTTTTTTTTTAACTGCCTCCTCCTACTTGAGCAAAACCAGAAATGAATAACCCCACATGGGAAACTGAAATACAAAATTCTACTGCAAGAAACCATTGCTAAATTGATGCCATTTTAATAAGCCATTTGAGGGGTCCTTCATTTAAAGGAAAATAAACTCTTAAGGGCATCTTTAAGGTTATCCTGACTTGTTAGCTCTGAGGCAAGCTGAGGCAACCTGTCCTTGTCCTCAAAATAAGAGAAATATCTAAAGCTTTTAAAGAAGCAACCCCAGACCAAGTTGCAGGACTTTACCTGGCATCATTTGGTGGGTCTGCCAAAGCCAGTTGATTTCACCATTCAGTGGGTACCCAGTGGAAGGTATCAATGACATCTCTTGGTCACTTGCAAAGACAAATGCCATTTCAGCTTCATTGAACTGTAAGTTAATACATGGTGCTTGCAGAGAAGTTAGTTACCAGTTTTCTGCAGCAGAGAATTGGGCCATTTGGAACTTTAACCAGTTTTCTTTCACAAAATTACACAAGAATAAAAATAGAGTTTCATAAAGGAAACAATGTAGTATTAAATATGGATTGTCCCTTGCCTTCCCAAAAGAAATGAAAGACATTTTTAATTTGACAGTATACCTAAAAACCTTCATTTTTTCCCTCATATTTCCTTTACCATAACTAGCAAATATGCAAGACTAACTCTATATATGTTAGCAGTCATTTCCATGTGGTAAAGGAGGCATTTCTGGTCAGATGTTAGAGTACTGGCCGAGGAGAATGACAGGAAAGTCTGATCAAGGGCCAGTGCTGAGAATATATCACCAGTCTGGAGGTGTGACAGGCTGCCCAGACTGCACTGTAAGGCTGAGACAAGCCTGTCCAGCTTGACCCTGAGCTCACCCATCAAAAAATCACTGGCAGGATATGTGCCACTTTCTACTTTGATGCTCCTTGTTCTGCCAGCCTGGGATTTGTTCATCCCATGTCCCTCGCGATGCAGGAGGATATGCTTTGCCAAGCTCACCAGCTTCCTCTGAAAAAGGCATTTCTGTCTTGGCAATGGCTGGATGCAGAGTAGGATTTATCTGAGCTGCCAGAGCTGAAATGACTGAAGATGTGTTTTAGTATGTCCAGAGAGAGCTCCATATACTGACCATGTCTCAACTGGATCACATTCTCAGAATCTCTGGGAAAGAGAAAAAAATGGAACCCTCCTGAAGAGAGGATGTCTTGTTTTGCATGCACAAAGATCAGTCAGGTGCAACACAGAAGGGTGCAGTGTATGTTCAGACCCTCCTGAGCAAAGAGATTTCAGAGGGTTCTTCCCTTGAAAAAGTCTGCAGAGAAATATTCTTCTAAAAATGCCTGGCTGGAAACACATTTGCTATTATAATCTACTAAATAGACGGGAACAAGATTTCATCTGGAGTTTTGATGGTTCTAGGCAGATTCAGATCTGCAATCAGACTGTGACCTAACCAAATCATATCTTCTTTGATTCCTCTAGTAACTACCTGAGGTTGATCGGCTTTTGTTACAGGAGTCTATTTGGGCAGCAGTGAGGACGAGCAGGGAGCTGATGTTCAGCAAGCAGCAGAATCAGAGAGAAAAAGGCTTTTTCCTGTGGCTGCTATAACTTCTTGAATGCTGATGGGGAAGGTGCCCGAGCTTTTATTATTACTGCAAATACATACATAGAGCAGGAATTGGGAGGAGAAAGGAAAGCAGTGGCTGCTTCGCTGTCAGCTGTGGGTCAGGCTGCCAGCAGTGAATGCTGACAGAGGCTGTTTTAAATCACACTGTCAAGATTTTGGCGGTGGAGGGAACGTGCTTTTAGAGGCACGGCAGTGACCTGGAAGGAAGCAGCAAAAGCACTGGCAGCAGATGACGTGGGTCAGAGGCAGCACAGAGCAGAAGATGGCTGCTGAGCCAGGGCTGTCTGGCTCAGCTGCAGGTGGGTGCAGGAAGAAAATGAAGTGTTTCTGTGTGGCCACATCTCTGAGATATGATGTAAGAGGAGGAGGGAGTTGTCCTCAGGCATTTGAACCAGCTGAGCTGTACCATGGGGAAAGAAGTCAGGTGCAGCTGGTTTTTAGAGTATTCTTACCAAAGATTCCAGTCTGGGAGTTGTCTGTCTTGCTTCCTGCCAATGTGCTGGGAGGAGTTCCTTTCCCCTGCCACCTGCCTGCAGCCTGTGGATATTGGCAGTGTATGTTGCGATGAGAGGATGCTGTGTAGGAACATTCAAATTGCTTCCCTTGGCTGTTTCTGGGTACCAGGAGCAGTATAACCACTTTAGATCATCCTCAAATGTGGGCTAGTTAGCTTGCCTTACAAGAACAACATGGTCAGGAGGGGAACAGTATCTAGAGCCTGTGCTGCTGGTTGTGCTTGAGTTGCCTCACCCATCTTTGCCCAGCTCTGCAACCTGCTGATGGCTCTCTTGTCAGAGACAACAGCACATCAGAGGTTCTGCTGCCTGAGAGTCAGCACTGGGGGTGGAGGATAAGCAGAAAATGTAATCTTTACGTGAAAGAGACTAATCAATCGCTGAAACAACTTACCAGTGCCTGTGGGGGACCCTTCACCTCTTACAATTGCTAAATAAAGATGATGTATGGGGTTTGTAAAATATAAAATACATATGTATGAATTCAGTCACATTTTCTGCTTTGTTCCAAACACAAAAACAGACTATGACAATGATGTTATGTGGCCTTACAAAAATGACTCTCTACATAATTTATAGAGTTCTAATGAATAGTAGAAGTATACTATTAATTTTCTCTTGAAATATGTGTATTCTTATGTCTGGATCTTTCTTTTGATACACAAATAGATTTAATAGCAAGTTGATTCCTTATTGCTAATGACTTTAATTTAATCTGGCATAAAAAAACTAGTATTTTTTCCAAGTCTTCCATGATCTCATAAAATTAAGACTGGAAAGCTGAAGGGAAGTCTTGGAGCCCATAACTGCTAAAGAACTGAGGACCCAATGTGAAAAAAAATTGTATCCTTAATATTAGCACAGTTGAGCATGACCAAACAGGAACTGCAGAAAGATCAGGATTCATGCAAATTAGAAGACTTTGAATATGAAGCCAAAATCCACTGAACAGTCTGGAGTATCTTACTGAGGAAGTATTTCACCATGTTTCAGACCATTTGGGTCTCTTGCTTCTTTTCCATACACTTGCTCATTGCTCCCAGGTGGGGCAGTCAGTGGAAAGAACTATTTTTAAAGATGATAGGCTGTGTTTTGCTAGGATGTTTCTTTGTGTAGGTTACTAGTGGTTTCCAGGAGGCAGCTCACCGGATTGCCCAGAGTAGCTGGATCTGGGTTTTTTAGCCTTTCGGTGTGTGCAGCTGCTGCTTTCCACATGCCTCAGCAAATGTGGGATTGCAACCAGGCTCTACTTTGGAGGGGACTGACATAGGAAAAGGAGGGCTGCCTGCAGTGCCAGTACACCCTGCAAAAGGAGCAGGAGGGCTAAAGGCATCAGATTTTGGGACTGGGCAAGATGCCCAGTTAGGAGCACAATTATTCATTGCCTTGGCTCTGCTGTATTTGTAGTCAAGGAATTTTATAAACATAATTCATGGTTAAGCGTGTTGTCTTGTTATTGACAACCTTAAGTCATACGCCAAAGCCAAAGACCTTTATCAAGAGCTCTGTAAATTAAAATTGCTACTTTCCATTAGACTTTTTTCCAGTGGTTGTGAATTCCTTGGAGATTCTTTGCTTTATTAACAAGAGGAGTGTGTACTCTGCCAGAAGCCAAGAAGAAATAGGTTATGATTTCCAGAGGATAGGATTTCAAAAGCCCTTGCAGCTGCTAAGGTGGAGTTTAAACCTTTTCTGCTGGGGCCTTGCAAGTGCTGTGCTTGCAAGGTTGGCCCCTGGCCTAGGAACGTCAAACATCAGTTCTCACACACTTTTTTGCCTTGTGGTTTCCTGGACTGTCCACAGAGGGAACACATTACTCTCTGCTCAGACACAGCTCCCAGTAAAGGTCCAAATATGCAAACTTAGGCCTAGAGTAAGCTTTATGCAAAAACTCTTATAAACTCACAAAACTGAATTCTCAAGTGCTAGAAGCATTAATTATTCTACTTAAATGATTTCCAGTTACTTCAGGATTTAAGCCAGGCATAGATAAAGCCAGCAATGCAGTGAAGTAAATTCAGAGAAATGGAATTCAGTTTTTTTTTAATTTGGGCAGCTGAGCCCTTCTCTTCTATCAAAAAACCCCACAATCCTTTCTTTAGTTGTTTCTGGACATGCCTAGAAGCACTAATATTTTTGCAGCTTGATTTTTAGCTTCTTTTCACCTCATATTCTCTGCTTTCAAGAGCAATGTACCCTTAGCCACGACACTGAAACTTGCAACCCTCTTCTTTGCCATTACACTAGAAATGTTTTTATTAGATAATATTTGTCAGTGTAATAGTTTACTTGACAAAGTAAAAACTCATTGTAGTAGACTACAATCTCAATCCTGGTGTGACAGTGTGTGCTCCATGGCCCTGTGCAGAGTTTGTGGTGGGAATACAAGGATAGATGGCTCTAATTCACAGCAGTTCTGAGATTGTGGCTGAGATATCGGCTACTCACAGAAGAGAGGATCCTGCCAAGGAGGTTTTATCACTGTTTGTTCCAGTACTTAACCAGGATTGAAGAGCTAGCTCTGGAGCAGGTAGGATGGGGAAGAGGGAAAAACTCTACCATGACTCCCTTTGGGAAGTCTTCATGTCTTCTGAGATTACTGTTCTGGAGACTGAATTTTGCTGTATCTGTAAGTCAACAGTGGGGCAAGAATTAATTTCTTTAATTTTTTTTCAGTGCGTTAAAGGAGAATCCAGCTTTACCTCCTTAATGTGATTGTTTTTAGGACAGTGAAGAAGCCTTTGGCATAAGAAGGACGGCTTTCCAATGAAAGACAAAGTCAGGTTATATACCCAGCTCTTTCTCAGCTGGCTGTCAGTCTGGGCAGCAATATGCCAGACAGTGTTGTCTAGTGCCTTGCTGGAAAAAAAAGGCAATCAAACCAGTTTCTGCATGCTCCGTTTTTGAGGACTTGCTTTAAATCCCTTCAGTTAAACAAGGTCTTCTCGTAGAGATGTGAAATCTGGTGAACCTCTGCATGAAAGCCTTTAAATCCAGGATATAACTGTCTCCTTTAGTGAGATTTGTGGCAGACCAAATTAAATCACTGGAGGAAGTTCAGCTCTCTTTCTGATAGCACTCCCTTAAGGATCAGTGATTCTACACTTGAATATGACAAACACAACATTCTTAAAATATTTGGCATTAATGGGAATGTACTCCCATTGAAGTCAATCATAAAATGATCTTCATTTTAACGAAAATCATTCTAAAGTGCCATCTGAGAAAAGCCTTCCAGGCAAATTTTTAACTCTACAGAAGTTATTTTACCTTTTCAGACTGTCCGAGAGACTTTTAAATCTAAGTTTACTTAGACTTCTGTTCGGTAGGTATCTTCCAATAGTCAGTGAGAGGGCAAATTATTGCAGCCACCAGTGATGCCCTTTTTAAAATAGGATTAACTGCTCTGTGAAGGTTTGGGTTGCTGTGCATTAAAGAGGGTTTTTCCACTACTGACTATATGACTATAGACACCTGTAGTTCACTCCAAGTGTTTATTCTTTACCATTCTTATGGTATGCTTAGGTGCATATAAAAGGGTTCAACTTAGTCAGTCTCTGTCAAAAAGTGTGTAGATATAGTTGCAGCTCATACCTGAGGTGAATTTAATTTAAAACAACTCAGATTAGCCATTCTTTAAGAGCCCTTACCTTGATCACTGCCAATTTTCTAGGCAATGAATGTAAATAATACTGTCATTTTTGCTTACCTTTATTTTACATACTGCCTGTGCTATTCAGAGGTTTTTCTCTTCATTGGTTTTGTTTGTTTGCTTTCTCCTCTGTACTCCCAGGAAGCTGTAAACTCTTGCAGGGCAGTGCTGGTTTAAAGCTTAGTGAAATCAGGTCTTAGACATGTGTATCTCAAAGACCTGTACTGCAATGTTGTGATTCTCCCTAGTTCCATTAGGAGTCACACACCCCAGGTCGTGCATATTGTTTTGAAAATACTGGAGCAGATTTAGTCTTTCAAGACATACTGTACTTCTTTAATTTCTTGGATGATTTCCATTTCTGAAAAATGTGCTCATTTCTGTGCATATAAACACTTGCTGTGGAGAGCAGCGGAAAGAAGCAATTTCCTGTAGTTATTTTGTCAGGGCTAGAAGTGAATGAATCTCATTCAGCAAAAGAAGCCAATTGAAAATCAGCAAAACACTTTGAAAATTTGTGTTGATTTTGCAAATAATTCAGGGAAGAGGGGGAAAAATAATCTTATCATAACATACCTCAAATCTTCTTGACCAGTATATCCTTTCTTATCAGGCATTATTAAGTTACCTGTAGACCTGAGTAATTTTATCTCACCAGGGACATTTTTTTTAGTCTTCCTTATTTTTTATTCATCTGCTCTGCATGGGAAAGCCCTTATGCTTTGCTGAAATCTAAAGCTATTTAGAGTTAGCAAGATTGCTCTGAAGAGAATACCTTGAGTGCCAGAGAAGTCATAGAGCCATGGAGAATGATTCCAGTGTGTCCTGCTTTCCTGTTGGGCTGGCAGAAAAGCTGTCCTGATGGTGTGTGTTGTACTGCAAGACAACCATGTTCTGGCTGAAACACAGCTCAGTACGGGTGTAACCCTGGTGAAATAGCCAACATGACTCAGAAAGGCTCAAGCTTTGTCCTGGAATGGCTTCCACAAGCAGGAAGCCAACCCTCAAAGAACCACACTGATGTGCACACACCCACTGCTAATTTGGGCACAGTAAATACCATCCTGACTCATATGTTGGCTTCCTCTGCCACTCTTTCTGAAGGATGAGGACTGCAGGTTTTATGGATGGTGTTTCTGACAGGCAAATCAAGTGCTTAAAGCCTGCAGAAAAAGTTACATCTCCTTCTCACTACTATAATTTCTGCATCATCCTGACTGAAAAAAAAGTATTGTTCTGGAAATATATCTAGAGGTAGGCTCCAAGGGGAATAATCTTTATATTTATTTTTATTCTTATAGTTAGATACCTGAGGAAGGACAAATATCTCTCTATGAGAGTATAAAGTGCTTACCAGTTAATGAAATGGAATCAATATCAGGAATGTTAAGTGATGACGTTATGTTCTCCATTAATTGGCTTTGCACTCATTTATTGTGAAACTCTTATAAGAGCTGGTGATTGAAAAGGCATATATCTTGAAAGCATAACGATTTATTCTTGAAAAGCTTCTATTGTTAAGAGTCCCATGTGAAAACCATCTAGTTGTATCGTTGGTAGCACTGAGGTCTCATTTATCTTTTCTTTTTGCAATTCCAAGGTTTAGTTACATTAAGTTTCTATTTGTACTAGCCAATCTTATTCAGGCTAGAAAAATGTTCCCTCTCTAAAAAGCTCTTTCAGGGTGAAAATGGCTATAGGAAAAATGAGAGAGCTCATGAGATAAATGAGAAACATTTATCTCAGTTCTAAGGCTGGCACAAATCTTACAAATCTCCTAAATCCTCCCTTTAAGCCTTCCCAGCAGGGTCCTGACTCTGAATGCTCCCAGGTGTGGGTTCCTTCTGCAGGTCTATACTTCACTACATAAGGCATCTCTAGAAGATGTGCCTAGAAGAAAAGCCAGAAGAATCAATGTACAAAAGTAGCACCTTCCCTGTTTGTTTGCTTGTAGTTTTCAATCTCACCCCCAAAATCTTCTGGAAGTCAGCTGGGTGATCTCCAAACAGGAAGTAGCCAAAATCTCTGTAAAGAAGGTGGCTTAACATAAGCTGTGATGGTGACCATGGTGAGCTGATGCCTAAGAGAAATATCTAGTAAAGAAAAGAAAGGCACACAATTTGTGGATAAAAGGCAGCATCTTAAACACAAAGCATTGTTCTCTTTTATATCCAGCACCTGTCTGCATATTGGGCCCAGCCCTCAGCTGGCACCCAAGGGATGGACTCTCTCTTCCACTTTGCTAAGTGAGCACAGAGCTCAGGGTGAGCCAGAGTGGCTTCCTAGTGCATCCTCTGGTGCACTGCAGGCTTCAGAGAGCAAAGCTTTGTCCAGGCTTTGTGCTAGGCATTTCTGGAGTGTCTCTGATGCCTTGTCTCCTGTTTTTCATTTTGTTTCTCTTCAGAGCTTTGTACTAGACTAGACAGGATCCAGAAAAGGTTTTAACTTTTTTAACCCCCTCTTGGAATGATGAGACAGGCCAGCAGCCTGCAGGCAGTCTTTCCTAACATTTATTGCAACCTTTCAGCTTGAACAGCTCTACATGTGCCAGTACTAAAAAATAAGTGCCAAACTAATTTTTTACAGGTGGATAAATGAGGTGCCTGAGTGTTTGCACATGTGCCCCATTTATTTCAACTGGCACTGTAACATATTAGCTCGAGCCATAGGCCTGTGCCCCATGAAAGAAAGTGAGGTGGAATAAATCAGTGCAAAGCAGTGATGCTCCTGAGGTAGATTTTTTCTAGCTAGATGGAGACCAAGCAGTGCTAAAGCAGACTTCATGTATCAGGGCAGTACAAGCCTGTCCAAGGCCCTGAATATCTAAGTACTCAGAGATTTTTTTCAAAGATTTTACTATGTGAAGGCTTACAGCTCCTGGGAAGAGCCAGTGCTTTCCATCTGTACTTCTAAAGTCCCAGTGCAATACCATACCTATTGTAATTTTTCTTCCTTAAAATGAGGAGTGGGACAAAACTAAGGGATCTTTTCCCATTTCAGTGGTGTTTTGAAGTGGTTTAGTCATGCATTATTAATGGTAGCAAATTAACCAAAATGATTGCACACACAATTTGAGTTTCATCAAGGTTTAATGACAAATGCCATGGCCTAATCAGCATCTTGTCTCTGTAAATTGTTAACAATTCTGTTTCCAGTATTACCTACTCATGCACAGCACTCAAACTCACAAAGGTGTGGACATCGTCCCTGCCCACCCAAGGTGGCTCCCCCCACCTATGGCATCCTCTCACTTCTTTTCATCTCCCAAGGCTGGTTTCTTTTCCATGCCCCTAATCCTGCACTTTGGTCCTAGGCCCTGCTGTGGGTGCTTGTGGAGGGTGCAGGCAGCAGTGGGAAATAGGGGCTTGCTGCTCTGGGACATGTGTTTGTGGGGGCTGATTAACACCAAGCAGCTCCATGGTGTTCAGTCTAGCACAGAAAGATGACAAAAAAGACGCACTCCCAGAGCCCAGTTTGAGTCAGGAGATGAGCAAGCGCTCATCAAAACAGACTTTTATTTAGCTTTTCAAAAAGAAGTAGATCCTGAATACGGGAAAGGTTTTGGGGTGCGAGGCATTTTTTTCCCCTGTAGAAAATTGCAAGAGGGTTTTCTGTGTTGGAAAATCACAAGCTGACTCTCTTGACTGAAGAATGGCAGTGGGAAAACAAGGTGAAGATATGTAGCACTGGGCTGCCAAGAAACTTTCTGGCTAGCTGATTCTGTAAGTATCCCATTAGAAACTAGCTTATTAGAAACAAGCTGTGCATCTTTTTATAATCTTGTCTTACAGGGCAATTTAAACATTGATTATCTATTCTGCTATCCATGGTGTTGGAATGAATTAGTGTGCTGTTTTGTGTAGTAGATAAAACTAGTGAAATTGTCTTCCTGTTTTATTTTTTCATGGGGATTTCTTAGCTGTTGCTCCAGTTCTTGTAACTCCCAGAATCTGGTGTGTTACTCTTCACTGAAATGAGCAATGCTAAGGCATCAACCCAACCCCTAAAGGGGTATATTTTAGCTTCATTTAAATGAGAGTGAAACACAGATTGAACTACTTTGCTGAATTGCAGTATTTATCATTTAGGCATGCAATATCCATTCTGTTACAGTAGTAACAGTCTGAGAATACCAGGTCAGCCTGTCAATTACCAGCTGCTTCATTTATTTGTGGAAGCAATTTGTGTAATTCATTAAGTATCTTTAAATGTATCGCAAGAAGTTTGCTGCATTTTAGCTTTTGTCCTAAGAATTTTGACTCTATTTTGGGCTCTGACTCTTGCAGAGTCATTTTCAGCTGATGGGAAACAAAGTAGGAAATGTGTGAAAAGACAAATTCTCTTTATCATAGTACAGCACAGTGTAATTTCTTGGTAAAAGATAGTACAATTTGTTCTAATAGCTCATCGGCAGTAGCAATTTACATTCAACCCTGGAGTACCTCTTACATGTCTTTTATATCACTGTAGTTTTAAGATTCTTAAGAGCATTTTGATTTAGGCACAAATGCAGCAATGTGATTAAATCAGGATGAAGCATCTACTTAAAGCTAATTATGTACTTAAATATGCTGCTGAAGATGACTTTCCTACTGATTTATGCAAGGGGAAATTGAGTCCAAAAATACATATGAAATAGGGCAGGTATCTCTTTTGAGATACCATATCCTATCTGCTCTTTTTTCCATATCTCTGTACTAAAAGCTGTCTCTTTTTTTTTTTTTTATTTTAAAAGACTCGATAATGGTGTTTTCTGCAGCTATGCTGATGTCTCCAAATTTATGCCAATAAGTTTGAATCTCCATATGCTTTTTATCTTTCCTTAGCAGTCTCACTAGACCTACACTATCTGCTAAAGCAGTTTTGCTGCTAAAACTTCTGCTTAGCTTTTTGTTGTTGTTGCTCCTTCAACCTCATTATGAGTGAGGATGGGACACTCACTGCTGTCCCAGAGCCCGTCTAGGATGTACCAAGCCTGCCAGAACTCAGGGAACTCTGCTCACTGTTTTAGGAATGCAGCCTCGTTCTCTGCTTCAAAGCTATGGAGTAACAAGGGAAGGCCAAAGTTTCTGGGCTTTTGCAGCACACTGATATTGGAGCACTTTACCCGTTTTTTCCAGTGTTTTCCAAAGCTCAGGGCACAGCCTAGTGTGGGCAGATTGTTAGTCCCCCATTGGGGCATCTGTTTAGGCATGGCTAACTGGTACCATCTACAGCGAGATGGTGCTTCCATCCTGTTCCTGCCTAACCCTCCTGTTCCCAGGATCCCAGCCCTGCAGTCACCCTTGCTGTTGGAGGGAAGTGGCCCTCTTGCTGGCACTTGCTGTAGAGCACCGGAACAAAGCCCAGGGAACAATTTTTCTCCTCATTTCCAGGCACAGTGCTTTGTTGAGGATTTATCTGATTTTGTGGTTACTCCAAGCTAGGAAATAACACCTTGGTATTATTGTATAAGGAGGGAAGCCCTTTCACGTGGCAGGTTAACTTACAGTCCCTCATAATCTACAACTTGGGAGAAAACAAAGATAACCTGTGCCAAGAAGAAGTTTAGTGACTGGATTGCTGCAGTCAGGACAATTCACCTATCCCTTATTTCAAAGTTTATTAAAAACATGCTGCTTTTCCTGATGAGTGGTGATAGTCAATGGCAAATATTAACCCAAAATCCACAATAGGCACTCTGGCACGCTGCTTGATACATCATGCCAAGTGCGGTTATAATTCCACCCTGGTGCTCTGCTGCCATGCCCCTGAGCTACTCATTAATATTTGTGCAAAGGGTGTCTAAAACATGGACATGCTCAAAACGTGAGCACACCAGGACATGTTGATAGCCAAATTATGGGCACCAGTGGCACATACTTCACTGAAGCCTGAGTGAGCATAGGTAGCTCAGTTTTGCTTTGCCTGGGCCAACATTTTGCCTTCCCAGGGCTGACACATCCCTCCAAGTGAGGCACATGGCATCCCGTGCAGGGTGCAGAGGAGAGAGGATGTTCCCCTTTAGTTGCAATTACACCTGAGGACAGAAGTGTTTCCTTCCTGCACAGGTCTGGCCAGGCAGTGTCACCAAATGACACAGAAGGAAAGACACACTCAGTGACTACGAGGAATCCAGCAGGAAAAGAACCACTTTATTTACATTTCATGTCTACTTATAGAATTCCAACAATGACCCTGGATTGGACAGTAAGGATAATACCTCCTGACCCCATAGGTTCCATCAACAGTCCACCAATTCTCTCTTCCTCCAAAGAGGAATGCAAAACAATCACTGTTTACAAGAACAGAGAGTGAGAAACTGCAAGAAATTATCTGTCAGCAATCTGAAGGCTGAACACAAGGGCAACAGGCAGCAAACAGGGGATCCCTCCTGATTCACATGCAAGAAGAAGGCATATCCTGGTTTGGGGGGTGGAAATACCAAAGTGCAGGGCAAGAAGCTCTGAAGCTGGAATGTGGTGGTCTGGGAAGGTGCTCCCCAGACCTCTCTCTGGAGCACTGACCCATAGCTCCCAGAGAATAAGTGCTTCCAGGAGTATGAAGCAAGATGGAACCCATGGCAAAAAATTTTAAGGAAAAGAGCTGTAAAAAGAAAAGATGTGGAGTTCTTGAGGCCAGATGAGAGCAATTTTTTAAAGAGGTCAAATGTAAATCATAATGCTTTGCCTTGGAAACACTGTACTTTCACAAGCAGTTTTCATTTGCATATTTAGAGAAACAGCGCAGCATGTTGGGGCCTCAATATCATGAGTGAACAGTAAACATAAAATCCTGTCTCTTTAAAGTAGAAAAGCCAGAAAAATCTTCTTGCTGAGCCTTCTCGTTATCACAGAGGTTTACTATTTTACAATTTTTACAATTTATTTGTCTTTTAACCCTGAAAAAAGGGGTGACAGCAAATTGTGTTCAAATGTGCAGATAGGCTCTAATATACAGAAAGAACCCAATACTCAGAAAAAGTTCTCAGTGGGCTCCAATATGTAGATTTGCCGAAGAAAAAAATCCAGGCTTATGCCAGAATATGCGTCTGAAAATTTATAAGAGGGGGATAATACTCTGAAAGGGAAGTAGGGGAGTTTTGAGGGCAATGTTTCCTCCACTATACAAACCAAGAGATACAGCAAGAGGACAATTCCCAGAATCAATTTAGCAAGGCCTCATCTGCTTAGGAGCAAGCATTAATTGATGCTGATTGTAGCAATTTACTTATCCAGTAGTGAAAACAGATATACAAACCTACCCTTTGGAATTAGACACTTGGATCTCCAGGTGGCCAGGAAAGAAGCACATGGAGATGTGGATTCCTCCTGAGCCACAGGGCGAGCACAGAAACAGAGAGAACTCTCTCCTTTATTTTCAGCTTTGTGGCAGTGTACTTAGGAGCACTTAACCCTGAGGCAAAGAGGTCAGCCTTTGGCTCCTACAGAGAAGAAATGAAGGGATCCGATAGCACAGCAATTCTTTGGTCTTCTTTTCTTTTTAAGCTATGCATGATTCATGGGTTACATTAGAATCTCTCCAGCAGAAGGCCACGGATCATTAATGAACAAGTCCATAGGATAAGTGACTTCTTTCTGCTTTTGTTACAAATCACATTGTCTACCTTGCACACTGCCAACTTTACCTGTGGCTCTCAGCACTCCCCATTTACAAGTAAATTCTCTGTGTTCCAATGTGTCATCTTAGATGCACCTCTTGTACAAAGAAACCCTACCACTTCAGGAAAATGTGCACTGATGAAAGCAGTCCATGACACAGAGCAGCTTAACTTACACACTGGAGCAGGTCACACTAATGTAATCGCTGATCCTCTGACTTTGGGCACAGAGCACAGCCTCCGTGTCACCCTTGCAGTAATGCCAGCTGCCCTGGATGGAGAGGATGCCCTTCTGGCTTCCTTTTAGTTCAGGTCAGACAAAAGGATGTTTTGTGTTGAACTTGAAGACCATCTCAGATTTTAAATACTTTTTTTTCACCCACTGTGTGTTCTCTTTGTGAAAAAAAGTAGTTACTGAAGTTAGTAGTTTCAGTAGTAGCTGAAAAGCACATAAAGAACTGTTGTCCGAGATGACTGATTGGATAGTAAAAAGCTAAAGATTAATAAACAGGCTGTGGCAGACAGGATGGAAATACCAAAAAAAGTACAAGATGGATCATTAGTGGAGCACAGTGTGATCAAAAGTACACTTATTTGCAATAGACTATGCACAGAGGAAAATGAGATGTTTCTACTTGTCTGAGTGGCAATAAATTTGCACAGTGACACTGAATTCTGGTGCTGTACATATGTGAGTGCTCAAGATCAGACCTCTTTGCTAAACGTGCTCATTTTTTCAGCTAAGCTCCAGCCTACTTATCGAGTTAATACCCTACCTAGCAAAGCCTACTTGTCTTCCCAGCATGTTCCCCTGAGAGTGGATAAAAAGGTGTCTATCCCCTGCAGCTGAAGGAACCTATGTATGTGCCCGTGTCCTTTATGACTGGGGTTGCATGGGAGTGGGAATTGCAGTCCAGCCCTTTACAGTGCTGCCAGAATGAAACAGAAGAGTTGTGCCCTGGAGTCTCACCACAGATAGATCTAAAACCTGCCCTCAAGCAAAGATAACATCACCGTCACTAAAAGTAAGATATTTCAATATAAACTTCCACCTTCCTCCTTACTGCTCTTATAGGGAGGATCCAGCTGTTCAAGTGTGATTTTTTTCTCCTCAGTTAGCAATTTTAGGAAATCAAAATACATGGAGGGAGAAGTGAAAGCTTACAGATTTGTGGCCTGCCCAGTCTCCAAAGAGATCGTGCTTTTCAGGGCCGGGCAGCTGTATTTGCGTAGCATTTTTTGTGGGCTCACTATTTCTCTTCAACTAGCTTCCAAAAGTCTCACTTGACTCCTACTTACAGGTAAAAAGAGCTGCAGAAAAACGAAGATTGGTTTGGTCTATTTTTGTCCCAGAAGGTGTCACTGAAGAGCCAGGAAAGGTGCAAGTTTAGTAATAGTTCTAACTGGGATCTTAACTGTAGCCTCAGAAGGTGGAGCCTGGAGATTAGAAGCAATCTGGAGTCACAGATTCCTGTGCCTGGTGCGGACTGAAGATCTGGATAATTTTGCATCACAGAATAAATACTCTGAAACTTTCAATGCTGTGTTATTCCTCAGCTAAGTCACCCTACGTTCTGTAACAAAACTAAACCATTCTTGGGAGGTGGTGGTGGGAAGGGGTTCATTTTTTAATGACACACCTTTAAAGGATCATGTTCATCTTCTTGCTTTTTGCTCTATATCTGTTGTGTCAACGTTACATAAAAAATAATATATAATTTTAAATAATATCATTTAAGGTAATTTTATTGTCTAGGTCTTTAGGCCTTTTCTTAAGAATAGGAGGAAGAGCTGGTATTTCCAGTAGCTTTGCTATGATTTTTTATGCATTATCCATAGACATGGAAGTAGCACGGATCTGGCAACGATGTAAGAGACCTCAAGCAGCTTGTACTTGTGAATTCCACAAAGAATAAGTTATACACAGCAAGCTGAGTGTTCTTCTCTCCATTTGGAAAAGGTAGTTTGAGTTACCATTTTAAGCCTTTTCTCCAATGTTAAGCATTTTAGGAGAGTTGATCTGATACATAAAGCAGATATATGAAGGATAGTTGCCTTCATGATGGGTTTTGGAAAGAAATTCACCATTGATGTGGCCAGAGTAGAAAATTATTTAATATCCTCTCAAAAGGATATTAAATGCTCTGTTTTAAGCCAGTCTCTTAACTACTGAACTGTGATCTGATCTGACGTGGGGGGTAAGATTATCCTATACCAGTCTACTACTGGTTGTTGCTTCCTTCCCCCAGAAACATCTACTACTGTCTGAGGCAGGGTAATGGACTAGCTTATTGCATCCTTTCTCCTATTCCTGGGCTTTAAAGCAAGTAATTAGAGGGTCTTAAAAAAAGAAAAAAAAAAAAGGAAAAAAAAAATTTAAAAGGGTGGGTTAGGTGATGTTGAGCTGTATAGCTGCTGGATTTCTAGCCAGCTCTCTGCTCTTCAGGGTACTGATGTTGCAGATCTCCTTTCCTCTAGTTTCCAATAGCATGCTCTCAGCTGAATTGGTTTGTCTTGTCCATAGATTAATACAGCACAGCTTTTTTGACATATTGTAGCTCTCTGAGGGAAAGAACAAAGGAGTAAAAATAAATTTTTCCCTGACAAAGCCATGTCAGGTTAATTGCTCCAACATACTTTCTAGGCTTGAATCAAGAAATATGAAAAAAATGTTCCAATCACCAAAAAATGTGTCTTCTTGTTTGATAAAAGCCACTCACAGTTTTACTTCAGTGAAAATTCAAATAGTTTTCCTAACCTGCTCAGCACCAGATGAACCACAAAGTGGCTACAAGTACTTTTAATGGCAGAAATACCATAAGCTCATAGGAATGTATAAGAAAAAATTATTTTGTTTCAATGAGAGGAGAATGAGCTGAAAACTCACAAGAGAATAGAGTGTACACAGTGATATTCTGCTAAAAAGTTTGGTGCTCACACTGAGGGAGTAGAGCAGAAGAGACTTGCAGGTTTCAGTGCTGGAATTTTGCCATTTAATCTTTCCTCTGGCAGATCAGCATGGAGATTACCTAGCCTGTGTGCATTGTTATCCACAGAAATGAAACCTATAAGAGTTTGTCCAGCCGTACTCCCCACTTTATTATCCATTTTTTATTTCAGCTTCTTATCTGTTAAGGATTTCAGCCTTTAGCTCAGGGTTATCAGGATGGCATTGTGAGTGGATAACATCTGTTTCAGCTTTCATCCATCTAGAACACAAGCATTAATCACGTGAAATGGAAAGAAAAGTTAAATGCACATTTGATTCTGAATGCTCTTGGAGAAAATGTCTTTCCGGACCTGACCAGAGGGATAATTTCACTGCACTATAACTGGGTTTGCCAGTGCATGTTACATGAAAAGCTGGTCATCTGATAGAAATTCTGCTCATTTCAATTTATTTTAAAGGCACAAACCTTGTTCTGTCTGATTTAAAACGTTTCAAACAACTAATCCCAAAACAGTACATCTGTTTAGCTTAGTTGGGTTGTGGTCATCAATAAAGCTTCTTTTTACAGGCATTCTGTGCCCCAGCTCATACCTGGAGCCCTGAGCGGTTGTAGCCTCATGCTGTGAATGGGTAGCTATGGCCATGCTTTCCAGTGGTGCTGAGGAATATGTAACAAGGACTAGGAACAATCTTGGACCAAGACACACTGACACTCAATAGGCCTTCTCCATCCCAAGTTTCTAGATTTTCACAGATGCTGCAAAGAAATGTGTTGATTTTCTACTGGTCTGGCATGTGTCATGGAGCTAGACTCTTAATTTTTAACTCTAAGAACAATGATCAGCCCTGCCTTGATGGGAGCACTTGGGCACGAGATACAGTGACCAGAGTTAATTTGGCTTGTGGCTGAGTGTGTGCACTTCTCCGACAGCTGCATGGGAAATTTTTACAGCACAAAAGGCTGGATTTGCTCCATTTTGTGAGGATTTATATGTGCCAGGTACCTTCTCTGCATTGGAGAACGTGTTGGGTGTTCTGGTGGCTCTGGAAAGCTGGAGATGGAAGACGGCTATATTCAGACCTAGCGGATGGTACATAGTTAGTATGTATCCCCTTTTGCAGAAGTGATTTCCAGCTTTGCTTCTTACATCACTGTAGACTCAAAAAGCAGGCAGTAATTATTTTCTGAACCTCTCAGAGAAGGCTTCTCCCAGCATTCCTCCAAAACCACAGACTATAGTTCATCCACAGCAGCCAATAGTACCTACTTCTGTCATTTTAAAACCTCTTTTTCATCAACAGTGAGTTTGTCAAGGCATAATTTCTGTGCACTGCAATGAATTCAGCAGAGCATACCTGTCTCTGTATCCTTTATCATTCTTTTCCCTTGTCATACTTTGAGACAAACTGTTCTCAGCATCTTGATCTCTCAAAGTCCCCGAAGAAAGCCATTATAGCTCATTAAAAACATTCCAATAACCCCTGCCCATCTATCAGGTCACTGCTATAGCGCTGGAAGCCTCCTGTTTCCAGATTCTAAGAAGGATGTCTCTCTGGGGACAAGAGAGAAACCTGTTAATGAGAGTATTATTTTTCTAGCATTTCAAAGCTGAGCCCAACCTTAACCTTTTCATAAGAAATATTTCATTTGGTGCCCTCCCTCTTATTTCCTTGCAGTTTAACTGTAGGTAGGCTTAAATATATTAATTTTATGCATGTCAGCAGCCAAGCTCTCTCTGTATTCTGGGAAGTGTTTCTGCAGGCCCTGTGGTCCTTTGATTTCCTTGTGTGCTTTGTTAAGAAGTGAAATAGTTAATGTTTGTTGCATTACAGTCACAATAGTTGTCAGCTGAGTTGGCATCTTTTCAAGTGAAGGCAAATATCAGGCAGTAGAGATCAGTCTCTCCTCAAACTCGGCTGATGAACATGGGATAGTTATAATAGAAAGAGAAAGAGAGAGACTGAACCTCTTTAATTAAACCAGCAGTAGTTCCCAGGAGGACACTTTGTCTCTAAAATCAAAGCTTGTCTTTTTTACTGTATGTTGCTGCATATTCTTTAAGTTATTCTGACAAGATCCAGTCTTCACCTAAAATCAGAATGTCCACCCTGGTTTGACATGAATCATCTCATAAGACCAGTAGGACCAGGAAGAAACAAATGCACAAACAAGCTCACAGATATCTTCTGTGAATGTATATTCACTTTGTGTTTAGAAAGATCCTTTCCCATTCTAACAGGCAAGAATTTGCTTTTGCAAGTGAGGTGAGAATATGCCAAGCAACTTCCAGACATTGATTCCTTTGTGTTTTCTGGAGCTGATGACATTTACTTGTGCTTTGAGGCTTTGAGTAAGAATTGAGAGTCTGCCACCTCCCCAGATAGTGCTTTCCTACCTTTCCATCCCCAGCTTCCCTCTATTGTAAAAGAAAAAAAAAGAGGAAAAGAGAAATTAGGGAAATTATTGGCCTTTTGCTTTCCAGGTTATGTTATTTGAGGTATATTACTGCCCTTCTTATAAAAAAAGACATATAAAAACATTTCTTACTTGGTTTTACTTCTGCACAGGCAAAAGCCTAAACACAGAATACCGTCTCTGACTGATTTGTTTCTTCTATAAACATAACTTCTTTGCGGGTCTTTTTAGCTTTGAAAATTTCTTCCATTCTGAAAACTGGTGCTTTTAGAAACTCCCTGAGTCTTTTTAAGGGGAAATCTAATGAACCCACAGGAAAACAATAGACGAGTCACTGACTGTTTTTCTGTACAAGCACTGAAGTTGAATACTGAACGGAAATAAAATATTGTTATTTATATCAGAATAGGAGTAACTACAGTTCTATACCTGGTAGGTAAGACATCAAGAGTATAAAATGTGTGTAAGTAAAGTCTGTGAGAAATATTTCATTCTGCACATGAAGAACTGAAGGCATAAAAGGTTTGCAAAGAGAAATTCAGTATCTGAGGCCAGAACTGAGACCTGGTCTGGAGAAGATGTTATTTTCCTCACCAGATCCTCTGTTCCTTCCTTTGGGTTCTATGGTCTGTACCAGCTCAGAGAATAGACTTCCTGTAACTACTTAGTATTCACCACAGATGACAGCCTTGTAATTTTGTGAAAAGTAACATCTGTTCAGGGAGAAACTGTGTGTACATGTATAAGCAGGTTTCCAAGACATGTATTTCAGAGAAGAGGAAACAATTTTGCTCAAATATCCCTAAAAATTACCAGCCTATTCAACATGATCCCATGACCCTGAGCAATCTTCCTGGGGAAAGAAAAAGAATATATGATGATGTTCAGACCTCCAGCTGACACCAAATGATATTGCTCCTCTACAGATCTACTCCATTATGGTTTTGCTTCCTGATAAAAAGAATTTCCTGTCAGTGGCAAGTGCAATTTTTCAAAACTAATCTATATGCTGGACTTCCCTCTGGCTTTAACCAGCAGAGCCTTGCATCACTGTCACTGCTGATACAGGTATCCTGTGAGCTTTCTGACTGCATCCAGAACTGCTGAGTTTCATCTGGTTTCACTGGACAGTTTGACAGAGCTGTGAGGAGCATGAAGTTTGCTGCAGAAGCACAAGCTGACTGAGATGCTTGGCACAGCTCTGATGAAAATACGATGAATTTGAAGGTTTTCATATGATCCCACACATTTGAATGTTCATTTGGATTCTGTTCTGCTTAAAAAAATCTGTTTTCCCAAGGGTTACTTAAGGTACTTTCGAAAAGCACTACAGAATTAGCTCACCGTATTCAAATGTAATTAATTATTTGTTTCACTCTGAGATCAGCTAATGAGAATATTTTATTCTACCCGTTATTCTTCTCTCTTCTTTGTAACCATTGGGAAACAGGACAAGGATTAATTGCATGTCAGAGAGTCTCCTGTTCTGGGTAGCAAGAGATCACTGATGGTCTTGAACTCTTGGTTCATTCCTATATACTTCATGAACATTACTCCTTTAATTGCACAAATATAAATATAAGTAATAACACTTTCAACTAACATGTTTCATATATCTGTATTTTTTGCAATTTCTTGGTCAGTGTAACCACAGGTATCATTTGTTGTTCAGACCTATGCTATGTTTTTCACTGACTGCCTTTTTAAAAGACCTCTGTTCTTAGAACTTGGTCTTACTTTTAATGCCTGTATCTTTACCATGAGAGTTCAAAGTGAAAGGCTGCTAAGTTTAACAAAGTTAATCTTCAAAACAGTGGCATGTTTTGAACATGGCACAGAAACCACCATATGACAATATCTGATCGAAAAAAGCCTTTGGCTTCATGACAAGGCTTGTACCCAGTGAAGGCCTGGGTGGAATGTAGGGCTACAGTGTTCCAACTGTGGGATCTGCTTCCAGCAATGTCCCATATGGGTTAGCTGCTCCACACAGCTCTTTTCCCCTGGGTGTGAACAGGGACAAATATCTTGACCTTCACAGCCAGGTTTAATTAAGGGAGCATAACAAAGAAGGGCTAAGCAACAAGCTCCAAGGCTTGTGGAAACCTAAGGAGCTATTACCAGTCAGTGGATAAGATGACATGTTATCCTAAAATCTGTGTCTTTGCATTCAGGGTATTTTTTTCCATCAGTATCTCTTTTGGGTTTTTTCAGTCAGCAGCCTCTTTGATTCTCAGATGTCACTCTCTTTCTTTTTCAGACAGATCAGCAATGTGGTTTTGAGGCAAATATCCAGATCGTTTTTATTTACTGCTCATTGATTCATAGTCAGAGCAGTCTTAGAGTACATGCACCTGGAATCCCTTTCAGTGAATCAGTATGGGAAGATGCCCTCTAGGAGCATGCTTAATTTGCTGCAGTTGTTGATGGATGCTGACTTGATGGGACCAGAGTAAAGCTGTTTTCAGGTCTCTGAAATGCAAATAGTGTGCATGTCGCCTCCTCAATACCAAATTCTTTGCCCTACTGATGAGCTCCTGCTTGCTAATGTAGTGATAGCATGAGAAAGTCACACACCACAGCAAGCCTGGTTTCACTGTGTGAAGGGATCAGGAGACACAGTCACTGACAGAGGAACAATAAAGTTCATCAGGGCTGAAAACAGCTAGGATACAATTTAATTTGCAAAACGATGGAGCAAATACTTATGGTTTTCTGTGGCTACCATCAGGTCACCCATGTGGACATCATATTTCCCAAGGTACTATCCCACTATTTCAGGACTCCAGTAGTTGCTAAATCAAGCCATCCTCTCTAAGAATGGCTTTGAGCTTGGACTTCAAGAGCACAGATCTAATCAGTGACTCTGGGATCAAACTAGTTCCTTTGTGGCATAAAAGGACCAGACAATTTGCTCTGGAACAAACCTTTGTGTGCCTTTTGGGCTGTAAGTCATAGCATGGTCTTTGATAGTGTTTTATCTGTTCTCAGGAAACATTTTTCATCCAGGCTTCAGTATTTTGTGGTTTATTTCTATAATTGTAACTTGTGACTGTAACATTGGATAGGTCTCCCTGTTTGAAGCAAAAGGATGACAAAAATGCTGGCATCCCTCTGTGCAGACAAGCCAGATGCCCTTCAGAAGCAGCAAAAAATATTGCACTTTTTCCTCCTGATCTCCTTCAAGCCCCTGTGGGAATTCACTGGAGGTATCAGCAATAACAAAGAATCCTTAAAATGAATTGTAACAGCCAAGGAGACTTTTTTGCCTGATCACAAATGGAGCCAGAAGATGAATTTTGGAGAGAAGAGAAGGAAAGAAGCTGCAAGAAGTTCCATGATTTATATGAAATGAGCTGGCAACAAGAGTGAATCGAGTCAGGCAAAATAAAAAGGGTCAAGAATGAGAACAAACACATCCTTGGAAGCAGCTGCAAGCTCGGGAATATGATACAGTGTTATTACAAAGCTACTAATAGAGCTGATTTGTGATTCTCTGGCCTGACCTCCAAATCAATAGTATATATTGAGTGTCAAGAACTAGATTCAATCATCTGTAACTCAAAATGCCCCTCTCTGGAGAGAATGAAGTAGTAAACAAATCGGAATTAAGCTGTGATTTCTGTCTGTCTAGATCAGATCTGTCTATGGACAGGGTATTGACCAGTCAATGCATAACTAAATATCTGTGGGGAGATTGGTACTGGCCCCTATGAAGATCTGTGTGTCTATGTTTATGAGTCTGACAGGAGAATCTTTTATAGAAATACATGTGTTGGATGGAGTTTACATGGCCAAGCTTTTGGTAGCATGGGGGCTACAGAGGTGGTTTCTGGGAAAAGCTGCGGGAAGCTTCCGCCCTGTCTAGCAGAGCTGGTCCCTGGTAATCCAGAGATGGAAGTGTTGCTGGCCAAGGCTGGACCAACTAGAAATGGTGGCAGCATATTTTAGAAAAAGAGGAAAAAAAAGTGATTGCACAGCTGTAATTGTGGCTAGAGAAGAGTGGGGTGAGAACATGTGAGAGGAATAGCTCTGCAGCCACCAAGGTCAGTGCAGAAGGAGAGAGAAGAGGTGCTCCAGGCACCGGAGCTCAGATTCCTCTGGAGTCTGTGGTGCAGCCCATGGAGATCCACAGGGATGCAGAGATCCCACTGCACACTAGAGCAGGTGGATGCCTGAGAGGAGGCTGTGACCCTCCTGTGAGAGGCTCATAGAGAGAGGAGCCCACACTAGAGCAGCTTCTCCATGGTGAAGAACCCCATGGAAGAGTGACCCCTGCTGCAGCACTTCGGGGAGGACTGCTGCCCAGGGGATGGACTCACATTGCAGCCTTGCTACATATTTATATGGTCAGATTGGATGGGACACTGGTCAACCAGACATAGTTGAGGATGTCCCAGCTTATAGAGGGGTTGGACTGGCTGACCTTTAAAGATTTCTCCCAACCCAAACTATGCTATGATTCTACTTACGGATATGTTTACATATACATGAATGTTATTGTTTTGTCCTTCGAGACTTTGTAACAGCTAGCTTGCTTTGTAATTAGCTTGAAGCCTGACTAACAACAAGGGCTATTGGAATGTTTTTGAATACCAAATTGGTTTTGTGTCATGTCTTATCAAGGGTTTTGAAATCTAGCCCAGATTTCACTGGACAATTTGTCAGATCCTGGATATCTCGGCTGCTTTCCAGATTGCTGCAGAAGGAATCTTGCTCACCAGCTCAGCTCAGCATGTTGGGCTATTCTCTGAGATGATACTTGCAGTTAGTTACTGGCCAGGCCTGTGGGAGCAAATCAACAGCAGCCAAACTGTTTGATCTATTTTTCACACCAAAGCCATAATGGCAGCATTCAGCTTAATTTGCTGGCTTAGACATTTGCAGGAAATAAAACAGGTCCATGGTACTTAATGTGAACAGGCTTCAGCTGAACAGTAAGAAATTAGGAACTTGGGTAGTCACAACTAAAATTCATTTAACTCCAGCTGCAGTAAGACATGTACCCACGTATGGGGAACAGTTTTACTTCCCAACACAGACTTTAGTTTGGGATTCCTGAATGAGACTCCCTGAGACAGAAGTTTACATTGGTGAGGGTGCAGGGTAGGAAAAGTAAGGTCTGCCCTAGAAGTCTTGTATAATATAAGATACCTAAGATCACAAACAACTTCTCTGGAGTGAGGTCTGGGATGAAGTAGTTGAAATGGCATTGTATTTAGATACCTGAAAGACACCCTTGAGCTTAAGGTTATAGAAAGCAGGGCACCATCCAAGCACCTGATGGGTCAGATACAGAAAATAAACCAGGTAAGAGCATCTGGGATCTTTTATCTTGTTACTGGCAGGTTTTAAAGCTGCCTCTGAAGCCTGTGCTACAAGGTCCTGCAGGAGACCTTTTCCTGAAAGCTCAAAATCTTGTTTGTAGGACCACCAAAGCTACGAGAGGCTCATGAGCCCTTTGGAGGCTTGGCCCACAGGATGAAACTGCTAGCCAGATAACCTCTTTGCTGTAACCCAAGCCCAAATATAGACATGTGAAAGCTTTCTGATCACAGTGTGGGAGTAAAGACTTTCAGGTTATTTACTTACTCCAGCTTCTGTAGTGCTATTCCAGGCAGGGATCATGGCACTAACATGGCCAAGATCCACTATCCATAGAAACATCTAAGATGAGCTCAAGGCAGTCCACACGGTGTACTGCAGAGAGGAAACAACATAGCAGAAAAGGAGATGAAATACAGAGCAGCGGGATCTAAACAAGATCTTAGAATTGTGTTATCTGCCCACCTCAGCCAGACTGACAAGAAGGATGGGTGCGAATCTCTGATACTGTACAGTGAATATATTAGCCAGGAGAAAAGTTCTTGCTAGCAAACCACTCAAAATTACCTCTGCTAATAAAGACAGGAAAATAAACAAACAAAAAACCCCAGCCAGAAACATCATCTCAGCAGGATGAGAACAGAAAGGAGCTACCACAGTAAACAGAAGCACAGTCTGCAGTATCAAAACACTGTGGCATCCTGCTCCTTTTGACGTTTGCCCACTGCCAGCTGCGAAGTCTTCATGCTGCCGCTTTTATGCTCTGCAATATGACATGAAGCCCTTTACAAAGTACGTACTCCCTGTACCTCTTACTGGGTGCCAGCTTTCAGCAGTAATCAGGCACTGGAAATTTTCCTCTACCTTTTGCCACAGAAGGACTCCAGTCTCCAGTGGCTCCCGGGGAGATGTTTGTGGGACCTGTTCCAGCAAACTTGCAATTGGGATCCTGGTTTAGCAGCAGCTCTGTTTTTCAAAATGTAAAATGAACAAACATGTTTTTTCAGAGCTCTAAACAGACAGACTACTATTTGTTAACAAGAAAGTCCTTCTCTATCCAACTATGGCATTGAATATTTTTGCTAAGGAACATTGCATTGGAAAACACTTGCTGGTAGAAGTGATCTCCTTTTTTATCATTAATTGTATACAGCTGTGTTGAAGCTTATGGCTAATGATAAAGACCCATGTTTAATAATATTTTTTAACTCATTTGTTTTAAGGCTTCCTGCTTCTTGTCGCACTTATGTGCCATGAGCTTAAGGGCAAGTATCTTACAATGCTAACAACCATTCATAGGATGTCTGATTAACGTGGGTATGGCTCTAGAGCCATTATAGTAATTATAATGACAGAAATATGATCCTCTCCATTTTCATTTTAATAGACGCCAATAAATATATCTTCTGGCTTTTATGGTACGTAGCTATCTAGACATGAACTTGTAGAACTTGGGAGCTTGTAGAACTATTGTAACTATGTCGTGAGATATAGGAAAGCATCAAATGCAAGTCTGCTGGACTCTGCAAAATGAGTATGCATTTACAGTTCACATAGGTGGAGTCAGATCTCTGTTGGGGGAAGAGGAGCTCATTCAGCAGTTGTGAAAGTGGAGGATTTGAAAAGGAATATGCGGGGGAAAGCACTGCAACAATTTCCTAAGCAGGCTGCTGACCTGAGAGAACTGAGTGATCTGTCTGTTGCTGCTGCTGCGTTTACCTGCCTGTCTGCATTTGCCACAATTTCTAGACAACACTGATACTCTGTTGTTACATATCTCCACAGGTTGTCCCAAAAAGATGTGAGATACTGCTTTTCGGTGTTCTGACTATTAGAGTTGCATTATTGGATTATAAGGACTGGAGTAACAACAGCTGAGACAGCCTAACTTTACTCTCCAACACTAGAATTAAAGCTTATTGTGCTTTGCTGCTTTTGTTACCCTGTTTATGATAGAGTTCACACCAGTTTACAAGCCCTTTTAAGACAGAATGTTGTTGCTGTGGTGGGAAATGCCCAAAGGAAATACCACAGCTGCAGACTCCCTGAAGGAATGCTGATTTCTTGCAAAGGAGATTTGAAGTCAGCAGGATCCTCAGCCCTAACTGCAAGGTACCATCAGAGAGCTTCTGTCAAAGGGATATGTGATATCTGGGGGACACTGATGAGTTAGTTTTAAGCTAGGGAGCTCAGGTAGCATTAGGACACAGCAAAGCTCACCCCAAATGCACAGCAGTGTTATGAGCTCTGTACTCCACATCTATCCACTTAGGATTTTATGCAGTTCCGGTATATTTGCATGTACTGCAGATAGCACATAACCAGCAGATGTATTTTCTGAATGGCTGTTAACAGAATAGACACTAGAGGGCTGTGGAAAATAGTCTTCAAAAATATTAGTGTTTGCATTGCTTACTCCCCACATTTCTGTGGGGGACTTAAAAGGGGGAGAACCTTAGAAGGTCTAGGTCCCAGCATCGACAGACAGACAGGAAAGTGATGGATTTCTCTCAGACAGAGTTAGAGGACCCATCTGGTACAAGGTCTGAAGACAGCAAATTCAAGTTCAGGGCTCCCTGAACCATAAAAAATGCCATGGCTGCACAATGCAAAGCATCAGTCTGAGGTAAATTTTCTCTCATGGTCCAGTTTACTGACAAAATTTTGGCAATTTAACTGACAAGTATTCTGTTCTGTGCATCACTAATGCCTCATGCACTGGCCTAGAGCACGTAAGAAAACATAATGTATTATTCTTTATCAGGGTTTCTAACTGAAATAATTTTGGATGCTCAGTTTTTTATCAAGTGAGTAGGGTGTGGCAATGTGGCAGTGAACAGATGAAACGCCAGTAATCATGGAATGATTGCCTGATAAGAAAATAATTTAGTAGAAATCTCTAGCCAAAACACTTTTAGAAGGATATTTAAAAATGCTCAAAATGGAAATCCCTGGGAAGTGAGCTAAGTCCCACCGACATTCATGGAGGGTGCTAAAAACTGTAGATGTCTGTACCAAAGTAGCTGAGAAGCCATGGTGGGACAAAGCCAGTCTGGATAGAGACAGCTGGACCAATGTCAAGTCCATGGTTTAGTTGAAAAGCCATTTGTACCAAACAAGGTGCTGGCAAACTACCTGGCAACATTTAAGTGTTCCAGCTCTAAAAGCAGAAGGAACTGCTTTTAGAAGCTGGAGGGAGTGGAGGACACAGAAAGGACCCCAGGGTGGCTTGGAGCAGACAGGACAGGACAGGAGGCAGCAGGGAGAGTGAGAAGGCAGTATGAGGCAGGGTGAGCTGCTTCACGCTCCAAGGGGATGGCTCAACCTGGCAGTGCCCTGAGCCAGAGTGATGAGAGGCCTTGGCATCTCCATGCAGTGCCCTGCCCCATTGCACAGTACAGGCTTGCCCTCAGGGTAAAATTTTGGTGAGGATTAAGTGAAAATCCCGACCAGCTTGAAGGCAGCTGGAATCATGGCAACTCTCCACACCTTGCAGATGATGGCAGAAATCACAACAAATAGAGGTGAACTTAAAATCATCTGCCCTATGCAAGCGATTCAGGGGCTTATTTAATGGGTAGAGAAGGGCTGTGGTTACTCTTGAATAGTAAGGACAGTTTAGGCTCTGTGAGCTGTTCACAGTTTATGCTGTGTTTATAGTGCTTTTCTTTCCAGGAAAGAGCAAAAATGGATGATGAATTCTCCTTCCAGCCCATGCTCTACTCCTAGCTAGGTATAGTGCATTCTGCTCTATGTCCCATTGAGCTCACTAGGAGAAAATCAGCTTCCTGTACTGGCATGAGGTACATGGATATCAGTGATGGAGGGTGAATCTCTCATAGTCTATGCACGGGCTGGTGTTGGCTGGAGGCAGTAAGTGAGAGAAATTGTGCTCTGGTCCAAATTGAGCTTGCAGGTTGTGACGAATTCAGGATTTTTCATTAAGATCTGGGAGACCTTCTCAAGTAACGAGTTGCTGCTTTTTAGTTCTGGAAGCTGGCTTCCTGTATAGTATGAGGAACATCAGTGATCTTTGACTTGGTTCAGCCTCTGTACGCACTAAAGAGAAAAAGGATCTGGCTTTTTCTGTGAAGGGTGGGGTAGTAAAGCACTCCAGGCACATGATTTAATGCTTCTGGTTTCAGAAGCATGAGTCTGAGCTTCACGCTGTATTTTGCACCAAAGCTTCAGCTGTACATGGGTGATTCAGACTTTAGTGATGCAAGCTAGACTCATGTTGGTCACATTATCCCCTCATGTGATTTTTGGTTTCAGAAAGTTTGAGTGCCTTTTAACTCGGCTACCCCTCTTCCCGTGGAGATGAAGGAGGTGTGAAGTCCTGCTTGGCTTCCTGTTCTTGGTCCAGCGCTGAACCGTGGGACCCGCAGAGTGGAGGCGAGAGGAAGCAGCAGTTAAATGCGTGTGGCTGGCTCGTTTTCTGTGGTGATGCTTTACCAGATACTCTGCTGCCTGTAAAGTCATGCCTCCCCCGAAGGGCAGGCAGGCTGAGGCCAGGGATGCGATGATTGGACTGTCCTCCTCGTCTGGAGGAGCTTAGGGGTCCTTGCTTGCCATGGGATTGATTTGTCGCTCTGGATGCACAGGCGAAGCTGGGAGCGTGCTCAGCTGCGTGTCGGGGCTGCAGATTGCATGGGCGCCTTTGAGCCACGGCGTCGGCGGACGCGTGTGGCTGGATGCTGAGACAAAGTCCTCCTGCAGCTGCAGGGTTTCAGCGCGGTGATTCCTCCAGGTTGGCTTTTCTCCATTATCTTGCGCGTGGCGTCACTGAACCCCGGGGATGGCTTGCTGCTTGCTGGCCGGGGGGTCCGCCTGATTCTTGTTTAACTGGGTTGGTGGTTTTGCTTTATTTACTCTGCCTTTGCTTTAGGCTCTCCCTATGCCGAGGAGAAGAAAGACACAAACCGCGGGGAGTGTGGGGGGAATAACAAACCGAACGGAGCCGAGCTCCGGCCGGGAGAGGCCAGAGCGCTCCCGCAGGAAGCCGAGCACCGCGCCGCGCCGATCCCGCCCGGATTTTGCACGTTCCCTTCCCATTTATTTTTTCCCCTTCTCCTCAGTTTTTATTTTTTCTCCCTCTATTTTCCTTCTCCATTCCCCCTTCTCTTCCCTCCCTCTCTCCCTAGCGTGGTTGGATCAGTCTTTTGGTATTTCCTGCCGCCGCCTCCCCCGAGCAGCTGTCCGGCCACGGCCCGGCGCTGCGCGCTTTCCGTGCCGCCGGGGGAGCGGCTCGGCGGGCCCCACGCGTGTCCCCTCTCCCGTCCCACGCGTGTCCCGGCCATGCGGCGGCGGCGGCGTGGCGCGGCGTGCTGAGGGCGGCACCGCGCGGGGGCTTGGCCGCCCCGGCCAGGTAAGACCCACCGGACATCCTCCCCCCTTCCCCCAAAAGCCATCCTCCCTAAAATACCCTATAAAAGCAAATACCACCCCCACCCCGCCCTAAATTATTCTAGTAAATGCATTCCCCCGCAACCCGTGCTAGCTGGTCTTGTTGTCCCCCTTGCTGCCAGGCTGCCTATTTTTAAGTATAACGTGGTACCCCAGAGCTGGCTTGCGAGCTGCGTAATTTCAGCGAGGGTCTGAGCGCTGGCAGCTCGGGGAGAGTAACCTGCCGCCTCTGCCCGTGCTTTGTGCCCAGGTTGTGCGTCGCCGTTTCTACGTGTGCCTTTTGGGGTTTGGCAACGGGGGCTGTGGGGTGGACTCCTTGCCCCCCGACATCCGGCATGGCAGGGCTGGGGGGTCAGCAAGCGGCCGGTGTGGCATGTGAGATTGCGTGCTGTCAAGGAGACCTGATTTCTTTAGACATGTGGCCATATCTGGTAGGTAGGAACGCATTTTTAATGTGCTTCTTCCAGCATGGTGAGGAACTAGTAAGGAAACTGCTCTGTTACTAACTGGCTATATTTAATTGACGGTAGTAATTACTTTTCCTATTAGTGCTTGTACGGATACCATAGTGGAGACCATAGGCATCATATCTGAAAAACAGATTTTGGAAACCTGAGTTTGGAAATGCTTTTAAGCTTGCACTAAGTGAAACAAGGCAGCATTCCTAGATGAATAAACACATAAGCACATGCAACTGTCTGTTGGATCAGAAACCATAATTTTCAAGTGCTATGCAAACCTAAAGTGTTGTAGTGTGAAACAATTGCTTAACATAAATGAGGGGGAAAGTTCTTTAAACTGCGTAGTCACCTCCTCACTTCATCCAGCTGCAGCAATATCATTGTTTTCAAAATACTCCTTTCCCCTCTTTGCGCTGATGTACGAGATAACAGCAGCAATGTCTACAGCAGAGATCAGCCACTGCACTGGATGTGTCCCCATTTGCCACCTTTCCTCCTTGGCAGCAAGTTCCCAAGAAGATGTGAGTGGGGAGGGAGAGACAGAAGGCTCTAGCCAGGCTCCGAGTATGGTAAGTTCTCCTGCCAAAAGAGGAGGATGGGTGTTTTTGGCTGGGCAGTTCCCAGTAGGATGGTAGCTGACCCTGGGAGTATCCCCACCCTGGCTGGGCAAGGAGGGAGACGGACCTGGGCCAAAAGGACCTGGGGGCAGCAAGGGAGTCGGATTCAGTTCAAGGGGTTACTTTGTGGCACTGTGGATGGAGGTACAGATGGCAGTTCTCTGACTGAAGAGAGAAAATGCAGGCCACAGTCCTACCCACCGCCTATTTCGTTTTGAAGTGGACAGTGTGAACCTAAGGAATGATTTAATCATAGTGATGCATGAAAGTAACTGAAAGGCGGATTTACTGCTCTAATCTTTTTATGGTGCTTAATTTAATTTTTGTGTGCTTTATTGCAACACTGATTCATCAGGTGAGTGGGAGGAAGGCTTGTACAGTACAGGTGGTTCATTTTCCATTGCTGGATTAAATATTTCTCAAGGTGCTTTCTTGGCTAGAGCAGGAGAAAAATGGCTCTGTGTCTGATACAGTGCTGTGGTTTGGAATCCAGGATATCTCTAGGGAAAGGCCATTTCTATAATCTCTAACATGCAGTACTTGAAATCAAGTGTGCCATGCTCAGAGCTCAGAGCAAAACTGAGACTCGACTAATTCTTATTATGTTCATAGATCATAAAAATTTCAGTTAAGCTAATCTGAATTGGGTTAGACCCACTTCATGTTCAAGGGAGCTGTTATCTGCTGGAGGCAATTGTGAGATTGTCAGCACTGCTAGTGCTGAAGGTCTTTTAGTGGCTGGATCTGGGGCTGAAGAGGTAAAAATGAAGTGTGTCAGCCAGGCCCTGCTGCTTCTGAGCTGCAAAGCACAGACCTCCCTCTGCAACTGCACAGATTTGTGCTATTTGATCTCCTGTCCTATTTGGGGGAAAAGCTGCATTTAGCGTTTTTTCTCCTGACCTCCTTGCCTTTGGAGCGTTAACAGCACAGTGTTTTCTCATCCAGAAATGGTGCTCCTCGTGCCTCCACTCCTCAACGTGAGATGTCTCTGGAAGCACATTGTAGGTGTTTGTGCATGCCTGCTGTGGTTACTAAGGTTAAGGAGACACAAGAAGCAGTTCAGGGAATGGGAACAATCCAAATGCTAAATACACGTGGGTTTGGGCAGGAATGGCAGTGACCTGCTGTGCCAGTGTGCCACACTGTGTCTCATTGTGGGTCTGGGCTTGCTCACTCCTTATGCAGGGTCCTGACTGTCACTGCTGGTGTTTATGCTGTGTTTTAGAGCACTAGGCATCTTGAGACTGAGCCAACTCCTCCCAGGTGCTGCTCAGCCCTCATTTTGGAGCTGTGTTGTTGTGGTGCATTTAATTGTACAGGGCCGTGTCTAAATCACAGGTTCTGCCTTCATCCTAGCTCCTTCCCACCACTGTGGCTCTTCCTGATCATGCAATGAAGGAGGAAGGAGACGACCATCCTGGAAAACACCCTTTTGATAAGTAGCTGCTGAACCTCTGTGGAGGACTAAGGAGCAGTGTACAACCTGCCCAGGTTTACACATTTCTTAATTATTGGAATACTCTCTCTCCACTCAAGGCATGGGAGTGTTGTGCCTGCATTGGGCTCTAGGTACTGTGTATGCATCTGTAATACAAAAAGATCAAGGCTCTAAAGAGGAATATTCTGTATAACTGGAAGCAGCTAACAGTGCTCTAGTGAGTTACCTGTAAATGGTTTCTGCCCATCACAGAAGGAGAGTGATGTGAAAGGGGGATTAATTGTTTTTTTAGGTTAGAATAGTCCAGCTGCTCCTGTGGGTTTTCTAATTTCTTTCAAGCTGCAGAAAAGCCATAGGCATATCCCTTGTTTCTTTAGTCTCAGTTTTCTGCAGTGTTTGTAGAGCTACAGTTAAAATTGTGCCATTTTTTCTTTACGCTCCTTTCAGATTGAAGGATTTATAGGTGTATAAATCAAAGTCTGAATTGAAAAGGCTCAGTTCTTGTCTTTGTTTAATAAACTGCCAGCTCTATACCTGGGCATTCGTTTTGCAGTGTGTCAGTGAGGTCTGTGCTCTGTTCCAATATCAATACCTTTAGCGTGCTGGCAGTCTTCTTGATAGTAGTGTTTGTGTATGTTTTGTTAAACACCATGCCAAGCTTCAACTTACTGGGAATTCACTGCGGGGCTGTATGAGTTTGAGTGTTTTGGCAACCCAGTTACCATTCGCACGATTATAGCATCAGTGAAAAATTAACCAGCTAAAGGCAAAAGAGAAATGCTTAACTGGCATGTGTGCAGCTCTCCTTCTGGGGGGAGGAAGGGGGAAACTCAACATGGGACTTGCCTACTTCATCCTATCTAATCTGTCAGTGAATCAATCAATGTGAAATTGTACCCCCAAGGAATAATGAAATAGCTATTTTGTGTGTATTCCCAAACTGGAATGCTACTGTAGTAGAGTCCTGAAGGGTGTGCTGTCTAAATCGATCAGCAGAGGCCATGATAAAAGCAGACTTGCTGCTTATCTATCAAATGTGGCAGAGATGCATCAAGGGATGAAATGTCTCGTTCTGTGTTGAGAGCAAAGCTTTAAATGTGAGCTTGGTCCCTCTGCATCCCAGCACTTCAGGCACAAAAGCAGTGTCCTGATAGCTCTCCTTCAGTTTTCTCGGCAAAATGATGAGATTGCTGTGAAAGGCACGTTAATTTTCATGGCAATGCATTTTGTTCCAGACAGCTGTTGTAGTGTCATTGTTCCTCCCCATCTTCAGTGCTGCAGAGGCAGCTTGGCTTTTGTTACGTGTGTTGTTTGATGCCATTTAAGAGTGCAAAGCCTATGCTAGCACTGCATTGTTGAATTGATTTGTTCTTTTCATAGGTTAAAATGACAGGGAATTCTCTCCTCACACCAATAAATTGCCTTGTCCCAATGAGGAGAGGAAGGGAATTCTGCTTTGTTGCACGGTGTGGGTAACTGTTGATCATTGTGAATAATCTTGGCAGAATGAAAAGAACTATTTAAATTTCTTTTTTTGTTATTGTTTTGATATTTTTGCACTTTCTCTTTTTGGTATGACTTCAGCATCAGGAGAGAATAACTTTTATGTAGTAGTAGGAGGTGACCAAGACTTTTCTACACTTTATCCAATATTTCACAGTTCATTTGGGGAGCTGTTGCTGGCTCATCTGTAAAATTCCTGAAATGTCAATGTGAAATTGCCACAGGAATTAATGCTCCTTCAGGGTGGTTATTCTGGCAAGCTCCTGGCATGGATGCAAATAATGAGATTTCCATTCTATAAGATGAATCTTTCTGTCTTTTCCTGCTGTGTTGCCTTGAAAAAAAAAGAACCTCACAAACTGCTGCAAGCCTGACAGTTGCTGGTGCAGTGAATTATTTTTTTCCCTTACCTTACTAAGGAAAGTAATCTGGCTTTGCAGATAATTTCATGACCTTTTCTTTCATACGTGGGTCAAAGACAGTTCAGATCTAAGCAGTATTTTTTTTTTTTTTTTGTAAATTTGTAAATCCTTACTTGGACCATGAAGGCTTTCAGTGAGCATTGAATGCACCATGCAAATTACAGCATTAGTGGGCAAGGCAGTAATTTAAGCTGCCTTCCATGGAGCTCTGTTACTGTAATCTAGAGCAGAACACAGGCATGTTAGATATGAAATACACAGTGTTTGTATTTTTCAGTTTTATTTATAGTAGATTTTCTTCTTTCCATTTTAACATTTGTCATTTGTCCCAGCCTCCTTGTTTTGCTCTGCCTTTGTAACCTTTCTCATTGAAGAGGAGATTGTTCTGTTTTGCTTTAATTCAGATTCAGTGGATGCAGGCAAGGCCAAATTTCTTGGCTGTTGAGCATGTTTTTTGGGGCTGTGGTGGTTTTTTTTCTGTTTAGTTTGGTTGTTTTGGGGTTTTTTTGACTGGTGAACCACCCAGGCTTTGTTGCCTGTAATCAGACTGCTGTTACTGCCTGAATTTCTCTCTGGACTCTAGGTCATGGGAGGCACCTTGGCACACCTGCAGTCATTTATTAATACCTGCACTCATTTATTCATACACCTATGCATTGCAGTAGACCTGGAAAGCTCCACTTGTGGACAAGGCTAGAGGCTGCTTAAACCAAGCCTAGACTGTCAGGCTTCTAGTTTTTCTCAAGCTGGTGTTCAAGTTCTGGCTTGTGGAATCCCTCAGCGTAGGTGCTGAAAGCTTTCTTTTCCAAGAGGGTGAGGTGTGCTGAGAAGCTGGGAGGATCTCCTAGCCATGAGTATATCTGAGAAGTGTAGGGTAGGGTCTCTCATTTCTGAGTGCCCCGAGAAGGTACATGGCCAGGGTGTGTCAATATCAGCTTTCCATGCCTTTTTCATCCTCTCTCTGCCTGGATTATTGTGTTCTTTAGGGTCAAGATCTCTTATTGGAAATTCACACAATATTTAGCGCAGTATTGTCTTGGATTCTGCTGGGCTGTTCTGTAATATAAATAATCTCATTATGTAAGCAAGATACTGAATAACTTGTCTAAATGAGCTAAGACTGGGTGCAACAGTGCCAGTTTTATTCTCTTCGAACAGGTGCATCCCGATGAGGAAATAAAAGGTAGATAGGTAGGTACCAAGTGAGAAACATTGAGCAACAGCAGACTGTGACTCAGAAGCTATTTAACCATAATAATCCCCATAGCACTAGAGGTTCTTTTTCCCAGAAATGCACAATATGCTGCTCTCTGCATAAAGCTGTTGTCAGCTGACATCATTGTGTTGACATAAGACTTGCTGTTATCCACAAGATGCACAGTTAGCAGAGAGCATTTCCAGTGCTGGCTGCTAATTATTACTGATGTTCTCCCAATTGTTGAAAACCAATATATTAAAGATATTTCCTGCTTAATATTTTATTCCTCATGGCTGGTATTCTTATGTTATGTTAAAAATAATGCTTCTAATATCACTCCAGTTATTACCAAACCAGCTTTTGATTTATTTAGGGGAACACAGAATGACCATTTACCAAATGCTTCTCTTGAGTACCTGTTGTAGATGCTTTGTCTTTTTATTTTTTTTTTCAGAGTAGCAGTGTGGAAATTTATGGCTTTTATCTTTGGTTTATCGTGACCCTCTCAAAGTCTGTGTGTTTTCCCATCGACTTCATGGCAGCCAAGTGCTTTTTATCCTGTATGCCTCTTGGAGAAATCAGATTAATGATCTATCACTAGCCAGAGAGAGCTTTTGCTGAAAGAACACAAAGGCAATAATTTACCTTGTGATTTTATAAAATGCAGATTTTTTTTTTCCTTACATTAAAAAAGGGAAACTATTGAGGTGAAGGGAAGTGAACAGAGAATTGGTGCTCAAGTACTATCTCTGCAATGTGAGAGGGACATTTCACTACCATTAATGAGATTCTCCCATTTTCCCTTGGAGATGTGGTATTGAATTTAGAACTAGAATTTGAACAATTTTCCACTGAACATCTCACTTTTCTGCTCACTGAATAGCAACCAACCCTTATTGTTTAATAGCTAGCTTCACTTTTAACTGATAGAGTTTCATAGAGGTAAGATAATAGCTCTGAAAAGGTAAGACTTTTTTCTAGACACTGTTTAATTGACTGTAATTATATTAAGTGCTAAATTGAAAGAGGCTTTTCTAGTTAAGATGAGGATAATGAATAGTTGTGCATCATTACCACAGCCGCGATGGGGGAAGGAAGAAGTGATTTAAGTTTTGCTCAAGACAGAAAGAAAGAAAACCTGCCCCAATGTGATCCTTAATAATTTATTTTCCCCTCTCTATCACTGACTCCCAGGTTTTGCTAGAAGAGTTTTCTGCCCTTTAAATCTCAGGGATGCAGCAGTTTATGAAAGGAATCGGCAGGCACTCCAAGTGAAAATGGCTGTGGAAATAGAGTGAAGAACCAGATCGCAGCCTCCAGCCAAGCCTGGAGCTACGCAGGCAGGGGCACACACAGCAAAAGCCGTTGGAGCTCTGAGGGCACTGCCGTGTAGCATGGCTCCCCTGAGGCTTTGCTCCCTCCGTGCTTTGCCCACACTGAAGAGACAGCCGTGGTTTGCTGCTCTTTTCTGCCTGGAGCAAGTTGCAACATCTCAAGTCCCCAGGCAGGTTGAGTGGGTGCACCCCAGCTCTCTGTGCCATCCACCAGCACCCACCTCTGCTGCTCTTCCCGCGTTGAAGCTGCAGCAGCTTCCCCCCATTGCCCTTGTTTGAGAGCCTGAGCAAATCACAAGGTGTGCAGAACTGTGTACCCCATGTTAAAACACACCAACTCACTGTCTTGGCATATTTGATGCAATTGAGAATGCCATCTTTGATGCCACTTTTAACGTGGAGCTGCTGTAAGCACACCCTAAAACACACAGGTAAAAGTGTCTTATCCAGGGCAGGATTTCATTGTGTCTTTGGAAGTTGAAGCTGTTATGGAGAAAACCAAAGCATGTTCCCTCATTTATTCACCTTAGTACCCTGGGGTCCAAGATACCACTTCTGTTCAGTACTCCCTGCACTGGCTTCTCTTGCTCTCCTGCTAGGACTGCTACCAAGTTATCTACAGGGACTTGTCCCATACAAGCGTTTATCTCCTGGGAGTTGCACTCGTGCCGTGCTCTTACCTCTCAAAGTCTATCAAGAGTGTGTGTGATTGTACTTGACACTTGTGATCTGGGCTGGATGTGAACCCCTGCCCACAGGCTGAATTATTTAATCTCTTGAGCCTTCCAGGCCCCTGCTTAAAAAGCATTAAGCAATATGGGGCTTTTTCTTGCTTTAAGAGAAGGTCTGTGTCAGCCTTGCTTGAACTCTCAGAAAGCTGAGTATTTTGAGCAGTAAACTTCATACTATTGTTCCAAGTTCATTGAAGTGCAATTATGGGGGACTAATGTAAGCAGTGTTTGCTCCCAGGTGGACCAGAAATATTCCTGATAAACCTTCTGTTTTCTTCCCTTCTCTCCCGCCTTCCCTTCTCCAGTAATTTGGTTCTTCTGGATTGAGACAGGTTGAGGCAAGTAGGATAATTCTGTGGTTAGGGCATTTGGCTTTGAAATCAGAAGATCAGTGTTAGTTCCTGCTTCCATCACAGGCCTCCCGTTGCTGTGTGGAGATTGCAGAAAGAGGCACAGAGGTGCAAGCACCAGAAAAAATAAAAAAGTAAGTTTTGGGGTTGGGTTTTATTTATTTTCCTGTGTTGGCCTACAGTTATGAGAGCAGGGAGAGGATCCGATCTCTTCCTGGGGTTATTTGGCATTCTCTGCTGACCCAGTTCCAGCCAGAGTTTGCCTGTTTGCTCTCTGGATAAAGCTACTAGGAAGTCTTCAGGTACATCTTTTTTGTTTCTTTTTTTATTCACTAGCATTCTTTTGTCATGCCTTTTGCTTTCATTTAACATCAAAATTAAATGATGAGTTAAGTAGTGTAGCTTTTAATAATGTGTAGAAAATGAGCCGAGCTGCACACATAGATGGTGCCCGTAGGAATCCTGGAGTTATCTCGTAGAGTTTTTAATGGGCAGTCTTACCGTGCTGTGAGCTGTTGGCTCAGTGAGGCTGTCTTAGATGAACTACAGATGAGACTCCCAGTACTGTAAATATCTGTGCCATTTAGCTTTGAGTACCAGGAAATGAAACGGCATGTGAAATAATAAAAAGGTTTATTTTACCAAAGTCAGTAAAACAATATTTTCTTCAGTCTGATTTGGAAGTGGACCTCAAAAGTTAAGTGGAGAAGAAATGCAATGTTTTGGGACATGTTTAATAAGCAGCACGAGCTGCCCATTGCTGGCTGCTCTGCTGCTTAATTGCAGCACAGCGAGGTGCAGGGCTCGGGCAGCTGGAGAAAGGCTCTGCTACACTTGGCCTGTGATCTCCTGAGCTGCTTACCTGGTGAGAAAGTGGGTTCAGGTAAGAAGGCTGGAGTTTGCTTTCTAGACAACGTAGCTTTTTTTTGCATCTTGGATTTCAAAGCCAGCTGTATCACTCCTGCTGGTCTCATTTGACTTTGCATCTGCAAGGATTTTAGCCTGTGATTCTTACATGTAGTGATTTCTGGTTGCACCAGGCGTTTTCCTTAGGCAGGTAGTGCATTTTAATTTTTGGTGGTGCTTTTTTTATTGTGCTTTTCAGAAATGTGTGCAAATGGTAGTTTTCTTTTTCTTTGCAGCAAAAGATATATGCTTTCTCTCTAATCTGGCATTCTTCTACCTTCTTTTTTCCAGCTTTCTGACATCTTTTCCCTCTAAGTGATTGCAGGCTATGATCAGGTGATCCCTTAAATGTCTTGGATTAGCTAAGTAGGTTGAACATCTTAAGTCTCATTGCAGTTGATTTAAGACTTGGAGACGGCCTCAGTTTTTTACTGAGTCCTTTCCAGTTTTTCATGCTGCTGTATTTCAGGTAAGGATGAAGATTGAATGTGTTGTGTCAGCAGTGATCCTGCAGCTGCAGCTGTCAAAGACAGAAGTAAGGCTGCATTCTGGCTCTTGGTCTTTTTGTTCCTTCCCCCCTTGTTTATGCTTCCAGGAATTGAGCAAGCCCTGTTCACCCACGGTATTGCACTTGGCATTCAGACTCTGTTAGTTATCCATAATTCTTTATAAATCAGAGCTGTTCTGGAAAGCTAAGGTTTGTGTCTGGACAGGGAGGAGGGGGCGTTTTGGTCTGGTATGTGGCAACACAAAGTTATTTATCAAAGATTGTGCTTTCTGCACTTCAATAATCTGCTGACATTTTGCCAGTAATAAAAAGGTCAAAGAAAAGAGTTGCTTCCTACAAATCATGGCATTTGGTTGTTCTCATTATTAAAGAGAGCATGGTTTCCTTGGGACAAAATTTCTGCAATCTCCATCTTTGTAAATGATGAATTGCCAGCTGGTACAAATGCATAAAAATGAAAAAGCAGCTTTCTTTTTATGTTGCTGGTCCCTATTCCAGTGATTAGTCCTTTCCTGAAGCAGGGTATGGGGAAGATGCATGAAAGAAGTGTCCCTTAGATGTTAAATACAGTAGCAGAAAGAAGTCATGAAAAGTTGATACTTAAAAAATGCGACATTAAGTTGATTTAAAAGGCCAAAATAATCTCTGTAGTATAGGGTTCACAAAATGTTACACATTCCTCATTTTTAGGAATGGCTTTCCATGTCATCTATTAAGAATGTTCTGTTATGGCTAAAGCACAGTAATCAGTCAAATGTAACGTATCCTCTTTTTTTTTTTCCTTTTCCTACGAACTTGCCTATTGATTTTTGTCTCTGAGATGCCTGAGCTTGAAACTGCAGTGCTGTTTTTTCTAATAACCCCAAGTGGTGCTTTCTGATACAGAGATGGCTCTGTGTGAGGCAAGGCTCTGGCTTAAATATGACAGTAGTGGCTGGGCAGTGAATAAGCATCAGCAGTCAAGTTGGAGATTCTTGGACACCATCCATGATGTGGAACTTGGGTGGATGTGAGGGAGCTCAGAGGGAAAAGGTTTGTGAGGGCAGGTTGATGAGTGTTAGTGCTGTGAATTAGGGTAGTTTGTTAGTGTGCACAAGAAGCAACAGAGGTGGTGTATTTTTGTTACAGAAAATGAACAAAAGTGCCTTGGAGAGAGGGGAGTGCTGGCTTTTTTCTCTTGCAGCAGGGTATTTGCTGCTACCCTTCCCTAAAGCATCTCAGTAGATACCTAAGAATGCATGCCTAAAAAGCTGAATTATAGCAATTATATGGCCATGGTGGACAGAGGAATTGTGTACTGCAGTTCTTACTGCAAAATTAAAAATTAATTTAAATGTAAATCCTTGCAAAAAAAGGAGTGTAGAAAGGTCTCTTTTGGGGGGATACAGCTTTTGTAGTCTCTGGCAGATAGAATCAGTTTTTTAGGTTTTTACAGTGTCATTACATGAAAGTCCAGTAGACAGAAGCTGCATATTTATCCACCCAGGAATTCAATATTGCTATTAATTGGTATTGGAAGCAAGCCAAATCCACTTGAAATAGATTTCTTTTTAAAAAAATGCTGTTTTGCCATTTGAATTACTTCAGCCAAAGCACTCCTAGGCAACGTGGTTGGTTTTACTTTTTTACAGAGTGTTATATATGTTGGTCCTGGCCATGGCTGATGCTTTGTAAAATGCTGAAATGTGCTGGAGCTGGAGCAACCCACTGGCTGTGAGGGGGCGAAAGGAGCATTCCCAGCTTCCTGCCATCCTAAGGAATATAGGGAATCATATTCATGCCTCCTCTTCTAGTCTTTGATATTTAAATGTTTTAAAAGGTTGTGCAGGATAACTTAGTGTGTTTCTGTACTTGCTTTGTATCAAACAGACACGCTGCTCCTTTTCACCCAGCAGATGTGTGCAGGGTACCTAAGCAGACTTCAGAGAAAGCCCCTAAGGGTTTGTGTTTAGCACAGAAAGTACAAAATCTTGAGCTTTGCCTTAAAAGTAACTGTCTTAGGACGACTTACATCTGGAGGTCATTCTTTCCTCTCTATGCTCATTTCTACCCTAAGAAAGAATGCAGGAGGTTTCCCTTGTGGAAGCATCCGGTGCTGCTCTGAGTTTGTGTGCTCGTCCTCCTGCTCTCTGGAGTGTGTCTCACAGAATACAGTCATTTCCGCTCCTAAATTCTTTGTTTAACCAGCACTGGCAGGCTGAGAGATAAAGGCGGAAACTTGGAACAAGACTGGAGAAATGGTCCTAATTTTAGGAAGGTTTGAGTTGAACAGGAAGGGAGCAGGTGGGCAGGATGCTCTGGGGCAAACACACAGTGTAATGTCGATGCCTGTGTGCGTGCAACAGTCACATCTCCCTTACAAGTCTGTTAGACTGATGTGACATTTCTCATTAATCAGACACCAGTGTTATCCTGGGAATTTCTGTCGTTTGTCTCCATCCCACGTAAAAGTGGACTTAATGAGCAGCTTCTGGAAAGTGAGGGGGAAAAGTACGTCATGCCTGCCACTGTTTCCTTCCACAGTTCATTTACTGGGCCTTGTCTTGGTATATTCAGTAGTTCTTCATAGACTTTGGAAGGATTGTTTACAAAAGAAATTTATCAGATTGCTTTTTTTAAATAAATGTAATTCAAGGAAATGTCTCCCACTGCTATTTAGAAACTAAGATGAAATCAGGCAGTTTTGTGCAGCTGTCAGAGGATGTGTCCATGGCCATAGAAAACAAAGAGGGAGCCAAGGAAAGAAAGACAGGGTAATACCATGGCATTTGAAATACTATTTTGTTTTCATTCAGATATTTTTAGCTAATGGTGATTTTTTCCTTTATGTGAGTTGATGTGTTGTGTCATGGTAGAAGCTGCCAGTGTAGATGTCTGTCCCAGGAAAAAGATACCAATTGACACTGAATACATTCCAGGGGCTGCTGGATAAAATTATATTAAGAAATGCTACAGCAAATCTCCTCATTAGCAGTAAAAAAAAATCCAGATTAAAAATTGCAGCCCCAGTTAAATCAAGGTTTAATTAGTCTTGCAGCAGCCCAGAGCCTTTGCTTTATTTCCACAGCTATCTTCCTGCAGCTTCAGGCACCCCACTCAGGTAGACACATTGCTTCACTTTATTTGCTGCAGTCCTTGCCCGGGGAAGTGATCTAAACGCTTTCAAAGACACTGATTGATTGTATCCAATCTCTCCTTGGCTTGAAATGGATTTTTTTTTCTTTTTGATTCTATATATCCATTGAAGTCCTGATCTAATACCACTGAAGTTATGTTGGTGGGGGAGATGTTGGGGAATGGACACAGGTGGATGATGGGAACAAGTAGAAAATCAAGCCCATAGGTTGTACTCATGGCTTGAATATATAAATGCATTATCTTCATGCACATTTGGGCTGTCATTGTAGTGCAGTTTCTCTGGGTCTTGCAGCTTTCATGGACTGACAGTGTGATGCAGTGCTGGGGACTTGCCATGTTTGCAGGTGCAACCAGGACATGCCCTTTACTAGGTGTTCATGAATTTTCTGGTATTCTACACAACAGCTGCTCTAGAAGTGTAAAATGACACAAAATGTGTGTAAAAACAGGGCAGAGGACCTTCCCTGACTATCCCAGAGCACAGTTACCTTGTGCTGAAAAAGTTTTCTTCCATGGAGTTTTATTTGCCCAGCCCCCCAGCATGGTATGTATTCAGCACTGTCCCTTCTGGAGCGAGCAAAACTGGGAGCAGTTCTACAGCATCATTAAAAAAAAAAATAGCACTAGAAACACACACACACACAAAAATCCTATTCCTTGCTCGATAAATGAAGGCAGCCCCAAGACTGCTATGATTTAGATGCTTTCCTTTTTCAATGCAGTCGCAGGAGAAAATAACAGCACGCCTGCTTGCTGTCCAGAGAGCAGCTGTGGCAAAGCAATCGCTGCAGCAAGTGGCAAGCAGAGAAGGCACCAAGGTATTTGATGGATGAGTGTTCTTCCCCCAAGCAGAGAGGAACATTTGTGAGAAGCTAGTAATATACTGTGGTTGAAATGGCCCATTCAGGGTATAAAATTCCCAATCAAGTTGCCCAGGAGAGAGTTGAGCAGCTGGTGTAGGAGCAGAAATCACTGTTGATAAATCAGGTTGGCATCTAAATGACTGTGGGCCCTGGACAGGCCCTGTTACTTTTTTTTCTCTGGTGGATGAAGTCAGGGAAGATTTTACTGTGTGATGACTGATGTTTGTTTCCCCGAGCTTCTTGCCTTCCTCTTACAGCTGCCTCAATTCAAGAGAAACAAGATGCTTGTCCTGTTTTGCTACTGTTGAGATTTGGCATTGCAGCAGTGTCCCAAAGTCCTTATCTTGTCCATTCAGGGCAAGGTGCTGCTCAGACAGGTCCCAGAGCTGGTGGTGTGGGGCAGTAATAAGCTGGATGGAGAGCTGTAGCATCGCTGTTGGGTGAGTGTGGCTGGTGAAGAGCCCTCCAGAAGTGGGAGCAGTTCCAGCTGGCTGGAGGGTGGATGCAGGCTCCTGTGCTATAGCTGCAAAGGCTAGTGTTTAATTGCTGCTTCCTGCTTCAGAGGTGTGCTGTAAATTAAGAAGGTGCTTTACAATAACATCATTTAACTTCCTTGTATCATCTACTTTCGTTTGAGTTGATCTGGGCTGGGATTTAACAAGGGAGGCTTCCAGGGAAATCCAGGGACTAGTTGAGCTGATGTGATGAAGCTGGTCCATCTTCTTTGTGTTTCATAATCTGAGGAACACCCTGAGAGGCCCCATGATTGCTGGATGTAAGGGAAGAGGAGTGAGTGCACAGCTGGAGGGATGTGCAGTTCAGTGGGGCATTGAACTGCATACCTTTAAAAATTGCTGATGCGAGAGTGGGCAAACTAGTGCCCTATTTTGGGGCTGCTAGCTGTTCTTCCAGCTCTTTTTTTTTTTCCAAATTTAAATCAGACAGAGACCAATTCAAGGCTGGAGAGAGATAGATTGCATATTGAATAGGTGTTCAAAATTAAAGCTCTAGTGTGTGGGTATAGTCAAAATAGCTGTGACTATACTTCTCAAAAAGTACCTTGCTTATCCATTTGTTAGTGATCATATTAAAGATCCAGGAAAATTTCGTCAGTCTTGGAGATCTCGAGGATGTTAGAAATTGTCAAGCTCAGTTTAAAAATAGCAACTTTAAGGAGGGAGGTTAAGAAGCCTTCTTTACTGTTAAAATTTTTAAGTTCTAGCTTATGTTTCACACACACGTCCAAGTTTTTTTTCTCCAACTAGAAAAAGTTGGACTTTTTTCAGGTTTTACTCACAAACAAACACTTTTTCAAAGCAGTCCCCTGAGGTTTAACAGGAAAAAAAATACTGTGAAATTGATTACAGAATGTGAAATCCTGGCAGCCCTAGCTGAAACACACAATAAAGCCAATATCTCTTTAGTATCCTTATTTGCACTCCCAGTTAGTGCCAGAGGAAGGTATTTGAGTGCAGGACAAATTATATTGGACTTAATTCCAAGATAATGCCATGGATTGTGGCAGCCAACAAGGTCATAGGCCTCCTCACTGGCATGTGAGCTGTGTGGATACATGCAGATTAGAACAATGGATATAGGTTTGTCCATAGGAAGAGGTCAGGACTGACACACTTACTTGTAATGTGGAGGCAAGAGCTGCGTGTGCTCCTGTGCTGCTCCATTCCTAGGGGCAGGCAGAATTTGTAGCCATATGCATAAAATGCACCTGGTGCTTGGAACAAGACACTCAAAGGTGCTTTTTATACAGCTCCATGCTGTGCCTTCCTTCTCTGGCTGTCATTGGCAGGTTTTATTCAGGATAATGCTCTTGCCAATTGGTGTGGTGTAATTATAGTCACTGTTAGGTGTTATAGTATTGTGTGCTGTGTACTCTTTGGAGGAAGAAGAGAAAATAGGTGAGGAAGTGGTAGCTTTGAAGAAGAGGAGTGGTTGTGCCAATTATCCTGGGTGAGTTGTTCAGTGACAGTTAATCCGTGTGAGTGAAAACAAGTCCTCTGTGATGCTGTGCCAAGGTCAGGATTTGAGCTCCGTTTGAAGAGTGAAAGTGACAGTCTTGCGGATTAGAGCTCCTTAGAAGAAAACATCTCTTGAAAAAATTGAAGCAGAGCTTTTCCCACTGTGTCATCCATGTAATCTTCTCTTTTTGACGACCAGAGAAGGACAGTGGCAGAGTTAAGGCCACCTTATATGAATTGTTCCACAACTCAGGGGTGTAACACAGTGAGTTTGTGAAACTTGCCTCAGAGTGAGTATGTCCATATTCATGCCTTTGTATGCAGGCTGCCAGGGGAGATCAAGCACTGGCTGCACTTGATTTTGCAGGAGAACAACTACTGCAAAGATGCATTATCCTTTGCCATCCATGGTGTCAACAGAGCTGAACTGATTTATACCACCTGGAGCTTCTGTTCAGTATGCTGCTACATTTTTAGCAGGTGGAAGACAGTCAGATTCAGGAAGGTGACTGACATGATTTTGTCTGTGTTTTCTTATGTTGCAAACAGGATTGAGTCAGGACTTAATATATTGCAGGTTGAGCTACATTTGCAATACAGTTCTAGTAGCTGGTAATTTGGGGTATCTGGTTCACCCATATTAATCCCTCTATTGTGCAGAACAAGGTCATTTTCCTTTCTGTTTCTTCCTTCTGTTTATTTAACCAGGCACAATCTTGTAAACATTTTGTTCAATATCTGTGACATCATTTTCAGTTCAGTTCGTATGTGGGTTATATGTGTGTGTTTGTGTCCCCCTGCCCACCTCTCCACCCATTCATTGTTAGTGGATATGTTCTATAGGCTATCCAGAGACTGACATTTCATTTTAGTCTCTGAAAAATGATGCTATTGGTTCCATGATAGACTGCAGTTTGTAGCACATGGGATCTGTGATGCCAAGCAAGATGCCCCTTTATCTCATTTCATTGACCTTGCTGATATGTAATCACACCCATTTTAGTATGTACTCATGCTGTGCATTCATAGCAGAATATAAATACAGTACTTTCTGCATATGTAGCTTTTTCCTTTAATGTAGTAATTTTGTATAAATGGCACTGGCTTCATGCAGAGATGGCTATCTGCCTGTATAAATGAACATGTGAGGCCTTGGATTTGGAATTGACTTCATTATCCACCTATATTGCTGTGCTTGAGCAAACAAGTCTCCAGTAAATAAAATGGCATAATGAACTTTACACGTTCCTATCCTGCAAAGTGTGTGTATGGAAGGCAATTGTTGGGCCTTAATAGTACCTGTGAGCATTAAGGGCTTGTTCATTGAAAGAACCAAGCTGGATGGTCCTTGCATCATCAGTACCTCTAGTGAAGTGTCAAAATAAACACTGAGGACCTGAATTCCTTTGGAAATGGCTCCCAGTAACTTCTTTCCTTATTGCTGATCCATCTGGGGAAAGTTGTTACCACGTGACTCTTTTCTAACTTACCCATAAGTAATTTACCTTTTTTTCTCAATCTTGGGCTGTTTTTCCTTGCATGTTTGTGGTGATACTCTCTTCTGTCACTGAGGCACTGTAAGCTTAATTAGTATGTCCCAAAGGCACTGGAAAACCTGAAGGGCTGTATTTGGTCAGGAGTAAAATACCATTGTCAAACAGTAGGATTTTTCAGAGGGAATACCCCACTGCTTACATATAATTGAAACCAGGCTTTTCCTGAGTGTCTCACTTGCACACTGGAGTACAGACACACCCTGTAATTGCATAAATCAGGATGAATCTAAGGGGGACAAAATCTATTGAAGTTATATTTTGGAAGGCAGGATTGCTGTTAATGTTTTGAAGTCTGGTGGTTTTCTGAACTGTTTGTGAACAGAAAAGCTGCCATTGTTCTGAGAAGTCCCTGTGCATATTCCTGAGAGGGGAAAAGCCAAGGCAGTTTTGGGAATGGGGCTTGGGGCTCCCTTTGCTGCTGCTGAACAGAGTCACACTCACACCAAGACAAGCACCAGTGCTGTGTGGCATGCACTGAAGCCAACTGGGCAGAAGGGCAATTCATATCAGATAAAGCCAGTTCTTGAACAGATTGAGCTCTATGCTTTTCTAAATCAGAACATAAATGTCAAATTCCTTATAAATACCAGACAGTGCACAGCTGAACTGACCTGGCATCACTGTTCTGGTCTGATGGGTGGAAGAGCAGGGTCGAACTGTTCCCCTATGAGCCAGAAACATGGAGAAATATTGTGGGTTTGCTTCTCAAAAGCAATTATCTCCATTTACCCCCAGCCCGAAGCAATGGGTCACCCTCTCCTTAGCATGGTGAAGAATGTGTCCAGTCAGCACTGGGGGAAATTCTGGAATAGTCCAGGAGTGCCAAGCAGGCAGACACAATACCATCATTGGCAAATCCACGGGAATAGCTTTGGAGTGCTGTAACGTGGGCTGCAAATTTCGAGGCTGACTCCTTACACAGACCGTAGATCCATCACTTTGAAATGTCAGGCCATTGTAACCCAAAATAGTCTTTTGTCTTCTTTTTCCATGCAGGATACATGGAATTTTTTCTCTTTTGCTTTGTGTCTTACAGTGTAGTTGGAAAAGAGCCTGTGGAGTTTACACTGAGAAGCTCATAGAGAAAGAAAGGCTCCTTCCTAATTGCTTGTTGACCAAAGAGATGCAGGCACAGTTGAGCTGTGGTCAAAGCAGGAAACCAAGAGGCAGCTCCTGGGACTCCTGGTAGAGTGTTGTGATGCTCTGCCCTGCAGCGTTCCTGTGTCTGTAGGGTCTAGGAGAGCCTCAAACCATACTTCCCCTTTTCAGTGGCTGGAGTCATGGCCCAGACTGTCAAATTGGCACTTTCAGTGACAGGATTGTGAGAGTGGTCTCCCTCCCTCCCGCTTACCTGCATGAATCAGGCATGTGTGGATGCTCTGTGAAAACACAGTATGTGGTGTTAGCAAGAGGCAGCTGTGACCCTCCTCAGTTTCTCATCAGTGGTGATTTTCTGAGTCTTGATTAAGTGAGGTGTGGTCTATATTTGAGTTCAAGTCTTGGAAGGGAAAGAAAAAGCAAGTTTCTGTTTTTACACACGTGCTTGTACCACCAGAATTATAGCACCTACTGAAGTGTAGTATACTTAAACTCTCATCTGGTTTTGAGGTTGAGGGCTGTGCTGCGCCCTGAGAAGTGGGAGGGGATTCAAGGTGTTCCCAGTAGCATTTTTGTTTTGAGATAAAGATTGTGCTTTGCAGATACATTCTCCACTTGTGGAGTAAGTTCCACTTCCTGTGTTCTATTTCATGTTGTGGAGCAGTTTTGGAGTATGCAAACTGCATTGCCTTCAGATGAAACCAAATTGTGTTTATGATAACCAGAAGAGATAGTCCAAAGTGAAACCTGTCCTGTAACTCGATTCCTTAATCTGGATGCATCTGCAGTGTTGGTAATTACAGTTCATGAGTTTGGAACTTGGTGTTTGGGAAAGGCATCAGCCTATCAGCAGCCTTGGAGAAATCAGGCCGGTATTAAAGTTACTAGCCCATGTGCTGTGTGGGAGCCTGGAGGAGACACGTTGTCTGAGGGCTTTTCACAAGTGTGGTGGAAGATTAAAAGGGCTGAAGTATTGTGGGTTATCACATTGCTCCTAAGGTTTGCCCGAGCAGAGTGGAACATATTTTTCATGTGGTTTCTGATGCTGTTGAGTTTTGACCAACAACTGTCAGAGCTCAATTTCATTCTCATGGGTCTTCTATGCTCCAGGGCAAATTGGGAGCTTTTGGCCTTCTCAAAACTGGAGTTGAGGATTTGTGCTTTTTCTTGTAGCTATACTTAATCTTCTAGGAGGTGGCACTCTTGAGCACTTTCATTGTCATTATTACTTACAAATATCACAGTGGAAGCCCAGCATTCTGAGAATTATCTTGGCAGCTAAGTACACGAAGAGCACACTTTAACTTTTAAATTTTATCTCTAAATATGTCTTTCTCATTTTAGATTTGGTATCTTTCCTATATAATTTAATTTCAGGTAAAAAAAGGTGGGTTGACAAGGGTTTAGTTTTTTAGTTTTGTTCTTACCTCACCACTCTTCTACTCTTTTTGGGTTAGCTTCACATGCATTAGTTGATTCTGTGGAAGGTGTAGAAACCCAATCACCTCCACGCTCCACTTTGTTGATTTTTTTTTAGGCTGTAAACATAAATGCTTCTTCCCCTTTTACCAGGGGGCAGGCCATGAGCACTGTGTAACTCTGAGTGAGTAGCAGAGGAAAGTGAATGTGTCCCTATTCATAGCAGGATGTGGATGTGGAAAGCGGATGTGTTCCTATCCAGCACAGAAGAGCACACAAGAGTCGCTTTTCCTGAGCAAGTTTGCAGTGCCTTTCTTAGCACTGTCGTGTAAGTCTCTCTCTCATATGCCACTGTCCCTTTCGAGTAAATTGAGGAAACTGAGCAGCAGTCATTTCCAGCCTGAGACATGTGAAGGAAGTAGTGTATTTCTGGGAATATATTAAATAAAATCCCCACTTCAAGCATATCTTTAGCAGAAGAAAAAGAGGATATTCTCCCCTAGCCCCATTAATGTAGGTTATAAATGATTGGCTCTGTAATGTGTAAAGCTTGAAAAATCTACTAAGAACCTTGTTAGGATGATCAGAGTTGAATTTGGTAGTTAATCATCCCATACTATTTTCTTACGCATCTTAACATTGCATCAGAGAGTATGCCAGTGAAATTAGAGCCTCATTTTCTGAGACACATAAAAACCCGGAGCTATATCCCTAAGAATTCACATCTGGGGGCCCAGTCATGATATTTCCCAATATTATCACATCACTGGTGCCTTTGCAAAGCTCTGTGTAAATCAGGGTTGGAAAGTCTGCTCCCATGTATAGGTTTGTAGGATGGAGTCATAATGTTCAAAGGTGTGAGCTCCTACCAGCCCAAAAGAAAAAATCATAAGCAGAGTGTTCAACTTCCATTTTAAGGGAAGAGGACCACCAGCAAGTGTACAATTAAGCAAGCGTACAATGCTTGACTGTGAGTAATGTCAGCATTTATATTGTGTTTTATGCTTGGTCTTGAACTAGGAATTGTTTGCCATGTGAACCATTTGTTTATATCTTTCTAATACCAAGAAGCTTTAAGTATAAAAAAATACCAATGTTTGAGATGGCTCTGAAAACCACTCCTAAAAACTCTGAAGGAGGGAAAGAGCTCAGTGGCTCACTATTCCATCCCTCCTTTGCAGGGACGTCCTCTGCAAGTGCTTCTCTCCATCCACTCTTAGGCTATTGCTCTTTCTGGCTACACAGAAACAGCATGGTCAGACCCCCAGGACGTGGGGAAGGGTGTTACTGTCCCGCATTTCATGCGACCTGTGGGATAAGGGTTTTTTTTGTGCCAGAGAGTTGTGTAGGTGTTAGTGGAACAGCTCTAGCTGACCTCAATTCCAAAATCATCTTTTCGTGCTGCAGCTGTCAACTGATAGAGTCCTTATTGTAAAATGTCACATGGACCAGAGGCAGCTCACAGCTGTCACCTGAAAAGGTTTTTTACCAGCAGCTTGAGTTTCTTTGTTTTCATAATGTTGAGTGAACCTGTTTTAAATTTCACTGGGGCAACCAGGGACACTGACTGATAACCTCAGAGCATCCTGCAATGTGAATCTACTTGAGCAAATTTACACGGAAAATCTTGTCACTGAACTCCTGAGGGGTAAAGATGGAGCTCCTCTTCAGCACTCTATGTATTATGCAAATGATACTGCAAGTAATAGGGTGCTGTGAGGATGCATTCTGATCCTTTTTTTACTTTCATATGATCATTTGGGTTTTTTTCTTTTAAATAGTTTTAATTTTTTAAAAATTTTGGCAGCTAGCAAGTAGAAAGTTGTTGCTGTTGGGCTAGGGCAGGCTGGTGTAGTCTAAGTTGTTGCTTGTTGACTTATCCTTGCACAACTCCCATGAAAATGTACTGCAGGCTCTGCTCCATCTGGCTTAATGCCCCATCCTCTGTGAGGCACAAATTGAATTAAGAAACAAAGCTGTTTTCTACAGTCTGGCTGTTGCTACTCAGTCAGACACTGTTAAGAATCCATTTTAAACATGGATCCCAAAGTTGATTTCATGTTAAGTACAAATAGGTGCTAGAAAGCAATACCTTTGTAGCTAAATGTTGAAAATGGTATTGATTTTTCCCATTGTCAGTGCCAGAATTTGGATATGAACATGCCCTCTTGTCCCAGGCAGACTTGGTTGGTAATAAATACTTTTACATATTATTCAGGTGACTGCCTATTGGCAGCAGGATTCTTGGAGATCTATGGGAGGATGGTTTGTAAGGATAGTGCAGAAGGGAATTTTCCTCAATGAATTACAGCTGTACTGGTTACTGAGGAGTGGAAACATTGCCTGTCCAATGAGGATGGGTGTTAGAGTGGCTTAACTGGTCATCAGTTGGTTGGAGTTGAAGCTTGAGAACCAGAGTCTGCTGCAGTTTGGGATGGAGTGTGCTGGCTGTGCTGTGAGGAAGAAGGGACAGGCAGTTGTGCAAGGGATATACAAAGTAAGATGCTGTGTGAGGGACATTCAGGGTTAGGTGGCTGGGTAAGGGGCAGGTTGGGGTTAGCCAGTCATGCAGAAGGAAGAAGGAAACTTGCAAAGAGGAGGAGTCAGTATTCTGGGGAGTTGTCTGAGAGAAGTCATGCAAAGTTTTTAATAAATGACTGGTGATGGTGCCAGTCGTGTTCGTCTTGGCAACTGCGAGAGATCTTGTTTGACTTTCGAGAATTACAATATAGAAAATCAGAGTCTGAATTTTGCCAGGATATCTACCTAGCAAACAGCTCTAAGATAAGTGGGATGGGGCAGTCCTAACCTGGTGTTAGGGCCAGGCACTAGCAATAAAAACTGCCTCTCCTAGGACTTGGTGATGAAAGAATTTGGGAGACGAAGTGCTATTTTAGCAGATGTATGGGTTTAAACAAAGTGAAGTGAAGATGTAAGCCCTTTGCCCAGTCACACTGATGTCCTGAGTGTGGACATTCACCCAAGAGCCCAAAGGTGCATCTCTCAGCTGACCCAGTCTGCTTCTTCAGACAGAGATGGATCTGTAGCAGTGACAGGGTTTGTGGTCAGCTGCCAAGGCACCTACTGGTGTGTCAATGGGAAAAGTCCCCCAGGAAGATACCTGATAAAAATGGAATTCCCTCTCCCCTAAGGTCACACAATATGAAGCTGTCTACCATGGAGCTCAAGGGGAAATTATTAATGTGGACCTTGGAAATCTAGAGCTGCACTGCTGAGTCTGTCAGGTGTATGAGCTGAAAGCTCTGATGTTTCTACAATTGCAAGCTAGAAGTAAGTGTGAGATAGCATTGCTGTTTTGGCCTCTCCTCTGTCATTTCTCTGCTCCTTTGCAGCTCAATCCAATCTCAAGATTGATCCAAAATACAAATAGTTGGGAAATCTTGGTGTGAACAATGTTCTTCCCTGCATCCTTCTCTCATATATGCACCAGCTCTATTAAATGAGAAGCAGAAATATAGAAATGCATTTAGTATTGATGTAGCTTCTTTATTTCTTTTCCCCCTCTGTTCTCAGAAATAGGCAGTGAGTGGTTGGATCACGGGGTTGCTATGGTGAGCTTTAAGATACACCTTTGATAATAGTTGGTGAGTGCCAGCCAGCATATTAATTCTAAGTAGTCCATATGCTTCCAGACCAAAATACCTCTCTTGCTACTCTTCATTTTGTTGAACACTTAGCCTGCTAGTTCACAGAGTACTGTGTCTTACTGTGCTGCTCAAGGAATCAATTTGGGTTTGGTATTTCTTTTTCTCATTGGAGAAGTAGCTAGCAGAATTACTGCCTGGAAGGAGGTTGGAGTCAGGTGAGGGTCAGTCTCTTCTCTCAGGTAACCAGTGACAGGATGAGAGGACACAGTCTTAAGCTGCACCAGGGGAAGTTTAGGGCATTAAAAAGAAGTTCTTCACAGAAAGAGTGGTTGGGCATTGGAATGGGCTGCCCAGGGAGGTGGTGGAGTCACTGTCCCTGGAGGTGTTTAAGAAAAGACTGGGTGTGGCACTCAGTGCCATGGTCTGGGTGACAAGGTGGTGTTTGATGATCTCAAAGACCTCTTCCAACCTAATCGATTCTGTGATTCTCTGAGCCTTTCTGCTCACAGACTCCTTCTACCTCAGCAAAACCCACCTGTAATAATCCAGATTTCAGCTAATCTGCTGTAGATTTTAGCTATTTAATGTGAACTTTTGGGTATGTTAAATGAGACACTGAGATGCCTCCGTTGAAAATCAGTAGCAGTACTCCTACTACAGTTGAAGGAGGCAGGCTCAGATGATTTTGCCCCAACAAGCTCTCTGCAGCAAGGATGGCTGGGTGGTGGTTTTCTGGCCTTTGACTTCACTTGTTCTATAATGGATAAATGCCTCCTACCTATGAAAATATGTTGCTGTCCTGTGTGGTTTTATCCAAATATAAGTGAAAAGCCAAGCGACAGGGAATGTGGTGCTCAGTTCTTTTCTGTGATTTATGCTCTGGTTTATCTGTCAAGGCAGCCTATGTACCTGAGAGAACAGTCTGAGTATCTGTGAGAAGAGAGATCAGATAGCTGGGCTGCCTTGGCTTGCTGAGCTGCAGGGCTTAATCAACTATTAGAAGATGATATTAGGAAATATAGTTTACAAAGAGACTGTTCAGAGAGTTTTGAGTCTTTTGTCAGTTCTAATGGAATGTTCAAGAAGAAGTTCTCTGCTTCAGTCTAGTTCTTTTGGGTTTATTTTTCTGCCAAGCAATTGCCTGCTTCGGCTATTTGCTTATCTAGACTTCTTGTTACTATCCCGGCTAAAAAATTGTTATTTACTCATATGGTAATACCTAGAGCTTCTAATCTAGCATCAAAGCTTCATTGTGATGGATGTTACACAGACCATTAGTTTAGGGTATTTGTTGTCTTAGGAATGTATGGACATAGTTTATGATAGCAAGAAGGGACAGAACAAGGTAGCAGGGAAGCATTCACATTCAAGATATCGGTGACAATCAGCTTGTTTTGAAATGGCAAAGGTTTGAGCCTGTGGGGAAAAAATTGTAAGGGCTAGAAAATGTTGTTTTCCCCAGTAAAACAGAAATTATCAGTGTTTTCATTTTTGTTGCCTCTGAGAAATATTTGCAGTACTTTTGCAGCATAGAATGGGTTTTGTTACTGTTTGCAGGACTACAGCCAATTTCACCAATCACTGGGCACAAGAGGTTTCTTTAAAGAGAAATTGGGAAATCCTAAGTAAGAAGTTTGCATGACAAACATTAGTCAAATACACACTCCTTTGAATTAAGACCTGGCCTGAGCCTCTTGTAAGTCCTTGGCATGGTTTAGACCCTGCAAGCTTCCGTATCTCCCAGTACTTTCACAACACTTGGCGCGGCTCATGTTACTCCTACGTGGCTTAAGTCTGCTACAATTGTTTTACAAGAGGCAGAATTACTGACCTTAAAGAAATTAAATGGGTATTATTTTTGGAAAAAGCTGAGTATTTGTTGTAGGCTGAACTGGATGGTAGCATTAGCCGGGCTGGGACTTGCTGGTTTTTGTGCAGCCCTACTGAGAAGGACTGTAGAGTTACTATGGACAAAATGTTAAAGGTTAGCTGACGTTGTGAGCACAGCAAACTGTCTGCAGGAATGCACTATGAGGAGCTTGGACAGCAGATTGGTATTTTCTTCTATCCTTTAGTGCCCTCTCAGTTCAAGGAGGTTGAGGAGTAGCAGGTGGGGCCCAAACGTGCTGAGCACATTCAGTGTATGAGGAAAACAATGCTAGCAGTGAGTTTGAGACACTTCCAGAGTGCAGCAGAGGGAAAGCTGAATGTGTCCCAGCAAGCACAAAGTATGGGAATTTCCCCTCCTGTGGGAATGGAGGGTTTAAATGTTATCTCCCTGATCTTAAATGCCTTCTCAGCAACCCTGCCTGTACCAGTGGGATTTGTCCACCTACATCTGGTGGTGTCCTTGGAAGAAAACCAGCTTTTGCATAATCAGCCTCAATAGGAGGGTGCCTAAAGTTTCGAGGTCGGGTTTGTTTTGTTTGTTGTCTTGTTTTTGGACGTATTTCCCCCCCCTTTATTTGTTTTTTTTTTTGGAACAAGAGTGTACTTCTCCTGCCAGCGAAGCAAGATGTCTCTTCCACCTTGGAACTGTACAGCTTGCGCTTCTGGGTTTTTTTGCTGGCTCCTACGCTTGGCTTTCTGTTGCTGCTGCTGCTGGTGAGTTTATTTCAGAGATGTGCCAGGCTTAGCATGCAGATCCAAATTTAGGTCTCTCTGCCTTCAAACAGAACAGAAGGTCTGCAGAAGTCATTTTTTTAGTGTGACTGTTCAGAGTAGCTAATTGGCTTCTTGGCTGTGCGTGAGACTGCACAGCATCCTTGAACTTGGCTGTGCTGGGCACTTGACTTTTCTTCTTTAATGCCTTCATTACTTGCCATGGTGATGGCCCTAGGTGACAGCAGTCCCAGGAAAAAGTTGGGAACAGAAGCCTTCAGCTGGGCTTGATGTAAGACTAGACTTAATTTTACTTCTCAAGATTGTGTCACTTCATCCCACCCAGGCCTATTTCCTTGCTTAACTTACTGGTTTCCTGATTAATATTGTCTCCTCTTCATATTTCTAGTGACATGCTGGTGCTGCCTGGCAGGGAGACATATTTCCCGAGCAGAAGATGGCAAAAAAGAGTGGAGCAGAGATAATTTCCCTAATGCAGGCTGGATTAATGTATGCCTTTGTAAGGACTGTAGCTGACAAGGCTCTCTTAGCTCTTAGACTGCTTTGAGTTACCAAATGGTTGGAGCTGGGACATTTTAGGATTCAGAGAGCTATTTCTGGCTTGTTTGGCTAGGAGGGGGTTGGAAATGAACAGGCTGGTGAGAAAAAATGTGGCATACAACTAATTGCAAGGCAAATATTGTCTTGTATGTGTGTTAATTATTTTGTTTTAAAATTGGCTGGCAGTTAACTACTTAGTATTTGAAGTCCCTTATTGTCTTCATGTTTAACATTTAAACTGTAAGGGAATTCACAGCTCTGTACAGCTGGCTAGAAGCACATTTTAAAAGGTGCCTGGAACTTAGCAGTTACTTAATTTTCCCTATGTTGTTCAGTGGTACAGGAGTAGTAAATGTATAACTTCAGGAGTCTACTTGTAGGTGTGCCTGGTTACTGTATTTCTTTATTCCTAGATTTTTAAGGAGCTGATATTTGTGTAAGCAAAAGTAGATCAAAGGTATTGCGTTATCGTTGGTTGCTTTATTGATTACTCAAGCCTCCTTCACCCTCTCATTGAAAGAGTTTTTCAGCACAATCTGCTGCGTTGTGCAAGAGCTGTGCCAGGTGAGCAGCACCCTGTGCCACAGCTGCCAACTGCATGCTGCACCTTCCTTTCCTTCCAGAACAGTCTTCATTTTAATGGAATTGTCTTCATTTTGACCTAGTACAGGTCCTCTGATGGGGTTTTCTGTTGCTTTTTGACATGCAAAAGTTTAGCCAAAAAAACCCCAGTGAAATAAGCTTTGACTCTTGCCTCACGTGCTGTGGATCTGTGGGAAGAAGTTGGTAGTAGGTACTTGAATAACTTCCAACATTGCATGTTAGTCTTGGGTGGAATTAAACTGCTCTAAAATGAGCTGCTGCCATGGGAACGAGGTATTAATGATTTCAGTGTGCTGAAGAATGCTTAGTCAGGATTTGGGAGAATAGTCACCCATAGCATGACCTCCTGTGTTTTCACTCCTTGTTTCTGTATAATGATGTTTCTGCTTACAGCCTTAACGTCAGTAAGTGGGATATGGGAAGGAGCTAAGGTTGCCTTTAGGACTCTGAGGCATTTCAGTGCAGAAAAAAATGGCAGAAGTGACTCCTGAGCTGCCCTTCAGGAAGAATCTCTCCCTTATGTTTGTCACCAGTGGCTCTGTGCTACAATGATTGCTGTTGGGGATGCAATTGTGAAAAAGAAGCTGGGAGTGTGCTGGTTTGTTGTTTTCAGCAAGTGCTGTGTTGAGGGGAGATTTAGAGTAGGTCAGGTAAAGGAACAGAGGACCAGAGCTCTTCTCCTAAACCTCAGGCCTTTTAGTGAGGTGTGAAGGGTAGGGAGGGGGCTGTTGCTGGTCTCCAAGCATCCCTTAAGGGTTGTTCTTTATAGAGGTGCCTGGCATAAGATTGGACCAAAATGTGTCATCTTTATGCCATTAGCTCCATCCTCAGCCTAATTCAGCAGCAACCAGAGAACCATATTTTTTTCTATTTTGGGGTTAAATATCTACTTGACTGGCATTTCTATGCTCAATTCATTAAAATCAGAACTACTCTGTAAGACCTCAGCCGTTCATTAACCAACAAACCAGTGCTGATTTTAATTTCCATGACTGCAATTTAATTTTGCACAAAGACTATAGATACTTCTGTGATTGCTTTTCAGCAGGCTCACTGGTACTTCTGCCATGGCACTGTTATTACTAGCAGGGACATACTAATGCCTTCTGCTTAAACCTGTCTGAGAATCTATTAATGGGGTGGCCTACTTCCAAATTGCAAAGAGGAGCAAAAGCTCATCAGGCAGTGTAAATGGTGATAATTTCATCAAATGCTTTCTGTGGAAGGAGATTGATGTTTTAAGTGTCCTAGCAAATTGGTAATAATGATCAGCAATTCTCCACCATTCTTCACAAAGGAACAGGTCTTTGAAAGAAGCAATTAAGTGCAGCCACCTTCTGGACCTAGCTAATGTAGACTTCTCTCATTGTTCTGTAAGTTAACTATTAGACCTACAAGTCACATTTAATGAGCTTTCTGCTTCCAGCCCAGCAAGGAGCCTGTAATGAAGAAATGCGACCAGCATCTATGGCAAGTGCCTGCTTCAGCTTTCAAACCACACTGGACAAAATTGTGATTTCCTCGTAGTGGAAATGTGATAAACCAGGAGATGAGCAATAATTCTGTAACATCTGCTGTTCTGTTGAGCTGTTTGCTCATCTTACAGGTAGTGACTCCAGGATGAACATCAGGTGGTTCCCTAATGCAATGCTGTAGAAAGATTTCCAGTTGGATTCTATGTACATTCTGATTCTGTATTCATAGATGCAAGGAAGAGATTTAAATTGAAGGTAAAAATGAATGCAGAAGCTTCAGTTGTTGGGGTCTTTTTACTTTGCTGCAGGAGACGTTATTGGCATGTCTGTATATTGCAGTAACCCCTTAACAGCTTCACCTGCCCAGCTGCAAGATGATGAAATTTGAAGCCTTTGACTGAAACCCAGGCACCAGTTTTTGTATCCTGCATTCTGCTTCGCAAGAAAACTCAGCTTTCTGATTCAGTCTCCTCCTGAGCCGATGTCAGCTCCCTGAATTTGGTGTCCCTTCACCTAGTGACCCTGCTTGAGCGAAGAGCAGAAGGTGCTGTTAGCTCATTTAGTAGATTCAAGGTCCTGCTTTGGAGAAGACACCAAGTAATCAGTCACTATGCACATTGTTGCCAGTCATCCTTTTACAGACCTTTTTCCCCCTAAGTCAAGTGTTTTCCAGACTAGTGGGTCCCAGACTATCAAGTCATTCCTTAGACTGACTTTTAATCGTTCTTGCTGCCTTTCCATGGGCGTATTCCAGCTCTAATTTATCTTGTCTGAGATGAGAGGACCAGGGCCTCATGTAGAATTCCATGTGTGAACTAGCTGTGGATTTATAATGCTGTCTTCCCTACTTCAGTGTGGGTTCCTAATGAACTTCACTGGTGACTTCTTTTCACTGGGAGCTGAACCCTTAGTTCTATGTTTCTTAACTTTTAAATTATTCTTTTTCTATTCAGAAACATCTCTTCTTATCCTGAAGCTTTTAGCTTTCGAGAACTTAAGATAAAGATCTTTATCACAACTCTTCTTGAAATCTGGATTATGTGAGATAAATCATTTTTATTCACCTGGCTAATGACATTTTGTGTGAACTCCAAGAGACTGGAAAAGCAGGGCTTCCCTTACAGCAGCTGTATTGACTCTGCAAGGAGCTTGTATTTATCTGGATATTTGTTGTCTTTTATTAAAGGCTTCACGAAGTTTCCAGATACAAGCATTAGTCATAGAGACCTGTGGCTCGCCATATCCTTGCAAAATATTTTCTAAAGGCTGCATGTTTTTAATTTATGAGTAACCAGGCTATCTCAACTATGTGTCTTTAAATTTGGAAGTGAACACCATCTAATCACGATTTGTAGTCGGTCTTTTTTCCTCTTTGTACCAGAAGTCCTCCTATGATCATTGAAATTTCAAATAGACTCTGAAGAGGCTCCGTTGTGAGAACCTCTCTAGTTTCTGCTTGTGTTTCTCTTGCAATGAGATCTATGTAGGTTTTAATGGGTATGGGTTTTGTTAATTACTTGAAACAGCTTCCAGATTAATTCCTGCTATAAAGAATATCAAGAGATTAGCTATGTCATTCCCTTATTTGCACATTTTATTTTAACATAAAGTCTCTTTAAAAGGAGAAAAAACACCTAGACAAACATCTCACACTTGAAATGTTTTTGTTGTTCTGGCAAGGCAAAAGGATCTTCAGGTTTGGAAAATTACATTTCTGTCTCTTTACACAGATCAGTGGAAAGCAGTTGCTGCTGTAAACAAGAATTATACCCCGTAGTTTTCTTCTGGCAAGACAAGAATACTTTATATAAAACTTAAAAATGTTCATAAAAGTCTCTTCATTGCTCTAAATCTGAGCAGTCACATCTAAAGAAAAATTCAGTGCTGCTGTTTCCTCATTCAAGTCAGCTCCTCTAGGTATGACTTATTTTTTTCCTGTGTTTACCCAGTTCCATCTGATAAGACCATCTGTCTGTCTTTTGGTCATGATGGGCCTGAACTTTGTGCAAAGTTTACATTGGCACTGTGAGGACAGTATATGGCTTTTCCCATCGATTTCTCTGTGCTGTTACAGTTTATCAGCTTGTTTTCATCCCTTGGAGGTGTGCAGAAATGCAAATGTTAACCTAGTTCTCTCAATTTCTAGAAGCAGCTGAAACCAATGAGTGCAGTAAGGAACTAAATATCTTTTAATCTCAACTGTTGTAACATGGATTCTTTGAAATGGTCCCCAAATTGGGCAGTTAGCAGGCAGATAAATGGCATTTCAGCACACGAGCAATTTTTTTGCCTCTGTTCTTATTTCAAGTTGCATTTTGATTGGTCTTTTTTACAGGTTCAAGCAGAATACATACTGAATTACTAGCACTAGTGGGAAAAACATGCTCGAGGCTTCCTCAGCACTTGAGCTGTTTTGTCAATCAGCTCTCCTAGTTTGTTGTTGGGCTTTTTGGTAAATGTTCACTTCTCATGTTTTTATTATCATGAGAGCTAGAAGCCTGTATTTTCTTAAATAAAAACTGATGTGACTCATGTTCATGTTTCACGTGGGAAAATACACTGAAACCCTTTAAATGGAAAATGAAAAGGCAAGTTTTCACAACGAAGTAAATAGTACAATAGAGACACATTATTATTTTATGAATGTATTTATTATTATATAACTCCAGTCTCTGAACTTTTCAATAGGAAAAGGGAAATTCAGGATGCTCAGTGCCTGAGCTGAGATGTCCTTTAGACACTTGTGTGAAAGCTGTTGGCTTTCAGAAGTGAGAACCTGTTACAATTGCTGTTGGAGTGGATGAAAACTGTGGCTGCTCAGACCCTGTAAAACCAGGCTGGTTTTGTTCAGGTATGCAGCTATGGAGCTGGATGTGGATATCTGGGTATTTACCATCACATTCTAGGATTAGGTGTAGTGTCTTTACTGTCCAGTCTGCCTTTCCACATTGAGTTCACCTGCACCTTGGTGAGCAGCTTCTGAAGCCACTGAGAAAACTTCCTTTTATTTTTCCATACTGCAAGATTGAGCTGTGCCAGATCCTTGCATGATTTTCTCTTATCACCTGGGGAAAATTATATGAAAAGGCAATGCCTTATAAATTTCCTGAAGTCCCCTTTGTTTTTGAAGATCATCACATTATAGTAATCAGGCCAACACCAACATAAGTGTAATATTAGCTGAGAGTTACTAGCTTTGATGTTGATTAGTGCAGCAGAGGTTAATAGAGTGCCTTTTTTTGTTACATGCTTGAGTTTTTAAAACTTGGCAGGAAGTACTAGGAAGAAGGGTAGGTGTTCTGACTTGGGCATATGAACAGAAAGAAAATCAAAGCTAATTTAAATTTCCCAAGTTTCCTGGTTGATGCAGTGTTTTATATCTCATGACAGAATACACTGAATAATAGGAGCCCCAAACTATGTGTGTAGCAATAATGATATCCCAGAACTCTTCACATGCCGAAGGCCATGGCTGCTGTCAGTTTTACATCCTTTTTGAAACAAGTAGTCCTGTTCCACAAACCCCTAGTGTACAGTTTAGTCTATGTAGGCTCTGAAGGGTTGGCATCACTGAACTGCTGTCCTAGAAAGGCAGCATAAATTGAGTCTATGTAATTCTAAAACACTGCAATGAATACTTCCTAGGGACATGCTTCTCTAGATCCTTTTGTGCTAGCATTTATGTGGTAGTGATTTGAAGATTTTTCTTCCTCAAATGTAAACATTCTTTCATGTTATTCTTACATTGTTATTATTAATAAAATAATATTAATATTATATTGACTATTCCAAAATATTTATTGAATATATAGTATTAACCTATATCCTCAATTACCTGAATTATTTTAGTTTTTAATTCAGAGTCATTTTTGGATACTGCGTTCTTCTGTTAAATGAAACGAAACTATCCTTAGACATTTCTGACAATGACATTTTATTTTCAGCTGAGGATATTTTGTTTCGAACTACTGGTCTCAAGATTTATTTTCCCCATTCCCTCATCTCCTTTTCATCAGGTTTAAATGCACTCATGATCGTTAGTCTCAGTCCCAAGCCTTCAATGTTCCCTCTTCTTGTTTTCAGTTTTATTACAGCTGTATCAGGAATACTGCCTTGTAATCCACCTCCAGATATATGGCTTTCTTTCGTCGAGTATATTCTCCTAGGAAATCCGACATGGAAATTGATTTCAGGGCATGAGCTGAAAAGATTTCACAGATGTGGAGTGGCCAAAATTTTTCAAATGTCAGTTCTGATTCCAGGTTATATCTTTGATATGCCACTTGAAAATGCTGGAGAAGATCCTGGCTTGCAAAATGTGGCTGCTGAGCTTTTTGAAAGTGGAATATCTTGCATTCTCTCCACTGGGACATCCAAGTTGCTAGGTGCTTTTCATCACTGCTAAAACAAAAGTGACCCCTTCTTTTTTTCCTCAAAGTGAGGCATATAACTGGCTCATAAATACTCGGAAAAGCTGTGAGCTGTATTCAGAGAAGTGTGAGGTCTGTTTCTCTTTCAAATTTCTGGTTTATTTAAAACTAATTATTGAAATCCCTAAGTGCTTCTGTATGTATGTAAGCTCAGGTGCGTGTGGGATCTCTCTTACCCATATCTGAAGAAGGAGACATTGGTGCATTGCACTGGTGGATGTGTGGCAGAGCTGTTACTCGTAGGCAAAGAAATAAAACTGTCTGTTGTACATCCATCCATCCCATCTGCTGAGGAGAGATGCCAGATAACATCAATACTTGGGGTGTTGGTTCCTATCACACCCAGATGATGTGAGGCCCAGTTGCCTCTCTGTTTAACTTTTTCTGAGCTGGTGCCCATGCCCATTAGAACAGGTCCTACAAAACCATCTCTTTATTTTGGGAAGGTTAGACTTCCTGGATCAGCACACTGTTCCTGTCTGTGATGACACAAGAGGTCAGAGCTGTCTTCCCTATCAATGATAAGCAAATATTACCCTTCTTGGGAGCAGCTCACTGTTAAAGCTTTGCCTTGGATGAGGATGCCTGCATCCCAGTGCCAAAGCCTGTGTCTAGGTCTTGCATTCCCACCTTGAGATGCTTTGGATGCTCCATGGATGGCTGAAAGCTGGGGAGGGTGCATCAGGCCCACTCTAACAATCTCTGCAGTCACTTGGGTGGCAAGGTGGTTCAGATCAGTGACTGTCAAGTGCTTCTGAGCCATTGTCTGCAGGAGGTGATTGTTGATTCAGAAAGAGGGGACTAAGGTGAGTATATTCCCATATAAAGAGTGTATAAAGCCAATTTTAATAAGAATTCTCCTAAATCTTGCTGTTTGAACCACAAACATTTACTCACCAGCCTTTCAGACCGTGCTAGCTGTTTTGGCATTCAACATTTAGAGGTAAAAATCCACTCCTCTCCAGCCTCTCCTTCATGTAAGTTCAGTCATTGCTGCTAATCATCCTGCATATAGTTTGGAATGGCAACGTACATGGATCTGAAATGAGCCCTTGAAAATACTATTAAATGAGGATGTGGGCAAGAATGAAACACCTTTGAACCTTTGAACTCCCCTGGGCTGTTTAAAGTAGCGATTGGTGTTTTTTCTTACACAGTCCAGTCATCTTCCGGAGTGTTTTACTGAGCTGTGTATTCTTGGCATTGATGGATGAGCTCTGGGCAGTCTTGCTGCTGCAGCTGTACAAGGGGCTGCTCCCTGCCTGGTATTTTCCTAGGGGTAATGGACCCATAACAGAAACAGCAGAAGATAACATGCATTGGCAGCGGCAGTAAAAAATCCAGTATCTCAGCCTAAAAATACTTCTTAAGCTGCTCCAAGGAAATTCTTCAAAGCTATGGCACAATCAGGGCTACTGTTTAAGACAGGGGCACAGTTCCTCTGTTAGTGTGACACTCTCAGATATTCCACTATAAAGCTGATGGGTTTTTCTTAAGCTGCTTTTTTCTGTTTTGACAAGGACTGGAGAAAAGCCAAAGTGGTATCTGCTCAGGCTTTCCCTCCCTTGGGTTTTTGGGAGCACAAGACCTGGAGGCTTCTCTTGCAATCTGCAGTACAATTCCAGCTGATTTAAACAGACCCAGAACCAACCTCATGCTCTTGGGTGTTTGTCTTGCTGAGTTGTTGCTTTCCTTTCTCTGTTATATTAGACCTGGGGTAGATGATATTTTCCTTTAGGCTCCAGTTCTGGGAACCAGGGGGTTGCCCAGAAATGTGACCTGAAAATGCTGAAACATCTTGTACATCTCACATCTCCTATTTGAGAACCATGAAGGAAATAAAATAACAGAAAAAAATATTTTTAAAATCACATGGTGTGGTGTTTTGTTGTTTTTTGTTTGGTCATTTTTTTCAAGTTGGCCTCGTGAGTTTCACGGTTTGACTCATGTGTATGCAGCAGTTCTGTAAACATGCAGGAGTCTTGGCAATCACAGGGGGGTCATGATGAAGAACAAATACAGCCTCATAGTTATTCTGGTCCTTCTGAGCAAGGAAAATGCCTTAGTGTATGAAGCTTCTGGGATGTTCCCCCTCTTGTCTTGTGACTTCTCCATCAGGAACACGGAAAACCAGCTACATATTCTGGGCAGATTGCTCTTGCTTGGTGTTGTGGTATCTGTTTCAAAAGCACCGCTGACACATGCAGCCCTTGTCCTCGGTATACTGGTGGTGCTTCAAGGTAGGAAAAACTTTTCTTTAGGAAGAACTTGTAGAGGAAACAGGAGTTGTGTTTTTAGCACAGAGCTCTGAACAATTTTGCTCGTCTGGAATAGGATGCTTAGCTTGATTCCCCCAAGTTCTTGTTACTTGAGAAAGCAGAGTTGTGGCCAAGGATCTTAACAAAGAATTGTCAAGCCTGGGCTTGCTGTGATATGGAGTTTCTTGACACAGGGCAGCTCTCCTGCAGACTTCCCCCATGTCCTGTACCTCAGGTTGTGGGGCTCCTTTCCTTGGCCTGGTCTTGACAAGAATTCTGTCTTCTGGGGGTCTTACCCAGACAGTGGCGTCGCTTTGAGGGGGAAGTCGGTAGCAACACCTATAATTTGCTGCTCATCATTTGCTGCCTATTCATTCTGGTGGTGGAGGGTGGTTTCAGGGCTCCATGCTAAGAATTTGCAGTGTAATAAACCAGGCATCATCTCACCTCTTAAATCAGGACAAATCATCTCACTGCTGTCTTTTCAGGATAGTGTTGGCAGACAAGCCGGACTCCGTGGCCTGGCAGCAGCACAGATGATGACCTCGAGGACAGTAATTGCCGCTAAATTATTCCCTTATTGCTTCTATCAGCAGCATTCTCCATGTCACAGACACGGCTTTTGGCTGACACCTATGCTACCCCTCTATTGCGCTGATAATCTGCCAGCCACATTTTAATGTATTGTTTGTATTATTTTGCTTGCTAGAAGCCCCTTTCACATACTAGCCAAGGAGTTTCACTCTCCGAATGCCTCTTTTTTAAAAAAACAAACTAAAACCCTCCATGGAAAGACCAGCTTAAACTTAAAACAGCTGCCTGTTTGTCAATCCAGACACGAAATAGGTAGTGACTTGGCAACTTGCCAGTAGTTCCCATTCCTCTGCCATGAATAATGAGATAATGTGTTTCAAATTAACTCTTTCTCTTACACTGCCAGATCCCAGGAGAAGAATCTCCAAATGTGCTTGTAAAACATGGTTAATGTAGCTCGATCTCTCCTTCTCTTCACAGAGACAATTATGTTGAGTTCAGAGTTAAATTTGCTAACTGGGAATAGGAGGGGAGAACAATTAAGAGCTGGGAGAAGAATTTTCTGGCTGTGATTTAAGAAAGGGTAATGGAGCACATAGTTCAGGCCAGATCCAAGAGACTATTTCAGTTGTTAATTCTTGGTGAAATAAAAGGGAAAGTCAATAAAACACAGACCTATTCTAATGAAACCAATGGTAAATAAGGAATGTAAATAGCTTGTTGAATATGGTCCCTACTGTGGTATACAAGGAAAATAGAAGACAAAGTTCTCCTGTCAAAACATGTCCTTGTGGTAACAAAAATAAGTATGTGAAAATGAACTGAGCAAATCAGAAGCAAAAAATTAGTTTCTCTTCTGAGCAAAGGCAAGCAGAACACAAACTGTATTTTTGTTGCTAGCAATTTCTTTGCTATGTTTCAGGCAAGGAAGAATGGTATTTGCACCAGGTAAAAACACATTCCAGATTCCAGAAAATGAGTCCTTAGCATTGAAATGTTGATGCAATGCTAAGTACAGTTTTATAAATAACACGTTAATTAAAAAAAACCAAACCCAAATATGTTTAAACTAGTCCCAATGGTCTGCATTAGATGAACTACAACTGGCAGAAGCAGAGATATTAAATCTTTAATCACTTTCACAAAGAGGAGGAGACCTCCAAAGAAGTGCAGATGTCTGACATTGAGCCACTTTTAGGAAGTATTAATTTAAATTTGACTACCAACGTCTTTTTGATCTTTCCAAATAGTTGTAACCAGGAGAATACTAAAAGGCCTTCTTTGTATGTAAATAGCTTGTCTCAAAATTTATGTGGATGTGATCCTAGCTGAGACAAACATCTTCTGTGTACATTGAAATACAGTGTGAGCTTTGGGAGCGAAGATGAATTTCAGCCAAAGATAAATATAAACAGTACATTTTGAGCTTTAGCAGGAAGTATTTCTGGTTGCAGCCTAATAGGCAGCTGTCTCTTGGTGCTTGCAGCATTATTTTGGCTTCTGAGGAATAGGTGAAGATTACGTACTTGACATTTTGTTGCAAATTTGAGTCCTACTTTGAGCATCTTTGCATTTTTTGAACAGTGCTCGTGTATATTTGTGCTCCTTTTGAGGAGCAGGTGTCCTGTGTTGAGGCTATCCATCAGTCTTTGCAGGACAAGGGCATAAATAATTTGTATCCATTTAATTGATGGGGCTGCTGTGAAAGCAGCTTTTCAAATACTTTTACTTTGCTCACTGTTCATGGTTTTAATGGACAAAACCTGTCATAAAATAAGTGCAAGTACTCAGCAAGTCAGGTTTTTCTTTGTCAGTTCTGCTCATCTGGAATGTAAGCCGCCTCTTGGAATGTGTGTAGATAGCTCAGCTCCATGGATACTTGAATTCAGCCTAATTCCTGTGGAATGAGGAATTGAGTGGGAGATATAAGAAACAGACCAAACTGCAGCTGAAAAATATTTGACATTTATCTCAGTGAGCTTTTCTAAGGTGCTTAAAACTGCTTAGCTGGTGTTTATGGAGGGCAGTTCTGCTGGAGCCAGGCATTGTGAGCCATGCCAGATGATGTGAGCTGGAGGTCGGTCAGGTTCACTAAAGCTGATAGTCATAAGTCCAGCTGCCTTGGAAACAAACAGCTGTTGTGGGACAATACACCTTCCTGAACTTGAGTAAATGCTGGTACCTATCTTCATGTCTTCTTCTATTTAGGAGTGTGTGTATCCAGATACATATGTGGATGTGTATCTGTGTGCTTATATCTGAAAAAAGGGAAGGGATGCGGTATATGTCAATTAGGATAGTTCATATTTGAATATTTTCAAAAGAGCTGCATGTTAGAAGGGACAGGAAGGCAGGTTAGAGCTGGTAGCACTTGGAGCTAGGGGGATGCACAGGTGCTTATTAAATGCAAATAATTTCAGACTGTTGAAAATTGTCAAACATAATTTTAATACTTCTGGGAAGATCACTGGGTTTGACTGTCTTCTATTTGTATGCCTTGGCAGCAGACTCCATGAGATTGCTGTGAATGCTCTTACTAGTTTTAGACTTTTCTTTTCTAGAAGATGAGCGTGTAGAGAAAAGCAATCCTAGAGTACTGTCAGTTCATTGCTGTTGGCAAGTGGAAAGTTGGTCCTGATGCAGGACCAAAATGAAGTTGGTTTCCTTTTGAAATGAGACATGTGAAACAAGTATTCTCTTATGCTGAGTGAATGATGCCTTCTTTTGGCACTTCTTCCAAACCAAATGAAAAAGCCACATCATCCACTGGAAAGAAAATGCTTGCAGCCACAAAGCAAGCAGGGCACCAAAAGGGGGTCTGTTTAATCATTTCATGTGTTGCTAATGGGAAAATACATAAAACAAGTCATTTGCTGTAGCAGGCACTTTTAAGACTTTCACAAGCCAGGGGTTTTTAATGCTGTGTAAGTATTACTGCCCAGTAATTGGTGTCATAACTTTTACTGGCGACTGTCCTGCAGAGAAATTACAGTCTGTGCCTGAGAGACGCAATGAGAGTTTTTGCCACAGGGAGTTTTATGTCATGGTCTGGACTTAATATAACACAGGCAGCAGAAGGTTGAAAGGACAGAAAGCAGAAAATACGGCCTGGAGACTTGGGGGTGACTGTAGGGAGGGAACGATCACATCTTGCAGCCAGATATATCTGAAGAGCTGTGTCAGAGTGCTGAAGATAACTGGTTCATAAAATCAGTTAGTCACCTGGAGAGCTCCATAGCCAGAGACTGTCCTCATAACAGTATCTGTGATGGAAATGTAGAAATTCTGGACTGGAACTTGCATTTGAAGTATATTGGGAGTTTTAAACATCCTATGACTATTTTAGAATGTAATATGTACCACATACTGCTGTGGATGTCTTGTGTTCACATTTCTTGTTGTCAGCTCACAGACTAATTTTCCCGCCTGTGTTGCAGCTCCAGGTCATTTGGTAGTGGGTTTTTGTTAGCAAATGACATTGCTTGCACCAGTCCCAGCAGAGGTTTTCTTGGTCATTGGAAACACAAAGGCAGTCTAATATTTTTCTCTGCTTGGAAACAACCTCCTTAGGCCTGACTCAAGGTACCAAAAGGTACAAGACAGGGTCACGGGTATCTCACACAATACCTACGTGGTACCTATTTATGAAATTGGTTCATGTGATCGGCCACCTTGTGTTCTGTACTGAGCTTCTTGGTTGGTTGTTCTTTGTGCTGCTTCCTGAGAAAAGTGGTTTTAAAGCCAGAGGAGTCCAGAGAAGTTTTTCTTGGCTGGTCCTGCCCAAACAGGCATTGTTGCGTGTAAGTTACAGCTCTCAGATATATATATCACCATTTGATTTTTAGGGCTGTTTCTGCTACACGGCAGTCATTGGGGGAAAAAAACCACACCTCAACAAGCACTTTATGAAGTAGATTAACTTTTGTTTCAGCTGCTCTTTTCTTCTGAACGTCTTCCATCATTGCCAGGAACTTCTGTCTGAGGCAGTACATTGGAAAAGTTTAGGCTTTTGATTTCACGTTACCGTTCTGGGTGAGCCATGGTGCAGTGATTTTTCACATTGACAGCACACAGGTACTGTTTGTTTAGCTTAGTCATTCTATGGGAGGCAAGGCTGAGGGAATGTCAGCTTGTTTTCTGAAATGACAGCCTTTTCAGCCAAGAATTCTCCCTATGCTGTATATTTAGAGCTGCTGATGCATCTGAGGGATGCCTCCTAGCTTGGGATATTTTTTGCATAAATACCTACCTAACAGCTGTTTACAAAAAAAATGCTACTTTGCGTAATTTTTGTGTATTTTTTGTCTCACTTATTAAAGACCAGCTTTCATTATCTACATGAAAAGTACAATTAATGTTTGCCTAAGTATGTTAAAACTGTAGAAAAGTGCTCTGTGCTTCCTTGTAAGAGGTGTTTCTGTGGTCAATCCTGGTGTCTTTTGAACATGGAGAACTTTCCCTCATGAAGAAATGTTGGTTTCTGATTTTGTGTCTTAAAATATTGTAGTGCAGAGTGTGGTTTTGGTTTTGCAGCTTCCTCTCTGTGTGTAGTTCCAAGCTGACAAGATGCTTGTTTGTGAAACTGAGAGCTTGAATATCTGGCTGTTCTCAAAATGCCAGCGCTATAATAGGGAGCATATGCTAAAAGAGTTGAAAAATGTAAGACCTTTTACATGATTAAGTCCATTTCCTTACGAAGTTATGACAGATTTCAATGAAGGTTGTTCCCCACCATTAAAGTGACATTGCAGTGATTAGAACCAAAAGGCTTCTCTTCCAGCTTTTCACATGCTTGCTCACACAAATAATTTTGGTATTGAAGAAAACGTTATGAAATAAGTAAAATGGTTGACCAAATGGTCCCCAAATGGGGATTTTTGAATTGACCAAATTAGGCTTTTCCCCTGTTAGTGTTTAGAATAATTAAGTAAAAGAGCAATACGGAACACCTGTCTGTAAAAGTTTACATGGCCTTTAGCAAGGATAAGGTTCCTGGAAGTGTTTGGTAGAAAGCTGTTCGAGTGGTGTGAGTTCTAAAAGAGAGCTGCATCCCCAGGAGTGTAGCACGTTCTTGCTTTCTGCACATTGACAAGACAGTTGCAGATGGCAGAGGTTTGAATCCTGAATGGTCTGAACAGGAACATGCACATAACAGTTATTGAATCCTTTAGTTTGGAAAAGACCTTTAAAATCATCAAGTACAACCATTAACCCAGCACTGCCAAATCCACCACTCAACCATGTCCCAAAGTGCCACATATACATGGCTTTTAAATACCTCTGGGGGTGGTATTTAACCAGATACCCTGGACAGCCTGTTCCAGTGCTTAACAACACTTTTGGAGAATAAATTTTTTCCTAATATTCAATCTAAACCTCCCCAGGTACAACTTGAGGCAGTTGCTTCCTTGTCCTATGGCTTATTACTGAAGAGACCAACCCCCATCTGGCTACAGCCTCCTTTCAGGGAGTTGTACAGAGATAAGCCCCCCGAGCCTCCTTCTTTCCAAGCCAAACAACCCCAGCTCTGCCAGCTGCTCCTCACAGGACTTGTGCTCCAGACTCTTCCCCAGCTCTGTTGTCCTTCTTTGGACATGCTCCAACACCTCAATGTCCTGCTTGTCCTGAAGGATGCAGAAATGGACACAGCACTAGAGGTGTGGTCTCATCAGTACAGAGGGACAATCCCTGCCCCAGTTCTGCTGGCCACTCTATAGCTGATCCAGGCCAGGATGCCCTTGGTCTTCTTGGGCACTGCTGGCTCATGTCCAATTGCTGTCACCAGCACCCCCACGTCCTTTTCCACTGGGCAGCTTCCCAGCCCCTCTGCCCTAGCCTGTGGCAGTGTCTGGGATTGTTGTAGCCCAAGGACAGGACCCAGCACTGAGCCTTGTTGAACCTCCTACACTTGTGTGACTGAGGGAGCCCTTGATCCTCTCATCCAGACAGTTGATAAAGATACTGACCAGGACTGGCCCCAGTACTGAGCCCTGCAGAACATCACTTTGGGCTGGCTGCCAGCTGGCTTTCACTCTGGTACCAACACTCTTTGGGCCAGATACCTAGCCAGTTTTTCACACACTGAAGAGTTCACCTGTCCAAGCAGTGAGCAGCCAATTTCTCCAGGAAAATGCCAAAGTCCAAACACTCAAATGCCCCTGGATGTGCTGTTATGTGGATGTGAGAGCTGTTGGATAGACACACTCATTGGCTCATATCTTGGAATCAGATGCATATGGGAAGCTTAAGGTGACAAACCCCTCTTTTGCAAACATTTGCGCAACTGAAAAATTTCACCAGTGTAAAGAGGCCTGTTATGCAGGAAGGCACTGGAGGCTTTTCGTTTTTTTTAACTTGGGGTAGTTTTGGTTTGAAAGACAGACTGAGGGGATTCCCTCCTTTGTCTTGGACACAATCCAGATAAGATTATTTGCTGTTATTAATACTATTCTGGCAAAAGTGAAGCGAAAAAGGAGAGTTTAATACATACAGAGACCTGTATATATAAATAATGTGTTAGATTCAGATATAGGTGTAGATGGAACTAAGCAGTATGATCATAAAAATGAAATTACTCATCAGTATAAAACCAGGAATGAAGAAAATATTTGCAGATTAATCCAAATTTAATCAAATCATTGCTTTATGCTCTCTTGAAATGCTGTATCCTTACTAGAACCCCCCCTAAGATGCAAACTGTCATACATCATTTCATATAGGCAAGACAGATTATGGTATCTCCAGATACTGGGTTTCTATAGAGGTTCTGCCCTTGCTTATCTCCGTCTCTCTATGTTGTTATATTACAGTTAATTACACCATGAGAGATCAAAGGTGGGTTTTTTCCTAATCTTTTTATCTGTCTCCAAAGCTGCTTCTAGCCCATTTAAGGTTTTGTTTGTTTCCCTTTCACTGGGTGACTGCAAATTGAGAACTTCTTCCTAAGTGGTCCCTTTGAAAAATGCTGATGTGATTCATGCCCCATCCCATGCTCCAGCTGTGAAAAGCTCACTGCTGCTTGTGGAATGACCCTGTAGGCACCATGCTAGTGAGAGTCCATTCTATATATTATGATGGAAAGCAATGTAAAAAGGTAATTAGAGTTTAAGATGGTGTATCTGGCATCTGTGAGACTGTGTTTATAACTTCAGATTGGAGTGCTATGCCTTCAGGTTGATTATCTATTAATTTAAAAATATTTGTGTCCATGAAGAGACAGCACTCTGGATTCAGTCCCCCATTTATTTGCAGGTAGATTCCCATACTCAAAGCAGGGACATAGGCTTTTTCACTGCCTTGCCTTGCCACTGTACCTTGTCCTTGAACTGGAGGCATCACAGGAGAGGTGGAAAGGCAGATGATGAGTTAGGTACTGGAAACCAGCTGTGTTCCACTGAAATACAAAGGGGTTTGCTCAGAGTGAAAAGTATTACATCCTAGACTCTGTTCTTGGAGACTTTGTTCTGGTTGCATCTTCCCCTGTATCTCACTCCATGGAAGTTCTCAGTGTGCCAAGACCAGGGCCACAGCTGGCAGGTGGAAAGGCTCAGTGTGGAACATATGTCCCTGCTCCAACCTGTGTGTGTTTCTGAGCTGTTTGTGCCTTGTGAGGATCTGCTGCCATGAGAGCTGGGTTCAGCTGCCATGGATTTTACCTTCCTGCACGTGTGAAGTGGCTGCAGCAGCAGTGGTGGTATGAAAGGCTGGAATGAAAACACACAGTTGGCCAAATTTCAGTACTTTTCCATAGAAGTAGTATTAGGATATATTTGCAATTTCCAAGGGTGTATGTGTGTCTGTGGGGGGGTCTCAGGGGCAAGTCTCAATACCCAGTTTTTCTAAGAGGTCTCTGGCTAGCGTGCAATTTACGTTGTATCTCCATTCATTCATAGAAATCACTGATTATCTCTGGTTGAAATGTTCTTCAAATTAGCCCTGAGGTAGTTGACTGAGATGCTGAATTTCAACACAAATAGTCTAAATTCAATTGAGTATAAGTCCTCTACAGGGAAGTGTTGAGTAAGTTTAATTACAAGCCACTGCAGTGATGCTAGTAAGTGTGTCTACCAGTGCCTATGGTACTCTCATTCTTGGTGTAAAGAAATTACTCAGATCAAGCATTAGGAAAACCCATGTACTGTAAAGATGATGGATTATTGGAAGAGGCTGCAGAGGTAAAGCTGTGAAGCTTTCCTCACTGGAAGTTTTTAAGAGCATGCTGGAGAAATACCTGCCAGTGCATGACCTGAAAGCACTCAGACTTACTTCAGGCAGAGGCATGGGGAAGAAATACAGTACAGGACTGTTCTAGATCTTTTACAGCTTGGGATGGAAGGATACCACATTCATGAGTTAATAACATTTCACATGATTTTGTTATGGCTCTCACTGCTCCATGTTGAATGTGGCCTTAAGTGGTAATTTGCTTTTTTTTGCAGTCCCTTGACACCATGGCTATAATTAATGATGCTGCAGGGAATGTATAAAGAGTCAATGCAGTGCCTTTCCTAAATGTTACAGTGTTGCCTGCTGCTCCAAATTCTGCTTCAGGTCATGAATTGCAAATCTTGAAAACCTCAAACTTGGAATTCTCCCCTTTCCTCCCGATGTTTTAATTTGTACTTGAGGCTTCTACGTGCAGCTGTAGCCAGACTTGGGGGGCAGAGTAATGCTGCCTTGGCCCAGGTACATCCCTATAAGGTAGTTCAGTGGTAGAAAAAAGGTACAAGGGTAATTTGAATATCTGTTCAGGAACCAAGATTGTGTAGCCAGAAGTACTGCTTACTTCCTGAAAAAGGATATTTGTGAGTAGAATGGAAAGGAGCTTCAGTGGGTATTTTGCTACTTGGAGCTGTATTTAGGGAGACTTCAATGTCTGCCCTAAGAGCATCAGAATGCCACGTTCCTGTTGAGAGAGGCTGCTGCTTTGAGTTACTCTTGGCAGAAGCCTCTCCCCTTCAACTGAAAAGAGACTAATTTCCTGATTAAGGAGACACAATTTGTTGAGAAAGTTGGGCAATGTAAATAAATACCAGCAACAAGGATCCTCCTGAAAGAGGAAAGCACTGCTAGAATACCTACCTGCTGGATGTAGAGATCCCTAGAATCTGCTGTAGGTGGGGCATCACTTGTGGCAAGCAGAAAGCTGCTGTAATTACTTTGGGGTTGAATTTGCTGTTACCTATTATGAAAAACAGACTCTTGTGTTCTGGTGTATAACTGGGTTATCAGTCTCTGTGTATTAGTACTGCTTACTTTTCCGAGATCCTTCTAGCAGATGTCTGCTTGGAAAGCCTGGGTGTCATTTTTGTTGATATTGTGGTCTCTCTGCAGGCCAGAACAATAGTATTTTTTCTCGTCAGCTCCCCTGCTGCTGGAGCTGAATGTCAGGGATTTGCAGAGCAGAGAGCCAGAGAAGAAAAGTGGGGCAGGATTTTGGCTGTTCTTTTCCATCAGTTGTAATGCTATTCCTCCAGTTATAAGGTGCATCCTGAGTCTCTCTATTCCACCTGCGAATAGTTTACACTCTTTTTCCAGTTTAAGGGTTTTGCACTTTCCTGGGTGGGATCAGAAACCCAATGTATTCATGCATTGCCCAACAGGAAGAGTGAAAGTCCCCGCCCTACATATTTGTACAGTTAAACATGGACTAGAAAAGGGAAATGCAGATGGTTTGGGGTTTTATTTTTAACTTCCAATCCCACCACATCTTTGTTGCAAGGTGCTTCATGGTCATGGGAATATTCAGCATCAGTAGTGACTGGTGGAGAGCTTCTCAAGTGTTTTTACACTTTAAACTGTTCTGGAGCAAACAAAGCTTAAGTGCTCAGAATGTACATGTGAGAGAAGCAGGTGTGAGGGAGATTTTTTTTCTTTGTATTCGAAAGATAAAGCAAAACCTTTGGTTTCATTTTTCTACTCCATGCTGTTTCTGGAAATATCAGTACTATCATGCTGGTGAGAAATCTGGGAAGTGTTGCAGGAGTTCATTTAATTCACATCCTTACTTTTGTATTGCACAGTAATTGGTTCATAATAGATATATTTAGGACAATATGTGCAAAAATGTTGCTCTTCTGCAAAGTGGTGGTGTTCCACACCTCAGTGCCCTCCTTAAGCTTTTGTGGGCTTGTTTTTCTCTCAGACCATTTTAGGGAACTGTGTTGGGGAATGGGTAAATGGCTATTTAGGGCAGGAACTAGGCTATTGTTTGATGTGAGGACAGCAAAAGTATCAGCTCCAGGATGGGTTATTACCATGCCCAGTGCCCATCTCAGATGTTTGAAATTGACTTGGTATGTTCACCACAAACATGACAGTCTGTCATTGTTCAACCTGCTTGTGTGTGTGTGTGTGTGTGTGTGTGTGTGTGTGTGTGTGTGTGTGTGTCACTTAAATTGTGTACAGGAGAGGACACAGGAATTCTATTCCTTGCTTACCTAAAGACACTGAATCCATGTTGTACACAAGGTAGAAATCCACTTTTTCATTTTCTCTGATGTAATACTATTTCTAAAGGTAGGACACACCTAATACATGAGTCAATTCCCTGCATGCCATTAGTCTCATGCATGCCATAGTAGAAGGCCACCTCTTTGTGGTAACCAGGAAGGAACAGATGTTTTTATCACCTTTGGTCACTGTGAGTAGTGCCTTACTCATGATAACCACCCATGTGGATCAGTCAGGCTATTTGTGAAGCACAGTGTTATTCGCTGTGTGGGAGATTATCAGAGGCTGGTCTCTATTGAAAAAAAACAACCAGTTTTCTCTTACACTAGAATGTTTCTAATGGGATCACCTCATTTACTCAGGGAAAATTTCTGAAAATGATTCCCTGCTGAAATGAATTGTGATTTCAGTGGAGCAGTTGTGGCAATGTAGGAACAGCTCTACTCTAAACTCGTGTGCATGGACTCAGGGTGCCCTGGGAAAGAAAACTGGATAGATTTAACATTGTGATTGTGCATTGTGATTCCAGCTTTCACCAAGGCAGGATCTAAACCCTGTTGCTTTGCGAAGGCACACTGGTATATTCATTGTGACATGTATTTCTGCTTCTGTTGAAATGCTGTACCTACCTTGCATTTGGTAAAGAGATAAATGCTACCTGCCAATCTGTCTCTCTTTGGAAAAAGCTCCATTTATAATTACTGTTTTATTTGCATTGATGAAGATGCCTGGGCTTGTTAAGTCCTGCAGTGTTTGACTGAGCTGAGTGGTCTGATCAAGGAAAGTTGCTGTCAAATTTTCTTCTGCTTTGGTAAAGTCAGTTTGGTACACAGAGTTAGTGAGATGCCAAAGAGATGTGTTTTTCTGAAGCTTAAGCTCTGTTTTGTGTGAATGTCATGTAAGGACTGTGAGATGAGTTCAAGGAAGAAGAGAGGAGCTCTTTTCTCATAGTGGAAATCCTTGAAAAGAATTTAAGGCCTGGACAGGAGTGATATTCTTCAACGGAGTGTTCCAAGTGAGGGATGGAATTGAGTGGATGTTGAATGAGTGTTAGGGACTGAATGTGTCTAACTGTGTACGTGTGCCTTTGGTTGTCTTTGATGTAGAATTGTTAATTATCTTTTTTCAACTTAGAATAAAATAAAAAAAACCGAACAGCTGAGAGATTTTCCCCCCCATGTGGGTGTTGTTTCCCTGGTCCTGGCTGCTATGAGAGGTGTTGTTCACTGGCAAGGTTAAAGTGTAGTTTAGGGTTAATAGTTAGGGCTAGGGGTTAGGATTAAGGGTTGGGTTAGACTTAGTCAGGGTTAGGTTTAGAGTTAGGGTTCACAATCTTAATTATGTCTGTCCACACACCATAAGCTCATCTGCACTATTATCTTGCTGATTAAATTGCAGTGATCTGTTTTGTTTATAAGCAAGAAATAATGTGATATGTAAGAGTTGAGAGGCAGTAATTGGAATTTTCCAGTGCTTTTTTGAGCAGGGAACTGTAGCACTAAGCTTTCTCAGTCTTGAACTTTCCCTTTTGTTAGAGGTAATGTATCTACATAGATATTTCTTTTTCCCTGTGAATGTGTTTTTAAAATAGAAATTTTCCATTCATTGTCCATTAATATAATTTGGCACAAAGACAGACTAATTGCATGGGCGGGCACAGTGGTAGAGATATAATTCTCTTCCAGTGACAGTGTCTTGAAATAGCAATCAGTCATATCAAGATACCATCACTGCAGTGTTATATTGCAGATAGATTTTGCTGCCTTTCTCTGAGGGTGAGTGTTGTATTGAACACGTGTGTGTGCATATATGTGTGTGTGTGTATGTACACGTGTGTACTGTGTGTGCAGCTGTGGATATTTAATGCTGTTGGGTCCTTCTATCACTGAACAATCAGGATGTGATGGATAGGACCATGTAGAGATCTAAGCAAAAAAACAATCTCTGCCTTCTTTTTTTATCCAGCTTCACCCACATTGTAAGACTCTGTGCTGTTGGTGTCAGCGGTTACTCACAGTGCTCAGGAGGGAGATGAGACCCTCCTAGGTCATGTTTAGCTATTCCAGGCCCATGTAGCATCCCTGGAAATCCTGGGGTTGACCAGCTTTGAACTCAATATTTGAAGCCAGATGTCAAGGGATTAAGTGTACACTTTGCTTGCTTTATTTATTTTTTTCACCAACAGGTCCTCAGTTACCCTCCTTCTTGCCTATCCCCACAGGGAAGCACTTTGCTTGTCTCTTGTAAACTGAATAATGGCCGTCTGTCACCTCAGTCTTGCTGGAAAAGGTGTAAAATGCTAGACCAGAAGTAGCAGACTTGAGGTCTTGTATTCTGCTTGTTATGATAACCTGCTGCTCAGTGCAGGGAGCTGCAGAGAAAGGACATTTGTGTGGCTGTTCCTCTACTTCCATGTTCCAGGTATGGGATCACAAATGAAAGTCTGTTTTTATCTGGTTTTCCATTACTGATGTATTAATTCTGTTTAATACAAGCAAAAATATTCTAGAAGCAAATCTGGCTCTGGCATGTTAGTCTTGGTTCCCTGTCCTCTTGTACTGATCTCTTCTTGCCCAGTGCTGCCACTGGGCCACCAATGGGACAAGTCTGGAGACTCAGCATCAGGGAATCTCTGAGTCACTGATGACACAGCTGCAGCAAGGGATTTTCTTGGCAGAAGAGACTAAAACAGGCGTGGTTTCAGAGAAAAAATCCTTTGGCAGCCATGCTACATGGCCGTTTTTAAAATGGCATATTCTGTCAGAAACGCTGCTTCCAACCCTTCTTGCTTGCTTTGGATTTAGAAAAACACTCTTTGATGCAGAAAGCAGACTTGGGGCCAGAAGTCCTTCCTTTGGGTGTCCACCCCTTCAAGGCAAAGGCTATTTTCTAGATCACAGGACTCAAGTCTGACTGTTTTTATCAGAGTTAGCTACTGTCCTCCTGTGCCTCCAGCACGTAGAGCACCTCCTGGGTGGAGTGCAGTGCCTGCACTCCACCCTGCTGGATTGCGAGTCATGCCCTCCTTGCCGTGCAGCTGCTGTGCTTAACCATGGCAGCACAGTTTAAACCAGAAACCAATGCAACACGATACCCAGATATCTGTGGCATGAAATGGTGTGTTAGCGCTTCAAAGGCAGCCCAGAGCCTCGTGGTTGTCCTCTCAAACAGACCCTGCTCTCTGCTAAACATAAAGGGACATCGTGTAAATAGCCTCGCTTGCATCAGTCTGTTCACCAGCTGTGGGTCTGGCTCTACGTGTCTGGCATGTTCTTTACCAGCAGAGATAATGGTAGTTAAAGTGATTTTTACTGAGGTTTTTGACTCTGGTGTTTTTTACTGCGTCTGGCTCTATTACTGGCTTTCTTACCATTTCCATAACATCTTTTTCTTTTTGGGAGCTGTTGTAAAAGCAGAACCTTGTACAGCTGAAAGCATTAAAGCCAAAGGTTTCGTGAAGAGGGAGCAGAACAGACTGTTTCCGACTCTGGGTGCTCATAGCTGGATTCAAAGGAAGCTGACACATCAGTCCCTCATGTCCAGTCCAATGGTTCTACCTTAATTTTAAGCTAGATGTTTGTCTGTGTAGAAGGCCATAATGAAAATAAGAGTGTTGGAAGAAATAAGGTAATTTACTTTTTATGGATCTTCCTTCCTTCCTGGTTTATGTATGTCCAGACAATAAACTCATCTTTAAGTAGTTGCAGTTAATATAAATTAAGCCTAATGAGCAGTTTAATGTAAGTGCCCCATACATTACCAGCACAGACTGGAGAAAAAAATGATCACTGAATAAGTTACTGGCATAGTGTGAAGTATGTGAGTCTTACTGTATAAAGTAGTATCAAAGTCATGTAAGGAGGCATCAAAATTTCTTCAGATTGCCAAATTCTCTAACACAGAAGCACAAGATTTTGAATATTTTAAAATCTGGGTTTCTGAAGGGTTGGATAAATTTGCCTTTTGCTGGAATTTTTGAAATCTGAATAACTCTTATCAAGAAAAGCCTCTTTTGTGCCACTTTATCCTCAGTGGCTGTATTTCTTATCAGAGTTTGTCTGCCATGTGCTAATATAAAGAAGTACTTAGGTCAAAACATGTTGGCACCAAGCACTAAGTGTAGGTATGAAAATGTGTGACTCTGAAAATGGACCAGAGCTTTGGTTGCAGTTACAATTTTTGCAAATGAGTGATTTGATTGGGAAAAAAATCCTTCCAAAGGTAGGGTGACATGCTAGTTCATGGAAGCAGGCTGCCAGTTCTGAGAAGTCAAGTTCATAATATACCAAACAACACTTTTTCATTTTCCCTTTTTAATTGCAGAAGTCAGTCAGAGTTTTTCCCCTGCATGGTGGGCCATGAGGAAGAACAACTTCCTCATCATCCCTTATGCTGGCTTTTTCTCACTGTGTGTGTGAAACTAAGGAGTGATTTTTTTCCCTACCAATTTTAGTAACTAAAGTCACAACGAACAATTCAGGATTGCACATAATGCAAATCACGATGAAAACATGATGGCTCACTCTGTTTAGAAAGTTTACTTTGCCCTGTAGCAGTCAGCACATGTTTCTCCACATGGAATTTTTCAGTCTCTTGTGCTCTGTAGCTGCTGGAAGCAGAGGACACTGGGATGGGTGAGGAGCACCCTTGTTCTGCCTTCACTCTGTACGGGGAAAAGTGGGCTCCAAGACTGGTCCCAGCAGCCTTTGTCCTGATTTTCAGCAGAGGGCTCCCAGTTTACCTGGTGCACTGACCTGGCTTGCTGAACTCACACAGCCATGGCCTTTTTCCTCCAGTTCTCCACTGAGCAGCTCTTGACGCTGCTGGTCCTGCTTGTCTCTGTCCTTCTGGCAACAGCAAGACAAACTCTCCTTCTCCTCTGAAGTCTACCTTCAAGAAAGAGACTTCTCTTTGCAGTTTTTGTTTATTAAACTGTGAGAAAGAACAATGCCCCAAACCCAAAGCCCTGACATTTATTGGCAGCCCTGACATATATTCAGGCAAGCACAAATCCTGTCACCACCTTACCGTGTCATTTGGGAATCATTACAATAGTGCACGTTTCAGGCAGCAGTATTTCCTCAGGGTCCTGGCCCTGGAAAACCTCCTGTTACTGGATACTCACCAAGTTATTTTTGGAAAGTTTGGAAGCAGATGTAGCAAGATTTATAAACGCATATTAGCTATCTTCTTGCTTCTTCCTGAATCACGGGAACTAATCATAGATTTGGAGAAAGGCTTACATTTTCTCTTAACTAGGGCTCAAAGCCCAGACCTACTCATACTTTCAGCAGGCTTATTTCTCATAGCTGTGTTCCCAGAAACAGGCAGAGAGAATGTAACAAAAGTATTCCCAAGATTACCCTGCTAGCCAGAAACATACTGAGAGGAGCAATCTGCCTAGAGGAATGGGTGCTGAACATATTCTTGCTGCTGTTGGTTGCCCCCTCTTCCTTTATTAGTTTCTAACAGCTTTTATTTTCTGATACTTTCCTGCCTGCCTTTTCTTACACATCTTCTTGATACTTGGGATCCCGAGTTCTTTGAACTGCAAGGCAAACTGGCTGTAATTCACTTCCCCCTCTTTTTTTTTTTTTTTTTTGGTTAATAAAAAGGTGTCTTCAAGTATCTCTGTGTAAATGTCCAAAATAGTACCTCTTTAATCTGATCCTGTAATGCCTTTTCTCATTTATTTACCTTATTACTAGAGCATTTTACTGGTCAGGTACAGTGGACCCCTGTGAAGGCAGGAAGATGCAGCTCTTCTGAAAATCAGCTCTGAATCAACACAGCATCACATTTGTTGATGGTGATAGTAGCACGGAAGATCTGTGTTGGTTAATAGATGTTAGTGCTATAAATTGGCCATAATAAATCTGAATTTATGTTCTTTCAGGGGACTGCCAGCACAGAAAAGCCTGCACTCCCATTTTCAGACCAGGCTATGGGATTGGTGCTGAATCTATCATTCTTCAGGAATGAAAGTGCTGTGACTTAGAAAAGTTACTTTCTTTGCATGAGCTGGGTTGCTGTCAGTAGCAGCACTGATGGGGAAAAGCAGCATCCCATCAAAGCTGTACTTTGCATAAAGCACCAAGAATGCCTCAGTATCATCAGTAACCCTCTTCCTATGGCCCTGTTAGTTTGCAGACAGAAAAAACTGATTTAGGCAAAAGATGCTTTTTAGCAGGTAGGACTGGCAGAACTTTATTTGTGTTCAATAGCCTCTGTTTTTTACCTAAATGTTGCCTTGATATATCTGAATGTCAAATAAAAACTGTGGCAGCCATTTTTATTATAGTATAGGCTTGAGATGAGTGCATTTAAGGAAAAGGCAGGAAATTGGTTTGGCTGCCATATTGGTAAAGCCACAGGCACAACCTATAGAACTGGTTAAACCAGAAATAAATCATGTCTTTTCTGAAAGCCAGAAATGTTAGTTTCTATACCTTTTTCTTCTTCTTTTTTTTTGGTTTTTTTGGGTTTTTTTTGTTTTGGTTTTGGTTTTTTGGGTTTTTTTTGTTTGCTTGTTTGGTTTGTTTTTTTTTTTTTGTTTCCAATATGGCAGTGTAGGGAGCTGGTAAAGACTTGATACTGTTCAAAGAGCATCTTGGAAGCAGCTTAAGAAAACAGATGAATTAATTCTATTTGCTTAAAAAATAGATATAGTTTGTAAATAGCATGAGAAGGTGTAGCAAGAAGGGTGTTGCAGGACTGTTTGAGAACAGTCTTATAGCAATTTAAAACCTAAAGGTTTTTCTTTATCAAAATTCTGGATATAAAAAGGTTTAATCTGCTCCTTACTAGACATGAAAGGCCTGCCTGTGTTGTTCCAAAATGTGCAGTTATGGCAATGAACAGTTAATGAGGAGTCTGGAAGTGGTGAGAAACATGGCCAGGCATACATCAGAAAGCAATTCCTCTTCCATCTCCTCTTCATTTTCCTTGATGGAAAAGCAGAAAGCAACACTGTACATCCTGGCATGTTTCTTTTCTGTTGCTCTGCAGTCACAAAAAATGCGCAGCTCAAATCTCTTTCATGTCATTACTATTTCAAGAAGGTTTCAGGTCTAAAAGGAGAAAGAAAAATAAGTTGTTTCTCATTTATTTGCTTTGTTTAGTTGTTTTCTTTTAAAGCTAGAAATACACTGTGAAGATTGTACAGTCAGGGAAAGGCCTGGGAACCTCAGCTGTACTAAGCCCTCGTTGCCAGAAGCACTGAAATCCTCACAGCATTTCCACACTGGTATGGCCAAAGGCTCATGGGGCTGGAGGGCTGAGCAGGGCTGTAGGAAGCCTTCCTCAGCAATGTCCTGCTTCCTGGCCAGAAGGGGGTTAAGGGCTGCCTGCCTGCTCCCTGATTCAGAGAGATTCCAAGGAAGAAGGTGTGCCTTCTCTTGCAGGAAATCAGAAGACACAAAGGGAGATACTTTTGCTACTTCAGCTGTAGGAAGAAGCTGTGTTTTGTGTTGCTTGGGCGTTGTCTTTGTCCGAGTAAGAAATGCCCAGAGGGAAAGGGCTGGTGTAGACTTTGAGGTGGGAGCATGCTGAGATTTCCTTAGACAGGCCAACAAGCTTTTCCAAAGTCACAGTGTCTCTGGAAGCAGCTTTGCTACTGGACCATGAGTTCCTGTGTGGGAGTTGAATCTACTTCTATAATCCACGTGCCAGCTCAGTTGTTTTCTAGTTGTGAGTTGATCAGATCATCAATTTGTTGCAAGCATCAGAATTTGGAAGTATTTTAAGTGGGGTAGTCTGTTCTAAGATCTGTTTGTTAATCTAGTAATACAAAGCTACACGTGCTGCTTGGCCTTTCTTTAACAGTATTTAATAGTGATCTTTCTAAATGTTGTCCTCTTTTTTGAAGATCAAAGTGTTCTGCCTGTCTTTTAAGAAAGCAACCAATTCAGCCAAACTTGTAGAGAAAAGCACGTGGTGGTGTTATAAACTTGGGGACCCAAACATGCTTTTCTGTTTACAGGAAGGACACTGTTAGTTGGCAGAAATGGAGCATTATCAAAGAAAGAAACAGTGAGAACATGATTACCAGGCATGGGGAAAAAAACCACTTTCAAGCAAGTCTCTTTGAAATCAAGAAGTGTTAAGACTGATCCTGTCCACACCGACCCCAGGCAGGTCACCACTGAGGCAAGCCCAGCTGACGATATGAGTTGGCAAGAGGGCAAACACATACCAGTTTGCAAAAATTAGTTTTGTTATGGCATTCATCCTGGACTAGTGTAAGGAAGAGGTAGGACATCTTGGAAGCAGTTATAATAGCTTCCTTTTGGGAAGAAATTTGATGATTTGCCATTGTTTTTCTGTGGCTGAGATGGACAGTAGAGATAGATGTGCCATTGTTCACAAATGACGCTGTGACAGTTCCCTGCTCTAGATTATCATGCCTTGCCTGGAGTCAGTGAATCTCAAGGCTGCCAGGGGCAGACCACAGTCTGAAACTGTAAGGAGCCACCAGCTTGCTGTGATATTTAGTGGTTCATTACAGAGAAGGGGTTGCTGCCTATGCATGCCCAAGAGGCAATGAAAACAGTGAAATTGTGAACCAAGGGAAACACAGGGCTGCAGATCTTTTTCCTGGACAAAATTGTTCCTAGTACCTCCTTGTCTCATATGGCCTGAAAAATCCCCCATTTTTACAGCTAGGATGGCCTCAGGGTGTCATCCTCAGACAGAAGCCCTGCATCTATCCCCTCATCTCAGTGGAAACCTCAGACCCTTGCAGTGCTAGTTGCTTGTGAACCCTTCTCTTTAAATTCATTGTAGTTTTTATTTTTGGCTCGTAGTACCCAGCCATAGAGGGCTACTTTGAAAAACTGTCTGAAAGCAAGAGAAACACTTATGCCTGAAGAGTCCCTGAGACTCTGGGACATGCAGTAAAAAAAAAAAAAATTACTTTCCACTCTTTCTTGTAATTACTTCCAGAATTTACTGCGGGGTTCCTCTGCCCTCTTAAATGAGGCTGGAAATTTTTGGGGTACTGTGCACCCTGCATCGTTCCTTCCCTGCTTGGTAAGCCCAGTTTTTCTGGGTGCCCTGGTTCTCCCAGCCCCTCGTGGGAGCGGGTCTGTGGACCCCCTGGCCTCGGCATCGCTCCTTGCCTGACACCCCACTGGGATTTATCACTTACTCCAAGGAGACAGGTTTAGAATCTCAGCAGTGTTTGTGCTGCTTGACACATGAGCATTGCCTCCCACGAGGATTTCAAGAATTTCTTGCTGCTGCAGTGTCTCTGAGAGCTGAACTATCTGATCCAATAAAAGATCATGTCTCAGTAGGTGCTGTGGCTTTAGCAAACAATGGTCTGTCAAGTGTAGAAGGTGGTGTTTATGCATACATTCTAATCTTTGTTTGCACAGTACTTCTGAGGCGTAAAATACCTTGAAAATGCTGGTTCCTCATTGTTACTATTAGTAACATCTTCATTTATTCATGAGAAATTAGTGCAACAAGTGAGAGTTCTGAAGTTCTTTAGTCACACTGTGCCAGATGTCTTGGAGGAATCTGGTCTGACACAAATGTGGCCCAGTGCATTCAGCAAGGGGAGTTGGAAACCATCTTTCAGTTTAGAGAACTGTAATCAAATTGTTATGATGGAAACATGCTGGAATGAGTCACACAGCTGGAACACTGCAGTGGAGGGCTACAAACTTTTCAGAGATAGACTGGGAAGGAGCAGGTGTTGAACTCTGTGTTAAGGAATGAGTGGATTGTGAAGGGCTGTCTCTGAGAAACAAGCAATCCAGGAGACTCCTGGAGCACATCAAGGGTGAATTTCAGATCCAAATGTTACACAAACGAATGAAGGGAAAATGTATCAGTGGAACTGGTGCTCACCAATGGAAATGAACTCATTACAGGGATTAAGATTGGAGGCAGCCTGGGCTGTAGTGAGCATGCCCTGGCTGGGTTGTGATTTCAAGAAACATGGGTGTGGCAAAGAGCAAATGCAGGACCTTGAACTTTAAAGCAGTGAACTTCCAGCTGTTTAAAGTATTAGTGGATGAGATTTCCTGGGAAACTGTCCTTAGCTGACCAGAGCTGGCAACTCTTTAAGGACACTTTTCTTAGAGCCCTCCCAATGTGTAAGAAATCAAGTAAGGCAGGCCATAAGCCAGCATGACTGAGCAGAGACCTTCCTCTCAAGCTGATGAGCAAGAAGAAAAGGCACGGCTACTCAGGGTCAGATGACTGGGGAATGACTGAGATACTGTTTGGGTGTGTTGAGATGGGTTCAGGAAAGGCAAGGCACAGGCAAAGAGGGACTTGGCAAGGGATATGAAGAATAATAACTAGGAGGGATTCTTTAAGCACAGTGGTCAGAAAAGAAAGGCCAAAGAGTGTACCACCCCCCACCCCCTCCAATAAAGGAGAAGGGAGAGCTGGTGTCAGGGGAGCGGGATCCTGCCCCTCTTCTCTCATGAGACCCCACCTGGAGTGCTGCATCCAGCTCTGGGGCCCTCAACACAAGAAAGAGGTGGATCTATTGGAATGAGTCCAAGGGAGAGCCGTGAACATGGTCAGAGGGATGGACCATCTCTCCTGTGAGGACAGGCTGAAAGAGCTGAAGTTGTTTAGCCTGGAGAAAAGAAGGCTCCAGGGAGACTTCATTGTGGCCTTCCAGTACTTAAATGGGTTTATAAAAAAGAGGGGGAGCAACTTTTTACATGGGCAGATAGTGATGGGGCAAGGGAGGATGGTTTTGAACTGAAAGAGGGGAGATTTAGATTAGACATTAGAAAGAAATTCTTCACTGTGAGGATGATAAAGCATTGGAACAGACTGCCCAGAGAAGCTGTGGATGACCCCGTCCCTGGAAGTGTTCAAGGCCAGGCAGGATGGGGCTCTGGGCAGCCTGGTCTAGTGAAAGGTGTGTCTGTGGGTTTGGAAGAAGATGATCTTTAATGTCCCTTCCAACCCAAGCCATTGCATGATTCTGATTCTATGAAGTCAGTGTAAAACTGTGTACAAAAAGATGATGATACACTGCAGTGGGTGACACCAGCAGATAAAGATACTTTTGCAAAACTCTTCCTTTATTGTGATGAGGGCCAGGGAAGAGCACATCCTGGAGAGAACAACAGCAACACAAATAGCCTTGGGAGCAAGCTTTGGATGAGGTGTGTGTTCTGTGTTAGTCTCTTAATTTAGCAGTATCAGGAAAACCCACGAAGGAAAAAGTGTGAATATTTTCCAAATGCAGAGTGATTCAGGGCTGTAATTACAAATGCTCGCCTACTGAAATATTTGTACAATTGCCACAGGATAGTGTAACTAGCAAGAGCCATTAGATTGTTTTTAAATCTACAGCAGTAATACTGTGTCAGTGTATCTGAAGTCTGCACCAGTGCTTGGCAAACCTGCCTCTGCATGGTAGGTTTAGGTTCTGTACAGCTTAAGAAATTATGCTTTTACTGTTCAGCTGCATCAGCTGAGAAATCTTTGTGAAACTCGTTTGTAACTGAGTCCCGTGCAGAGTTCACCAAATGATTCCACAGTTGCAAGGATTTACTTTATTCCTTTCAGAATACAGGATTCCTTTCAGAATTACAGAAGAGTGAATTGAGGAGGGTTTTTTGTTTCGTTTTTGGGTTTTGTTTTTTTTTTTTACTTTTGATTGCAGGGGGATTCTGTGTGCTAAGAAGCCACTGAAAAGGAACAGAATGAGAGTGAGAGATCATGTGTGACAGGAATAGAGTCTGCCACAGAGTTGCAGATTTATTGCTGCCGTGCTTTGATAAGTGACAGCAACTGGCTGTAATTCTCCCGGTGCTGCTCAGCTGCTTTGATCAGCAGCGAAACTGTTAACAGTGCTGACAATTAATTATTGTCGATGGGCATTGCAGCTTGAACTTCCCCTGCCAAACAGTGGCAGATCACACCCGTCAGGGCTATTGTTTAAGGCTTTCTTTGGACATCTCGTAGGGCTGAATCACGTTGTGCTTCTCGTCGGAATTTTATTCCACAGTCGCCGTGGTTGGAGAGTCGCCCTGGTTTTCTGCGCGAGGGCTGGGATCGCAGACAGGGTGCTGGCAGCGTGTGGGAGGTGTGTTGGAGAGCCATGTGTCCCTGGAGCAGAGGCTGTGCGTGCGGGTGTCTCCTCTGGCTCCCGTGCTGATCTCAGCCTGGAGCAGTGCAGCCCCCAGGAGGGCATCAGAGAGCCCCGTGTGCTTGTGAGGAGCTGGTCAAGGAAGGCATGGTGGCTCTAGGTGCAGGTGTGCATCATTCTCTTCGCATGGAAGAGAAGAGTGATTGCCGTCTGAGGCTGCAGGCACTGTGGTGAGTGCCCTTTTCCCCTTCCCCGAGATTGATCCCAACCTTCCGACTTTCTTAACACTCTCTAAAATCCTCCCTTTGTGTAGGCTCTTTGCTTATGCCTTTCGGTCTCTCCTTTTTTAACCTGACCTCCTCTTCTCCCTTCATCTCTTATTCCCCTCCTTTCAGTCTTTTCTTCTTTGTTTCCATCCCCATGCCTCAGAGGCTGGACACAGTTTTAGACAATTGCAATGGGTTCTCTGAACGTTTATAGCCTTGTGCTTTGGGAACCTTTGACGGGCAGGAATTGGATCTGATGGATTTAAAAGTCTCTGAACGCCCTATTTGCATTTCTTCCTGTCTGCTCAAAATCACAACGGCGCTCACCTCCCTTGAGGCTTGAATGCTGACAGCAGCAGCTGTGGCAGTGGCACTGTGATTTGCTTTATCAGTTGATATTTCAAGGAATTTGGACTGATATAACAAGGTTGGCCATCTTACTACCCTCTGCTGCTAAACAGCTTGGGTATCTTCTCACCTACATAAAGAGTAGGTATAACTGGCTTTATTAGTGAGAGCCCATATGAGAAGTGTGACCCTTCCATGTGTTTTTGTCGCTGTTATTACTATCCAGCGGTCTGTATTGATTTGTAGTATATATTATTCAGCTAAACCCATGATCAGCCTAATTCTTGTTTCTGTCTAGATTTGCTTGTAGAATTAGGAGTTTTAGGAGCGTTTTTGAGATCAGGAGCAAATCCTCTAACAATTAGGTCTTGCCTATGTAAACAACTAGCACCGCTTTTTACTGCTGTTCTGTAATATTGGTACAACCCTCCCCAGTGTGAATTCAGCTGTGCCAGTTTGAGCATGCTTATACCAGTGTGGCTTGTTCCCCTTTGGGAAAGAAGAACCAGCTCTTCCAGTATAAAGCACTTTTTTGGCTCTGATTACATCCACGCTTTTGTTGTATCATCAAAAATATAGCGGCAAATGATACTTGTAATTTAACAAGGGTGAACTGGTACAAAATCATGTATAGAGCAAGTCTTGGTCTGCAGACTGCCACAATAACTCTCTGACAAGCAAGTGTTGAATATGCTGTGTATTTTTAATCTTGTCTTTATGACCGGTGGTACAGTGGAAAGACTTGGTGTTACTGCCATTATGTATTCACAGTTAAGAAACTAAGAACTGGCCAGTGTGTTGGCTATAAAGTCATGGCTGTGAGTCATGTGAGTCGTGGTTGTTGTTTATTTATAAATAAAGTACCTAGGATTTTATTCACTTTTAAACTGATTATTGACTGTTGCTTTTATGTGCAGCCAATTGGTAATGTAGTGGCAGAGATGTAAAATTCCAGTAATGCTTACTTGGAAGTGCCTTTGAGCTGTCAGGTAAATAGAGAGCTATTTTAGCAATGCCACAGAAATGGGTCCTGAAAACCCAATTTGCACCAGGGAAATGTGAGTGCCTGATGAGTGTGAAACAAGTATCTGTGGTCATCTACCTCAGTCATCAGTAAGGCAGGGCAGTCTAGAGACCAACAGTACACAGTGAAATTTTGAAAAATTCCAGTCAGACACTATAATCCTCAACATCATTGTTTATCGCTGAGGTTAATCTAGATGATCAGTATGCATCTTGTAGCGAGGAATGTGTAGGGAAGACTCTTGGTGTTTGCAGGCAAAGGAGAAATATATTTGGTATAGAAATCACTTTATATTCAGAGCTTTTTGGGAAGGCAGTGCCAGCAGCAGAAGTGATCTTTTGGGAAAGAACTCTCTTAATTGCACAGGTGATGACTGATGACAGGTGTCTGGAAACATGAGACCTAACTAAAGCTTTTAGGTTCTCTTCTACCAGGGAAAGTAAGTGAGATAGGATCTGCAAGGCAAGAGATTATTTTAAGGTGTTTTAACTTATTTCAGTGTGAAGGAGTTTATGGAGGGGGGAGAAGCTGGTGCCATTAGGGGACTGCAGAGCTTTGTTAGAAGGAACGTGCTTTGTTGTGCTGCTTGTTGGGACAGTTACCTTGACAGGTTGTTGAGGGAAGTAAATTTTTATAGAACCTAATAGTTTCCTCCTATGAGTTAGTGTCACCTCTGTCTCATTTAATTCCCACCTTTGCTTGTTGTGAATGCCATTTCCATGCTGCATTTCTCAACTTCATTACCTCCAGACTGAGCACTGCTTCGAGAACAGCTTTCCAAACTGCTAGTGGCTTATTTTGCAGAGCAAGGTGCCAATCTTCTTTGCTGTTTTTTCCCTGGGCTCACTGACTCCCCACGACTGCAGTGATGGTGGCGGAGGTGACTCCCATGAGCAGGCTGGGTCTCTAACTGGGTGCTGCTGTGGTGACACAGGCAGGCAGGCAGCAGTTGATAAAACTGCTGTATGGTCGTCAAGAGCAAGCAGCTGAGTGTCCAGCTTGCCCTGCTGCCTCTTTCTAGGAGGAAAGTGATCTGTGGGAGTCCTTTTGCTGGGTTACAGTACTTCTTTCCCTGAGCTGACTCATGAGTTATGTCTGTTCTGTTTGTATCGAGTGGGAACTGCAAGCTGTCAACAGCTGATCTTTCACCTTAAAGAGTCCAGTAACATTGGCAGTCCTGGAAGGAGAGGCAGAGACATCAGACAGGTCCTTGCCTGCGTCTCTTGGCAGCATGGTTAGCAGTCAGGACAGTCATGTGACAGAGGCAGTCTCAGCTTGGCCCCACTCCCACAGGAGTCTGCAGAATCAGCTTGCTGAGCTGTTTTGAAAAGCTGCCTTTTATTTGTCTGCTCGCCTCCACTTTTAACCAGATAGGAAATGGTTCATTATGAAAGGTGTGGTTGTCCTTACGGCAGTCTCACCGCTGGTGTCTGAGGAGCGAAGCTGTTAATATCTGTGTTTAGACATTTCTCTAAAGATGAAGATGACTGCAGCGCAAGATTAGTTTTGCTGCGAAAGGCACTGAATGAGCTGACCTGATCAAGGGGAAGACATTAAAATGTTACGCTCTCTAGTTTTCTCTGCTTTACTCAGACATTAGTGGCTGTGGTCTGTTGCTGTTTAGCAAATACGTTTAGGTCCAAGTGCTGCTTGAGATGATAGAAACCCAATATGCTTTTTGAGGCAGAGGCAATTATTTGTTATGTGTTAGTACAGCTCCTAACAATGTGGGTTGCTGTGCCTCCTGATTGCTAATGGCTGAGCAATAGTGTTTGTTACTGGCAGTTGGTAATAGCAGCCTGTGTTTGTGCCCTGTAGGGGAATTTGGTACATGTGCACAGCCATAGGATGTTAAAGATTTTGTACCTTTTAGAGGCACCACGAAGTCTGCACAGACCATCTAGCCTTCTGCCATTTTAAGTACTTCCTTACTTCATTTGAGAGATATTTGTTTATTCTTTCCGCTGTTGCCCTCCCAAACTTTTCAAATCTTTCCCATCTGGGCGCTTTTATTTATAAATTCTTCTGTGTTTGGAGCTTGTAGGCAGCAACCACTTTGAAGCCTACTTTTATAATACAGACCAAATAGTTACCAGGAAGCATCATGAGCTCTTGCTGTCCTCTGTCCCCTCTTTAGATCATTGCAGGTCTCTGAAATTGCCTCGGTTCTACCAGTTGGATGCTCAGCCCTGCACGCCCTACTGTCAGTCAGCATCACCCTGCTAAGGAGCTTCCCTGATTTGCACAGCCTGAGGATCTGACAGAGCACAGATATTTTCATTCATTTTGGTTTGTTTGTCCTGAGAAGTCACAGTGTGGCAGCTCCCTCCTGCTGTATGAGACCCACATAGCTGAAGCCTATCACGTTTGTCCTGGATGGAAAAGAAGAGCTGCTCAGCCCTGAGAGGAGCTGAAGTCTGACCTCATAAAAACTGTCTGTCACCTTTTAGCCGTTCTCTTTGTCACTTCCTTTGCATAGCAGAGATAATGGAAGTGTTTCCTGCTAACTCCTGTCTCGCTGTGATAAATTGCTTTGTTCTTTATTGGAAAGCATTGTATAGCTGCTCCTAGCACTGCGATAAAGAAAATGCTGTGAACTGGCTGCATTGTGTCTGGCTTCCTTTCAGACAATGCCAGTCTGGACACTGAGGACCTGATCTTCCTTTTGGGTTAGACCTCAGTTCACATTTGTGTGGGAGGCAGGGATTTGTTTGCTTAAAGCCACATTTTTGCTTTTGGCATGGAGGCGTTGAAGGTCAGTGTGATCCACAGATCTATAGACGTGGGGTCTGGAGGTCTCCATATCCTGCTTTGAGCTCTCCTCCCTCCCCTGTGGCACTAACATCCTTGTGTTGGTGTTGTGCTGCACTGTGTTTCCCTTATCCTCCCTAGCTGGAAGCTCCCAGCTCTCCAGGCAGGGACGATTTTGACCTCCCTTGTATTTCCAGTTGCCAGTGCTTATACCGAGGAGGGTTTGTAGCCGAGCTATACTTCTGTTTCAGTTTGGATTTTTTTGCCTGGATCTTCCCATTCAGTGACAAAAAAAAAGCTGGTGTCAGTATAGGTTAGCTTTAAAGTGATGAGAAGAGTCCTATTCCTGAATTCCACAGCTTTCAGATTTGTTGTCTTTTATCAAGAGCTATGTTGTTAGGTTTGCTGCCCACAAGCCTGGGAGTCCTGGTTCTCCAGGGCTTTAGCTTACAGCTGATAACTCAGTTTCAGTCTTGCTTATGCTTAGTATGCTGCACTTGGTAGTGGAGCAATAGTATGAGCAGCAGAGTAGTCACTGGCAAAAATACTGGGATAGTTGTAGTTGAACAGGTAGAAGCAGATGGGCAAAGACAAATACACTGTTAAATATGTATGACATGGGTGTGCTCATCCACCTAAAACTCTCTCTGGCTGAATTGAAGGAAAGCCACAATGCAAAGAGTTTATCCTGTCTGCTTGTTTTCACTATGTGAGGTAAACTGCAAGAGAAGGAGGGACTGGGGTAGACACAGAAAGGTTCTCATCTTGAGAACCGAGGCTGAGAGTGAGTTTCATCGTGCGTGCTCAATCAGCCTTTGCACGGTTTGAGTCCTTTGGGCTCATTTAACACAGCATAAATCCCACCCTGCACACTCCTTGTGAGTTGTCTAGTTCCCCTCCTCCTGCAGAGATTTTTAATTAAAAATCTAGGACCAAAATACCTGCAGTACTGTCTTTTAACTATTGTTGAAGGAAGAGCTGGGTGCTCTCATCTCTGAGAAATGGTGAGGTTTATGCAAAGATACTCGGGATATTAATTTCCTGTAGAATTTCAGGGAAAATGGCTATATCAGAGGAAATATAGGTAGATTCTAAATTTAAACCACTGTGCAACAGATCTTGGTATATACTACAGTGTCCAAAAGACTGAAAAACTGAACAGGGGCATATAAGGATCTCTTCAAATATAGATGCACTTCCTTAAAATTTATTTGGTCATGTTTATTCAGCCCTCCTTATGAAGGCCCCTGAGATTTACAGATCCTGTCTGAATCTGATAGGAGAAACAAGAAAAGAGAGGAGTGGAAAATTCAGCATGACTGGAGCCCCACAGGATGTGGTCATTTCCCCATTGCTTACCTGTTCTCCAGAAGTAGGTGGTCCAGGTCAGCTATCATTTAGTAGGCTTGGGGTCAGAGACATTGGGTGGCAATACAGTTTGTGCTCCTACAAGATGCCAAGGTGGAAATACACTTCTAATCTAAAATTCTTTGGGACAGTGGATACTCATGGCGTAATCTGGAACTGAATCTTTGTGGTATTGAACAGCACTTGTTTTCTGTCCTGTAAGATGGTCTGTAAACATTCTTTCCTGCCACTACCTTTGCCTTACTGCTGTGTCTCTTAGAGCCCAAGTCTGGGAATGGCTCAACAGACTTGAGGTAGGAATTTATTCTGGTTTACTTTTTTACAGGAGGGCAGTATTTCACAAAAAAGGGAATAATGTCAGAAGATGTCTCTCAAGCATGGAAGCAGGTCTTCAAATTAGCTTGGTATTTCCTAATAACTGTGTGGTGGGAATGTAGCCTCAAGGCACAATCTTTTCTAGACTTAATTGTATAAAGGCAGAGGTGAATATCATAGAAAGCCATCAGTGAGGCTTGCAGTCATCTGGGTTTTTTTAAAATGTCATTAAAAGTAGGATCCATCCATTAAAAGTGAATATGATCTCATTATGTGATTTAGATAGCAGGATGAAGCTGTAATGATGCTCTTGAATATGTTCTTTTCAAAGAAAAATATCAATGCAAGAACTGACCTTGAAGATGTGGCCTGCTTGCAGATGATGTAACTGTCCCACTGTCCAAAGCAAAGTGTTCTTGTCATGGCTTTAAATCTCCAACAGCTTTAGCTAAAGCAATTAAGTTACCATCTTATTTATGTTTCTGTGTACCTGATACCATATCTCACTGCCCTGAGTTTATCCCAAATCCTGTCAGCCCCTACAGGAGTGGGGATGGAAGGTCCCATGCTTGCATGAGCTCCCTCTCCCCGAAGCCTGTTGTGGTGACTCCATCAGGGTGGCCCTTACCACAGCCTAAGGTAGCTCTAGAAAAAATGGGTTATTAGAAAGCTGTTCTCTTAGATATTTGGCTACAGTTTAAAATTTTTGGATTGTGTGGGAGGTTGTTGAAGGGTGTTGCTAACAGCACACATAAGAACTTCAGGGCAAAGGGGCATGTGGGATAGCCATTCCTCAAGCCACATGTACTGTGTGAGTTATGGATAATTACTGGGAAGCTCAATGTGTCAAAGGTGGATGTTGTTTACCATTATGTAATTCATTAATACTGTTCATGGGACGTGGAGACTTGCTCCCTGAAATGCCCAGGCTTGGAGATGTTGTGTTCACAACTGGCCTCAAACGAAATCTGTCACTGGTAGATGAGCTGTCAATATCAATAACCACAACAAAAAGGAAGCAGAGCACTTCCAATCTGCTTTTGAGGTGGGGAGTTTTTAGTTATATGTCCAGTATTTTCATCTTTGGGCCTAAAATTATGTATATTGAAATTAATAAGTGATGCTTATTTCCTTAACTAGTACAAAGCTTTCAACATTGTTTTTTAGTGCCTAACTTTATGCCATACTTTTGTGCCTGAGCCTTGTGCCCGTGGAAGTCAAAGCGAGTCTTGCCTTTTGGCTCGAACATGCCCTGCCAAACTGCTGTGTGCTGCCCAGAAGCTGTGCCCACACTTCCAGCACAAGCAGCGGGGATTCAAGGGTCATCTGTACTGCAAGCAAGGTGTGGTGGTGGCTTGTATCTGCTTACCTGAACAAGCTTGAATAAATAGCAGGCACCAGCATAGATTTCAGCATGAACTGGCCATGTGGTGCTTGTTTGATTTCTCAGTCATTATTTCTAGCCTGCCTTGCATGCCTTCCTTGTAGTCTGTGTTGTTTGCCCTGTTCCAGCTACCGAGCTCAAGGGTAATTTGTGTGTATGTGCCCAAGTTGTGCTTACACCTTGGTTTTGTGATTACTGTATCTCTAAGAGCCTCCTGAGTTCACTGCTGAGAGGCAGCTGGGAATTCTGGTGTCATCTCTGTGAAACTTTCAATTAAAGATGTATAGAAGTATTTCTAGATGAACAGAAATTTAGAGATCTGGTTTCCTGAGTTTGTCTCAAAGTGGATCCTTCCTGGAATTTCTTGGCTAGTTTGTTATGAAAACTGCATCAGGAGATGAGTTGTGATGTGATGGCACATTTCTTCCTATACACTGCACACATGCTTGGTTGTACATTATATATTGGTGGGGAGCCTTGCTAATCTGAGTTTTGACTTTCTTTTCCTGCCTAAAAGAATGCTGATGAGAGATATCAGTAACAAATATAATGGTAAGCTTTAAATAAAAATTCAGTAAGATGGATAAGGTGCTTGGTATATACTTAACAGGTGCGATTTATCTCTTCAGTTGAAAATATTAGAACATGCGATTAAAGGGCTCAAGAGGATTCCAAGCAAGCACCTCACTTTCCTGAATAGATTGGTGCTTCAAGGAAATGCCTTTGCATGAGCTATATTGAATTGAGATGCCTTCAGGAACTGGGGGCTAAAAGGGATTGTGCAAAGTATGATTTACTGAAAATAAAGTGAGGGACTGAGCTAAAAAGATCTGCAGGAAAGGTTCTCACTCCTATTATTCATTGAATGCTGGAGACTTTCTCATCCTTCTGGTAGTGTGGGTTAGACCTTCAATTCTGCATGCACCTGCCATTACCAAGGAAATAATGTTGATGTACTAGTTGTAATTACAGCAAGTGAGGTATGATCTATGCAGTTAACAAGGGGAAAGACGAGTGAAATGCTAAGTCAGGAGAAGCTCCTCAGTGTTAGTGGGAAATTTAATGTGCTTTGTTAAATTAATAGCCTTTGCATAACAATCAATTTATAGTTTAAAGGGCAGAGGAGGTGGATGTAAAAATCATTAAGCATTCATTTCAGCAGCTCACTCGATATTCTTAGCTGGAAGAAATTGCCAGTACAATGTTTACAGAGTCAGTTGCAACTGTTTTAAGAAAAAAAGCAAACCACACAAGGCTTGCGTGTGGAGCTTATTGTAGTGCCCTATTCTAAGCCATAGGGTTGCAGTGATTTCTTTCCCAAACATGGCATGGCTTTAATAATGGGCTGGTCTTTGCTCACAGATGTTTATCCAAACCAGAGATGATTCTGAAGATGATGTTTTCCTACATGTCAAATAAAAATGTTCTGGTCTGTGTGACCCCACCTTGAAATTTTTAAGTCCTGTTTTAGGGATCCCCAGGAGGAACGACCTGGGATGTTTTTTCCTCTGTGTAGGCGCTCAGGGCCTGGCTTTGACTGCAGTTGTTCTGTTTGTAGTCTTTGTACATAATACTCACCCTAGAGAGAGATTAGCTGTAAGAAGATTATGCATCTGAGTGCTGCTGGTGTGCCTGAAGCTGGAAATGTTCTGGTGTATACAAAGAAAACGTTAATCAAGACATCTTACAGAGAATTAAGGGAGGAAATAGTTTTGTCTCCTGATTACTACGTGAATTTCACTGCCCAGTGCAGGAAAAGGCAGGAGGTGATAGAAAGAGTTTGTTTTCTGTTCTCAGAGAAAGCAAGGGCCGATTGCTGGGGTGGCAGTGGCAGACAGCTTCCCCAAAAACAGCACAAGGGAGGCAGGTCTAAGGACTCTGCAGCATATGTGAGCTTTGAGTTAGATTGTAGGGACAAACTAGCCATGCTCCTGAGATTACCAAAGCAGCTGAGAGAAATCTGTTGCATGTAATCTTAACAAAGCCCATCCCTTTGTTGCAGATGGGTGTCTTCAGCAACCCACCTTACTCGATTTTCCAGCCTGGGCTGATTGTCAAGCTGAGTAGTGTGGCATGCAGCAGAGGATATGGCAATGCATAAAATTAAAGCACTCCTGCAGTACCACTGGTGAGGAAAGGTCCCCTTGCCTGCACCGCAGAGAAATAGCTGACCCTCAGTAATTAAGGATATAGAGAATAGCTGGCACCTGCTCTGAAGCTTCATTGCTTCAGGTTCCAACTAACAGCCCAAGAGCCCAAAACATCCAGTGTCAGCTGCAATATGTGTGTTTTGCCATTTCTCTAATCAACAAACATGAATTAGGTGGAGAAAAAATTGCCTGCACCGTCATTTTTCACTGCATCAGGTTTTATTTAACTGTTAGGGGGTTGGTTGTCCAATTATCTATCTTATTAATAGGCATTTTTGGGAATAGCCTTCAAAAACAGATTTCACAGACTTCCTGAATTGATTGTGGTTCTTCAACTGTTTTAAATCACCAGCACACCACTGAACTAATTATTTACCCTTATTGAGGATCTGTGCTGCTGTTTTTCCTTGTGAATACGTAGAACTGTAATCACTAGAAATGTATCTGCTAACAATTTGCCTTCTCATTTAATTCATAAATTTTTACCTCCTCAGGGTTAATTGGATCAGGAAATGTCAGTATCTTTTGATCTAGTTTTCCCTATTGATGCAGGTTTTGGAGTGAATGACTGCTTTGAATACAAAATATGATTTAATTTAATTTCTGGGAAATACTTAGTGACCAGAAAAAGAGAAGATTGTTGGAAACAAGCTTTGAATAAATTAAGAGCCCCCTCTAACTAGCACAGCCTTCTTGACTATATAAAACCCCTAATTAACTATTTATAGAGAAGTACATATTTCCAATCTATTTTAAGATGCTGGAAATGAGAGTAAGCAAACCAGCCTACCCACAAGTGTGCAGAGGATATGGACAATATAATATCTGCACAGTGTTTAGCTCTGTGGTAATTATATATCAGGAACTTTGAAAATTTAAAAAAGGAGCCAGGAAAATTCCTTTCCCAGAAACATCAAGCCTGGTGCTGAAAGCTTCCACTCTCTTCCTAGCAAACACAGAAGGCCCAGGATGCAGAACAGGTGTGTATGAAAGGCATCTGCACCAACAGTGATCATCTTTAAGTGTTTTAGTCACTGCCTTCATCCAAAATGGGTCCACTCCCAGAAGAGAAGTGGCAGTTCCCATTTGCTTTAATAGCATCACAAGGTTTGCTGATAAAGTAACTTTTATTCTTGCCCCACTGCTCTTCATTGGCTGTTCCTGAAGCCACCTGGGAAGGAAAGTCCCATTGTGCTGTTGCACCCTGTTAAGTACACTACTTTCATTTGTCCTGTACTTCATGGGGCTTTGATACAGACTTCTACTGTATTTTGCGTTTTTAAAAGATAAAGAGGTCTCAAAGACAGGGTTAGTAAGAAATTTATTTCTTCCTGCTGAATTATTTACTCCTTTTTAAGCTCTGGTGAACAGCTCATATTTAATAGCCCATTACTGCTTAAAGAGCTGTGGACACAAAAGGGGCAATCCTGAAAAGTATTATGTTTAGTGGCTCTGTCAATACTCTCTGTATTACCTTTCCTTCATTTTTATGATCAAGAGCACAGAATGGAAGGACAGAAATTACCCGAGCTGCAAATTTCAGGGCACTTTCATCTACCAAGACTAACAGCCAGGTAAATTCATGCAGGAGCTAGAATGAAGGTTTTTCATTACGAGGTTATTTTCATAAGAGAGTGTATGGATTCTGCACCAGAAATTAAGACATGTTGTCTTTCTAGGGCAATTCTTCATCTCATTTGCTGGATTTGGAGGGAATGCTGTAGCAGTGGGTGACATTTCTTGCCTTGTGTTTCATAAGTGGTTGGGTGACAGAATGGCAATTTTTGGCCTTCTGCAATTCTGTCCCATTTTTGATTTTTACCTTTTCTCTATTCCATGAGACCCTACAGAATTGATTTCCCTGGAGCATCTGCCATATCCTGAAGCAATCTCCAAAATACTGATTTAGAAGTAGATTTGGGTTTCAGAAGAATTAGTGTTGTCTTCAAATCAGCCATTAAAGATTTGAGGCTCTAAATCACTGATGTCTAGAAGCCCATCTTCTGTTGTTCCTTATTTCTTAGCCGATACTTCATCAGCACTGAATTTTTCTGTGTTTTCTGGATTATTTAGGTATCTAAAGAGCCCTCCTGTGAAAAGCAGTGAACACACCTCCCACTTTCCTGTTACATCCCTTTGAAAAATTGTCCCTAGCATCTACTGTTCATCTTCCCCTACAGCTCTCATGAGCTTCATGTTATTTGAGGTCAGCTTGGGCAGTCAGACCTTTATGGACAGATATAAGTAGTAGTTTTCTAAGTAAGTGAGCTAATGAGGCCTCAATTTCCTACGGATTTGTGGCTTATCTTGGATTCACTGATATTTGGTAATAGCTGGGTTCGGAGGACAGCTTTGCAGTTTCCCTCCTTTCTTTTAGCCATTGATATTTTCGAGTTTTCTAATGTCTGCAGGAGTTCCATGACTTTTTCAAATGGTACAAAAGGGGTTGGGAGGGAGGATGAAACGGGGTAGATACGGATGCAGACACACAGAGTGATGTCTTTCGGTAACCAAACCAAATATTTCAGGTTTATTGTAGAATCTTACTAATGTGAACTACATTTTCTTCAGACAAGGAAAACAAGTGTCTGATATATTAAGAAAACCCAAAATAAAAACGAAAAGAAGTCTGGTTTTGTGATTTTGTGCTACCCTGTCTGGATGAGGGTCAAAGGTATCTCATGTAGATATCTTTGAAAAACAAGCCAGAAAACACCATGCTGGTGGCACGATGTGTTGCATGTTTGTGTGTGTGTGTGTGTGACAGACATGTCTCTGCTGCTGCTTCACAGGGAGCTTCAGTCACTGGGGGCCTTCTGCCAGTCGAATTGATCTGTGTGGTCAAAAAGAGATGAGCTGCTGCCATAAATTTGTATGAAGATATGAAAGATAAACCTGAGAAAAGTCTTTTTTTCCTTTGTTACTGGTTGTTCCCAGTTGAACAAAGCATTCAGATTTTTTCTGCCATCAAGCCAGGGCTTAAATAACTGTGGCAATGAGAGACCATCAGTAGAGTAATTCTGGCATTTATCCTGTGGTTAAATAGTGTGAAATAGTAAGTGAGCAAAACATCAGTGTATGGGTCTCTCTGCATAGTAAATAGAGCACCAGTTGAAAGAAATTGTGTTTTGGGGTTTTGCTGCTCACATCAGCGTGGCTGGCTAGCAGTTCTTCACTTGATGCTTTTTTTCAGGCATCACACTGACACAGCTCGTGGTATTGCTGAGACAAAATGATGATGGACACAGCCTTTCTGTTGTCCTGTCAGGGCGTTAAGAGTTGATGGATGGATGTTTTATGTTTGTAACCTTCTTTCCAGCCTGCTTCCAATGGGTGGGCCTGGGATTTCTGATCGCCTTCCTGCATGATTGGCACAGCCTCGCCCAGGTCCCTGCTTTTTGGAGAAAATATCCCACTCATCTTCTTTTGTTCTGAGCCACTTACGAGCAGTTCTAGAGGTAGAGAGTTGAGACTGCCTTTCTGCGAATGAGAAAAAAATAGCTCACTGTTAGCATTCCAAACCTAGCTATTTAGACCTGGATTATTTTTAAATACTTTGCTTTCAGACATGTAGCTGGCTGTGTTTTCCTCTTCTCTCTCCTTTCTTTTTTTAAAGTTAGCAGTTAAGTTTTTGCATCTTCTCTCCACCCAGCTGTATGCAATCAAGAGTTTCTAAGCAAACAGAGGTTTATTTACATTGTTACATTAGCTATGTTACTTGCTGCCTCGGAGATGCGAGGGAACTGGCTGCGGTGGGAACCTGCATGATGATATGATATGATATTTGGAATATTCTGGAATATGGATATGATATTTGAGCCTGGATGTGTTTGCAGAGCGGTTTGAGTTGACAGGAGGCAGGGCAGCAGGAAGTGCAAAGCTGCAGACACCTCATTTCACCTAGCTGCCATCACACATCATCAGCCTGAAACATTGCCCTGCAGCGTGCGTGTCCTGGAGCTCGAGTGCAAAGCCTTTCACCAAGAGCTGTGTGAAGGGCTTGCAGGGAAGTTCTGCTGCTCAGAGTGTGCTGTCTTATACCACTTCATGGTGGGGGCCACTCTGACACACGAGGATTTTGGAGTTCTTGGCAATCACTGCACAGACCTTGTTTCATCCTCCACGGATGATGCAGATCCAACAGGGGAAAAATATCACCTTCAAATGGCAGCTGCTAGCCTGGGGGAGTCCCATTTTTGGGCTAGCCCCACCTGATACCCATTTGTTACTGCGACTGGTGCAGTGCCTGAAACAGAAGACCCTGTACTCTGTGGTCCATGTGACAAAAAGCCTTTATTCCCCTCCGACTTCACCTTAAATACCCTTTTTAATGTTCCCGGGTAAGCACCTGTGATTGGTTCTAAGTTCAGGCTGCTCAGCTTTCTGGTCAGCAGCTCTCTGCAGCTTGGGCTGGAACTCATTGGGTCACATCCTTGTCTGTCTCCAATTCTGTGCTATCTCTTTTCTCTCGGGGCCTGTCTATTAAGCCAGGCCGCTTCTCTTATCAGTGGTCAGATTAACTACACAGTACAAGCCAGCTTGCCCTGTGACACCCATTAGCCTGTTGTTGGATGTTATAGACCCTGATGTCTCACACATCCCATGGTGAGCTGGGTTCAGAAAGACCTGTTGCTACAAGTGATTTTGGTTTCCATGCGCATTGCTGGAGTCCAGCCTAGTTTAGCTCAAATTAAGCTCTCGGGCACTGAGGCCTTCTCTTGCAGGAAAGAAGGAGCAGATTCTCGCTTGCCTTCTATACAGCAGCTAGTTTATAAAGCTGATGCAGCCTGCTGGGCAAATAAATTTTTAAAAATTGTAAAGCCTGAATAAAACATTGGGCCTGTCATCTACAGGGATTGGCAGGGCAGGTGGAGGTACAGAGCCCACATAAAACACGGAAGGGGACTTTCTCATGCTGGGACACATTCATGACATCCCCTCATGTGGTGTCTTGGCCATGAAGCCTGAGCTCCAAGAGACTCTTGAATGTTCCCCATGGAATTGGAGCATTTGGGCAGCACAAGCACAGGGAGCAGCAAGGGAGGTCAGGGTCTTCTAGCCTTTTCCCAGCCCATTTCCCACCTGTGCCATCAGAGTCACCCTAGGAGCATGTTGGTCCTGCCCTTCCAAACTGCACTGTGACACTGGGCAACCTTTCTTCTTTATTTTCCCAGTGGCCTAAAATAGATGGGAAAACTTGGAGATGCTTTTCAGGAAATATGTACTATCCTTAAAGGATTTTCCTTACCTCAGTCCCCAAGAGAAGCAGCAGAGCTTCTGGTGAGGGATACCCACCCAAAAGCTGGGTTAACACTTCTTACTGCTATCCAGAGCCCTGCCTCTGGCTGCACATGGGGAGAGAATAAAGCCTGTAACTTGGGAAGGAGACAGTCATAGTATCTGTTTGTAAAGGGTAAGAAAGAACTGGTTGTTGGATGGGTATAAAAAACCCCTTTAACTCCAGCCAGGATGGTCTAATATGTTAGCCAAGCAGTGGTAAAGAGCAAAGCACCACCAGTACAGGGATGCAGGGAGGCTTTTGGGGACACAATTGCTGGTCTTTACCCTCACAGAGCAGCAGTGGTTATCTTAGTGATCAGACTGCAAGGCTGATCTTAATGCCATTTTAAAGAAACCTAAATCATTTTTATGTGCTGTAATAGGAAATAAGAGTGGGAGTGACTGGTGTGATCTCTTGCTGTTCCCTGCAGCTAGTGCAGCTGGTCTTCTTCCATGCTGCTGAGATTAATGTTGATTTGTGTGGAGATGGTGTAACTCTGCTGACACCAGTGGAGTTGCATTTATGAGACTCAAAAGCCTTTAAAAAAAAATAAAAAAAGAGTTTCAGGCTCTGTGTATTGAATGTTTGTCACTGAATGGACCCAGTGAGTGGCTCTTACTCTGACAGATCTTTGTAGGCAGGAAGATACTATACTGCCTGGATTCACTGAGGAATAGTGTTCTGCTTCCCTGCAGTTTACAAATACTGAGAGTCAGCAAATCAGTAATTGTATCTTCAAACTAATATAGTTTTGGGGTGTTTTTTTTCCCCTGCATAACCTTCTGGCACTCTGTAAAAAGATCTGGCACTCTGCATAGGATTAGATGGCTTTGAAGCAGCAGAGCCATCTAGGTGTGAAAACGTTGATTTCCTGTGTCTTGAAATTAACGGTAATCTCTATCTTTCTTTTTCAGAAAACCCCCACAACTCATGCCATGAAGGAGGAGAACTTTCTTCGTCGCAGGTTCTCCCTCTGTCCAGCCTCATCCACCCCTCAGAAGGTCGATCCTCGCAAGCTGACGCGCAATCTGTTCTTCGGGGCCGACAATGACATCTACCCTCTCAGCCCAGGTTGGTTTCTGGTGTGTCAGTGCACAAGGTAGCCTGCCTCAGGTGCCTGACTGCAAGTAGATATTTTAGCATGCTGCCAGGAAACAGAGAAACAAGAATGTGAAAGAGAAAGCTGCTGCAACACAGATAGTACTGGATCCCAGACAGTGCTGCTTCCATGATGCGGTTATTTTTCATTGCCATGGCATTAAGTGGAAATGGAGGGCATGAAAATGGGAAAACTGTAACTGTTTGAGTGCTGCATGGCCTTACATTAAAAAATTACTATAATATTTTCAGGCACATCCACTTCAAGTCACTTGATGCGTTTCACCCTAAGCGAAAAATTTACTTTAAATTTACTGTCCCCATTTGCAGATGTTTAATGGCAGGTTTTCCTGTTCAGATTTAGAGCTCAGGATAAATATTACAAGAGCAAAATTTCTGTAGTTAATATTCTGTAAATATCTACAAGCACTACAAGAACAAGGAATCTTGACAGGTTGCAGTGAATGCCAGACTGGCTTTAAGCATTCTCTTGAAGGAAAAAGAGCTCATTTTATTGTTTCAGAATTTGTTGCTTACAGTAAACATTGAAGCTTTCCCTTGACTGCAGTCTGCAGACAATGCTTCTGTTCTGTTCTGTAAACATTTGCTTCAGGGGGCAGTCTCAAGTTTCTAGAGCTGTCATCTGCAGCTGCCATGTCAGTGCTAAATAGTCAAACCTCATAGCACCGTTGTGAGGTCTCAAAACATAGATATCTGGAGAAAGAGCAGAGCATCTGTCAAAAGGCTTCCCTGCTCATATAGACATAGCACCCAACAGACTCTCTGGGCTTTGCAGATATAGTGCAGAACCAGGTCTGGGTTTCCTGAGCTAATTGTCTTTAAGTGCAAAGGTTTCAAGGGCCTCTGATTTTGCAGGTATTTTGTTTGTGTCTACTTTAAGGCAGTGGGGAGCCTATTTTCAGCAGTGCTGACTAATGCTGGCTGCCACTGAGGCTGCTGGAAGCTCCAACAACCTTTCAGTAATCAAATTGAAAACAATTTAAAATGAGACACCTAAAATCTCATACATTCCAAACCTGGAGGGACTGCTGAACAGCTGACTGCCCGTAAGTACAGTCAGTACAAATAAGTTGCAAATAAATAGCTCACTTCTGCCATCATTGAGACCTGAAGGGCTTCTTTTCCAGCCTGTATTAACTTCCCCTTGCTTTGAGGTGAGGGAGAGCTGTGGCTTAGAAGTTTTCCCAGTTCTTTCTTCAGTTCTTACCAGCATTTTCAATGCTAAAAAAGTTACTGACTCCCTCACAGTGGTATTTCAGTGCTGTAATATTTTAGAAACCAGAGAAAGTTGAGGGTTTCAGTGTGGAGGAGGTGGCTGGAAGAATTTTTCTCTTCCTCAGCTTCTCCCATCACCTTCTTTCTCCTTGGTCCCTGCTGGCAGCCTTTGCTGGGCTCAGCAGAACAAGTGCCTTGAGCCATGATGGATCTTCTGTTCTGCTGCACAGTTCTCCCAGGTAACCTCCAGTACTGGTATCAGTGAGGGCTATAGCCGTCAGTATTGCAGAGGAAGAACATAGGCTAAAGGATTGGTGAAGGAGAGAATATCTCTTTTAAACCAACAGACTTTACTGCTGCAGTCAAGGACTTTCTTGCAGGGAGTCTGGGGTTTTGTCTAGTCTTACTCCTCTTTTTCTCCTTTCATTTCTTTTCCCGTCCCCATGGAGTTGCCTTGTCTCTTTGTTTTCCTCATATTTCCTGCAAGAAGGACCTGTTATTCTTCATGTTCAGCTGCCATTTCTTATGGCAGGCTCTGCTTTCATTGCTTTGCTGCTGCTTCTGCCTTGTTTTCCTCTGAGCCTTGTGTGCTTCTCCCTACCTTCTCCTGTTCCTCTGAACAATGCTGCTGTCACCATAGATAAACCACAGGTCTGTGTCCATAAGCTGCATCCCATATTTCTCTGCTCTCTGTTTTTCTCTGTTGTTTTACATGAGCTTTCAGTTGTTGAGGTTTCTCCAGTGGTCTGTGTTTTGCTGCTTGAGCCCAGCAGGTTTCCTTTATGTGAGCACTGGGCTGATTGTACTGAGTGGGTGCAGCGGGCAGCAAAGCCCAGTGATTTCCTGTCTGGAATTTAGTGGGTTGTGATGTTGCTGGAGCTGCAGGTCTCACTGCACCATCACCAAGGATTCACCCTCCAACAATGAAGATGTGCAAGCAAATATTTCAGAGAAGGGAGTAACAGACTTTACACCTCAGGAGAGTTACACCATGGAGATTCAGTTCAGCAAGAGAATTTATTTTTTTTAAAGGAAACATATGGGAAATGCAGAGGGCACTATCTGAAATAACACTTTGGACTTCTTGCCTTTTGCTTGCATACAAAAGTGCTAATGATTCTTGTAACTGAGATAAAATTGAGTAATATATTTTCTTTTTATAGGGAGCTCACAAATTAGAGAGACGTGAATTCTTTTTCCTTGTTCATTTCTGTCTTTCACTTAGCCATGAGGAGAGAGAACCTTTCTCTATTTTCTATTTCAGAGGATAGGAAATTTATTAGGATAAAAATTTTTACAGAATCTCTCTTTTTGATTAGGCTGCAAGATCACACAGAGTCCTTAAATAAAAATTTAGATTAATTTATCTGCATCCTATGAGATGTTCTTTCATGAATATGGGGATTTTCCTGTAAAGAATACATGGAACTAGATTTCAGGTGTTCACATTGGGTCACGCAGCTGATATTTTCAGCAGAAATGGGGTTTTTTTCAATAGTTTTGTCACACATTAGAGCTTGTATTTCCTCTTGTAGTTTATCAGTCATGCTTGCTATATCATTCTTTATAAAGGGGAAAAGTAAATACACCTGTAGGATTGATGCCCAGCAGAAAGCCAGAGAAAAGGAATGGTTACTGTTCTGAAATGGAACTAAATATTTAGTTCCTCTGTGCATGACAATAATGGATAAAAATAAAGTATCACCAATTCTACTCTCTAGCCACAAGACTGTACTGTTGGCAGTTTTCTTCACTGTGGAGGCTATTTCCATAAGCACTACTGATTCTCTTCCCAAAATGTATTTTATTTGGTGCAGAATATTTGGGCTTCTTTGTGGAGGACCTTTCCTTGTGTGTCTTGATAGCAGCCAGCACTTTAAATAATGAGATTCATCTCTCTTTCTATTGTGGGCATTGTGTTTTCTTAATCAGGGAGATAAGTGTTTCAGCTTCTCTAGCCAGTTCATGTTTAGCTCCTCACGTTTGAATGGTTTCCTATTTGTTTTCTCGAGGTGGCTGTGTCTGTTGTGCTCTGGGTGGAACTCTCACTTTTGGGCTTTCTGTGCACTTAACTGTGTGCGTGGCTTTTTGAGAAACTTCCACATCGTTCCTATGAAGTTTGCTTTCCAAACAAGGGCTGTCCCTCTCCTTTTGCATTGCTGCAGCAGGGCTGCTTGAGACAGACAGCAAAGATAGCTGTCCTCTGAGAAACAGCCTTTCCCTCACAATTTCCAGTAGACTTAATGTGTTTGGCATAAGAAACTAGGAGATGTTGCTTCATGAACACATCTAATGAAGCCTTGGTAATGATACAGTAAGAATGGACAGTTGCATGTTCCTTTTTTTTCCCCCATATTGCTGCTCTGTGAGCAGGATTGTCCAGAACCTCAGGAACAGGGAAAATCTCGTTGTTCAGGTTGCAAATCCTTTTAACTGCTTTACTGAGAGAAGGCAGAAATGTCTCACGTCCAGGCTTTTTGTATGGCTACAAGGGTGGAGTTAAGCTTTCTTTAAAAAATGAGACATAATAAAGAATGGATGTAATTCTGTTGTGCTAATAAACACCATTCCCTTGGAGCAGGCAGCAGCTGATTCCCATTAACTTTACTTGAACTTTTAGACCATATGTTACTTTCCCGTACATGCACAGAAAAAGCTCTTCATGGGAAACAAGTGCAGCAGCTACATGGCTTTATGAGTCTTTTCCATCCTCTGCCTCTTTCAGGGAGAATGAGGATTATAGAGATGAAAATGCCATGAGAGATAGGAAAAGTATGGAGATCTAGGTTCTAATCCATTCATAGCAGTGCTTATGGCCATGTCCCTTATCATGGTAGCACAAAGGCACTGTCAAATCTATGCCCACTGGGGAATCTTTTTTAAATTTTTTTTTCTCCTGCCCACAAACATCAAAATTGTGAGTACATTATTTAGGACTCAGTGTTTCCAGGGGAGGAGTGACAGCTAAGAAAGTAGGTTGAGATATGAGTCCCGTGTTTTGGCATCACTCTTCTGCATGTGTGGGTGGGTCCTTCCTCCGCTCCACTCCTCCACATGAGCAGCACTGTGCTGTCCCTCTTCTCCAGGCCTCCTGTGGCAGCATGGCCTTCTGTGGCTGACTTTTATAACAGTGCTTGGCTTCTTGAATGGCTGCTCTGATAATTCTAGGAGGAATTATGGTTCTGACACATCTACGATAGCTTCTGCTGACTTCAGGAGAATCAGGGTTTTCCCTTGCCGGTTTTGGATTTGGTGGTGTTTTCAAGGCTGGCCCACACAGTATTAGAAACATTTTCAACAGTTCCCGTGTTTGCAGTGTGCTACAAATGGACTGTGTTTCACTGTCTTGGTGGTTCTTTACTGCATCCTGTATTCTGAAGCTCTGATTGCCAGTGGTTCTGAGAAGAAAATGACATTGTAATTGGTTAACAATGACTGTCTTGGCACTAAAAATCTAGTCCCATCAGATTCTATTTTTTGGCTTTCTTTTTTTTTAATAGAAGCTCTATGCTTTCTTTTACTCTAAGGCCATGATTGCATTTGGCCAAAAGAACAGTATTTATCATTATGTTTTATTGCTTGGACTAGGACTACACACTCTTATGCCAGTATATGACGTATGCAAGTTTAGGATATTTGAGTAGTGACTATATATTTCTACAATGACTGGAAAATGCCATAGTACTCATTTACTGCTCGTAAATTTGGAATATTTCTTATTTTAACAAATAACTTGGTCAGAAGACATTGATCTTCTGAAAGTGTGTTGGGTTTCTTATTTTGTTTTACTAATTATGCCTAGATACTCTTCTGTCTTCTGTAACATTTTGTGATCATGGCTATTATATGTCCAACAAAGCGTGCCATCAAGTGCATCAGTGTATAGTTGCCAGATACTGACCAAGGAGGATTGAGCAGCTGCTTATTAACTAAACTGCATTTATTATTTGCCTGAACAAGGCATGGGATATGTAAAGAAAGAACAGACTATGGCAATGTAATTAAAGACTGCATCATAATGCAGACACAGAAGGGAGCTGATTAAGGATGCATAAGCAACCTTATTTCTGTTTCTTTACGGCTTTCAGATGCTGGACTTTGCAACCATCATGCTGGTTTTCCATGGTGTTTTGAGACCTTACTTTTGAGCAGTCTTGTTACCCAAGCATGAGGATTGAGGCTATTTCAAATTCTACACAATCCCTCTCTGGGATCACGGTGTGCTTGCTCTTGCTTGTGATAACTTCCCTTGTGTGCTTGTTAGCAGTAGCCCTTCTCACGCCATGATGAGCCATGGTTTAGCACAGGATTTTGCTGGTTTTGAACCTCATTTTTTTGTTGCAGGAAAAGATGTGGAAGGAAACAGCCCATCGGCACTGAAGGATGAGACACCACAGACTCCAAACTCCATTAGCAAGGTACTTAGGGATAGGGAACCATTCCCAGTCCTGCTTTAATTTCTTCTCAGGATGTCATTAATCATTCTTACCCTTTTTTTAAAAAGTCATTGAGAAAGCTTCTCCCTCTCTTTCTGCAGGAACTGTGTGTGCATATTTTGGGGGGAAGAAAATGAGTGTTTTTGCATGGTTGGGATGACAAGGAAGCCTGCACTTTCCTCTGGCTTGATTTCACCTACCACAGAAGAACCTGGTTTATTTGAGCCTCATTTGGCAGTATAATTAGATGTGAATAACTATGGTTGAAAGGTTGATTTTGTCAGCAAAGGTGTCTCCTGCTGTTCCTGATCAGTAAGGCAGTCATAAATCCTAATTGTTTTGCAAAAAAAACCCTGTAATATTTAGTACAGTGCACAGCATCCGAAACAGTGAGTGGAGAGCCTGGGAGAGAGCCCTGGGAATTGGTGTAACAGGAGAGAAAGACAAACTATCAACATCTCCTGAACACAGCTTTTCCATCCAGTCTGTTAGGGAGAGGTAAAACTGAATCTAAAGTGTCTGGATCTCTTTGCTCAAAACCCGCCTCTAGATCAAGAGTTACAGAGTGCCAGGGTTTGGTTTCCTGTAGAGATGGAATCAACCTTGTAAATACGATCTGGCTTTGAGATTCATGTTCAGCTTTTTTGGCTGCAGCTCCCTAACATGTTTCTGGAGGGTAACTTGAAATAGAAGTGAGACCAGTTAATAAATTTTTAACTAAATTTATTTTAAACTGTGAAGCTATAAAATGCAAGTGGCACCAGCTAAAATGAAAATATAGCACAAAAGAAACAGGTGATTTCTTGTGAGACATGAAAATAATATCTGCATCTTCCAGTACATTTCTCTGTGCTTGCTTGGAGCTTGCAGGTTGTTCTGCTGGGATGCCCTGGCAGAGGGGTCAGCAGAGGGAGATGATGAGGAACTTTGGGAGTATGCAACAAGGACTGGTGTACGTGTCCTCTGCTATTGCTGGAACCTGGCAAGCTGCAAACTGATCTTGGTTTTGCTTTTTCAGGCAGGTTCCTCAAGGAAAATCAGCCTCCCACTTATCCTGGCAGTGGAGAAGCCCAAGGACCAGGTAACTGCAGCCAGGGCTGTGTTTTAAAGCTAGATGTTTTGCATGCCTTACGTGGAGTGGTGTTGAATTTCCCATGACTTAGGAACGTAAAGAAGGACTTTATCTGGACAGCACAACTTAGAGCACCGAAATGGTGTCCAAATCGGAGTTTGATTTCTGACACATAGGATGAATGCAGGAATAGGGATTTATTACCTGATATATTTATTACCTAAATTATAGGTATTTATGAGAGGTTTCTGAGTGAGAGCATGGCTCAGCTGTGTTTTCCCAGCCTCCGGGCCTTCCTTGCTGTTCAGTCTCCTACACCTATGTTTTTGAAAGGAGAAGCACCTGTGGAAGATTTGGGTGCCCACTTTGATTTCTGTCATGCTTTGTGTGCACCTGGTCTCTCCTAGACAGTGTCAAGAACAATTGTTACGAAGAGTTAAGAGGAAATGCACGGCACAAAACAACTGCATCAGATCTGTGAATCAAAAGAAATGGGGCTCTGAACCTGGACATGAGCTTTGCTTTCACTAACCCAAGTTTTTGGCTCTACAATAGTCAAAATTGCTCTAAAACACCAGTGCACTAAGACATGACACCAAATCACTGAACCTCAACTTGCCTACTTATTTGCAGTGTTGCAGGCAGTTGCTTTGGCTGCTGAATGGGCCAGAGCTGAGTGTTTCTTTCCTGTCTGAATATTCTGCTTAAAAGCATGATGTTTGATTCTGAGACTTTCCACATCACTGGACCTGTGCTGTAGCACCTGTTGTTCTCGCTTCACTCTTTTACACCTTGCTGTGTTGTGCAGTACCTTGCTCTCCTCCAGCCAAGTAACCTGCCTTCTGTCATGCTTTGCAATGACAGTAGGGAGTCCTTATTGTGAAACGTGTTGTTACTTAAAAATTCAGGCAGATTGGTGGTCAATTGGTTTAATATGTAATTTTTCACATCCACTCAGCTCTAATGCCATAAAATAAAGCCTTACTGTCAGCTTTCAGAACTGTAAATAGAGATCTGTCATACTATTTCAGTTTAAAACTAAATAGTGATTCCACCTACTTGAACCAAAGGGAGAAGTGTGTTCTAATTGAGTAATATTTAGATTCCTGATAGCAGGGAGGGAATAATTTCTAGAGACTTTACTGTAGGGTGTGCTAGTTTAATTAACAGGTTAAAAAGTAAATGTTCCAGGTTACAGATCCATGCCATGGATATTTGCCCTTCTTTTGGTACAGTGGATGTGAAAAACCTTTTTGGAAATGAGTGTTCTTTCAGCAGCACTATTCTGAGGTACCACAGCACATTAACTGCTTTCACTCAGTAATAAGAAGGAGAAAGGAAAGCCAGCAAAGTGATTCGATCCCTGGAGTGGGGCTTGGGGAACCTCAAACTCCCAACTCTGCCTTGGATTCCCTGCATTACCAAGGCACATTAATTGTGTTTCTGTTTCACATTGTCATCAGTGAGGTGGAAACAGTTCTGCATTTCATTCACCCAGGCCATATCCACATTGCATGATGGAGAAGGCTGCAGGTTGTCCAAGTCAGCAGAGAGAATGTGGCATGAAAACCCTATAAAATGTCTGTGACCTTGAGAGCTGTGAAGACTTTTAACTGCAACCACACTGCCCTGTACTCATGGGTGGGCTGCTCTCTCTGAGATGTGAACACATCCCAGTTGTCCCATCTGTATAGACAGTGAAATATTTGATACTGGAACATTCTTTCAATGTGTTTGTGTGGTTCTTGGCACTATATATATATTTGTAATTTTAGCTGTGGCTTCTTGACCCACATTTTATTGGAACATATTTAAGGTACAGTTTAGCTACATACTATGTTTGTATGTATGGTAAGTTTCTGCAGCACATTTTCTCCTATTTAATTTTCTAAGTGGAGTCTTTTTCTTCTCCTTTTTCAAAGGGAAAAAAATATTAGCTTACTTATTTCAGATTGTTTCTCATATTAGTTTCTCTCTGGTTTAGAGCCCTTTATCCTTGTTTTCTGGGATGAGGGCTCATAGCTGGGGTGTGAAAGTATCACCAAACTGTCTCTAAACCTCAAGCTTGTCTCTGCAACCAGGTAGTACAGTTAGCACACACCTGATAGTGACAAGAGGTGCCTTTCTTTAGCTTTGTGCCTCATTTGATACTGTTAGGTGCTCTGAGGCACCATTTATTGCAGTATGCAGTGCTGCATGTTCTCTTTCTTTCTTTCCTGTGCTTACCTATTAATTCTACTGGCTAGAGGGCAGCTGGAATCTCTTGTTATGCATGCCGGGCCACAAAGAATTGAGCTGTATTTTAAGGGATAGTCAGAAAAATCCTGAAGCTCAGTGGTACTTCACTGTTTCCATTCACTTGCTAATGCTGCAAGGTGGTCTATGAAATTGTAGGAGTGCAGCTGTTTGGATGCACAGTGTGATGTATTGGAAGGCAAAGCATTGTGGAAGAGTTTTTCCACATGCCCAAATGGTTCATGTCTTTATTGTGTGATTTGTTATCTGAAATATGAATATAACTGACTGCTAGAAATTTATTTTAGCGGCACAGTGGTTTGAAACTGCACATACTGATCACTTGAGATTTAAGCTACAGTTCCCATACTATCTCAAGCTCACCCTGCTTGATCTATGAATCATGCTCCTGACCTCTGAGGTAATTCCAGTCATGGTTACACTCGAGACTAACATAGAAGATCATTCACAAATGTGGCAATTTACAAGGGTACCTTTTCCTCTGTTCTTCCTTAGCCAGCAAACCAAGGAATTGTTTGGCAGACAGATCCAGATATGGCAGGAATCACCTTGGAGAGACTCAGGAGTGAAACATCCTCTGTGTGTGTGTTAAGCAAAGCTTAATGAGAGATTCTGGCCCTTCCAGGTGGTGGCTCTGCTGAACTGAACCTTTGCTGTCTTTTCTTTGCCATACTTCATGCTCTCCATGTTGTGGATGGAATTATTTAGGAGCCAGTTATCTCTTATGAACACGTACACTCAGTTCCTGTGCCCCGGCTCAGCAAGTTTGCTTCTTCAATTCCACATGCAGCACTTTAGGGTAGTCACAGTTGTGCACAGAAGGCTTTGCAGGTGATTTCAGCTGAGCAGAGGTGTAGCCTTGACTATCCTGGGAAAATCAGGTTGAAGAGGGGTGGGATTTTGCATATGAAGTGAAAAACATGCAGCATCCCTGACTTGTACATACAAGCCATGTAAACACCCAGGTGCCTTACAGAGGTGAATGCAGGCAGTAGTAACTCAAAGTTGATAACTTTGGGTAAGCCACACCAGTGCAAACACGTCAGCATAGGTCACTTCTGATTACAATTCCTTGGTCTAGTATTTCCGATGAGGAAATGGAGGTGCTGAAATTGAAGTTATTTATTAAACAATTTAGCAAAACTGCAGGTCCAATTGTATGTCATTGCTCATTTTGTTTGTTTAAACACAGCCTAGGGGCAAAAGCTGTGCCTATAGCTGGAGGGGAAATCCAAACTGCTTCAGCATTCTGCTGGCACTAAGTCTATGACAGTCATATGAAACAGCATCTTTCTCAGTGTCCAACTTCCATCTCGCCTCAAATGTTCTTTAGATATTCTGACCTTGCAGAACGAACTTCCCATGCAAGGCACACTTAAATGATCAAACAGAAATCCTGTGAGGTCAGTGAGTTTTTCTTTGTTTACTGTAATTTGATGCAATGGAGCCAAGGATTCCACTAAACTCTGGTATAACTTGATATTTGAAGTTGCTTGGATGGCTGAATTTCACCAGTTATTTTCCCCAGATGCTGCTGTCATGTCAACTGTTTATTTGTACAGGCTTTTCAGTTTGTGCTAATCATTGTGCTATTTCAGAGTTGTAAACACAGTCCCTGTGTCTTTGTAACATAATTTTGTTGAGTTTTTTTCCACCTGGAAAGTTTTAGTTGAAGATTATTCAGCTTGCTGTAAAGGAGCATATCAGTTGAAGGGTAATGTTTTCTACTGCAAAGGTTGTTTGTCAGTGAGAATAGTTTCATTGACTCTACTGTGCTTTGGATGAGCTGTTAATTCACAGCAAAAGTAAAAAGTTTTCAAAAAGAACTGCTTATAAAACCAAAATTGCTTACATTTTGTTGAGATATCTGTGAATATTCACATGAATAACAAGGAGTTTCTCAGTTGTAATGTCAAACCCAGCTTTTCCACAGTTTGTATACTACTTAAACAACTTTTCTTTCATTTCTTTTATTTCTGTGTAATCACGATTTGTAGCAATTATATGAGGAAAAGATACTGGAGAAATTACATCTGACCAAGGACATGTCACTGATTTTGTGAAGCATAACTTATGACCCCAGCTCCTTTTGTTCTGCCTTCAAATTCCCATGTGATCTTGTCTTTCTCTCTCTTGGATGCAAAGAAGACGAAAGGGCAACTTGTAAGCTGTCACTGCTGTTACCATGCAGAGCAGATCTTGAGAATGACTTTATTGAAATGTTTCTGATTTAGAATGGTTCTGGCTGTTGTCCTAGGCACGGCTGGCATGCTGATGGGCTGGCATCTCCCACACCAGCGCTGATCACAGGCTGCTTTTTTGTGAAATTATTTGGTTCCTCTTGGAAATGAAGTCACCAAAAATGACACTGGATCAGAATAGCACTATTGTGAAGACTCTGCATGCTCTCTTACAAAGCCTAGCAGAAATGTTAGGGTATTGTGATGACTGCTAACAATCAACAGTGAATCTTCAGAGTTCTATGACTGAGATGAAAGGGAACAGAAACTTAACTGGGATGAAAAGTATGTTTTTGAGTACAGTACAGCCCATTGTCAGCAGCGAGGTCATCACTCAGTCCTGAAAAGGACAGGTTTGATTAGAGAACTGAAAAGGGACAACAGTTTCTTCTTCCTGCAAATGCTGCAGCATGCTCTGGAGAAAGTTTTTGGCAGATTAGCAGACTTCTCTTTTTATGGGAACCAGTATGTGGTTACTGCTTTCTTATTAGAATACTCCAGTGGGCTTTTTCTTTCTTTAAAAAGGGCAAAAATTCCTTACTCTCCCATTGTACAAAGTCTCATCTGTGGCCAATATTGTTCACATGCTGCTGCAGAGAACAGGGACCAAATTCTGATACCTTGCACAAGCATTATCCCAGTGTCCTTGGAAGGAGTGCAGTGATGACAAATGGCTTCTCTTAGTTTTCTGCCAGGCTGAGAAAGGTAGAGCAGTAGAAAGACATCATTAAGTGCTCTCAATGTGTCTTAGCAATGCGAGACCCTGCTGTGTCTTGGGAATCTTTAGAGCTGATGGCCCAAATTTACTGAATCTTACGTATGCTGCAAGGTACAATCAAAACCATTAAGATAGATTAATGCAAAAATATGAAATCATATTCTTGCAAGTCACTTAGCAGGTTAAACCTAGGGGAACTGCCATTACTATCAGCAGCATGGGGACCTGTGGTATGCTGTCCTAGGGACTTAGATCTCCTGTGAAAAAGCAGGAACTTTAAACCCGGAAATACAATGCTTTTTGCCCAGTAGAGCTGGAGATCACCAGTTTCCTTGCCAGCAAACTGCTGTTTAGGATCAGTGATGCTGCATCGTCATATGCATAACAAGAGAAAGTAGAGGAGGAGAGGCAATCAGACTGCCTCGTTAAAATCCTACTGGGGAACTGTCAAAAGTTGCAGGTCAGACACATCTGGAAGCTTGTCCATGGCTCCTAGTTAAAACCATAGCTTATTTATACTAACATTTTCTGTCTCTTCATAAAGCATTTTGCAACCATCTCGGGAAGCTGTGGTATTGGTCACACAGCTGGTAGGCACATCACAGTTTTTGGGACATAGAAGCACAGAAACTTACTTTCCCATGCCTAGAAATTCGTCAGTGAGTACCTATGCTACTGCTTCTTTCTCATCCACTCTCGTCCCTGTGGCCATGTTTCCCCTTACAGGCCAGGTTCACAGATTCAGCATGTCCAGGTGTAGCCCAAACCTGGGGGAGGGAGTGCTTGAAGGAAGCAGCACAGTGGGTCAGGAGCCACTGCAGCATCCTCCAAAGCTCTTCAAAGAGCTGCTTTAACTAAGTAAAGGACCAGTTTGAAATGGTTTCAGACAAGTTCCACTGTATTTATTGAGCTCCTAAAGGCTGTGGTGGTGTCAGGGGAGATTATCTCTGCTGTTGTGTGCTGTGGTTTGATGGTGTGCACAGCAGTATTGGCTGGAATTGGGCACCGATGTCCTTGGTCATAGAGTCAGCTCTCCCAGAGAGTCAGAATCAGTGTCTGTCTTTGTGAACATCCCAGGTTTGAATTCTTGTGCTTGTTCAACTCTATTTTTAGTATGACCCAGAGAGACTCCAAGGAGGAGGCAGGTGGGGCTGGTGGAGCAGTGCTTCTGTCTGTGTCTAGGCTCAGGTGTGCTGTGGTTGTTGGAAGCCTTTCTGAGTTCAGCTGCAAGTAAATCTCCCGAATCCAAGTAAGCTTAGGGGCCAAAATTTCATTCTTTATACGTTGAGGTGTAATTTTCTATATAACAAGCAACTGTAACTTGTTTTAATTAGTGAAGCAAAAAGCGTTCTTTATATCCTGATGCCTTGCAGGCATCTGAGCAGTATTTCCTAGAATCCTGTGTACATCTGTGCTTTTTCTGCCTCTCACACTGGCTAATGAGAACTAGTACGCAGTGTTTCTCTCTGTCTGATCTCTCAGGCTGGAGGGAGTGAAATTACTAACAAACAATTGGCTCATAGTTGTGTCTCAAGGACAGGACATTCTTCCTGCTAATTGGGAGAAAGGGGTAGAATTATTTTGACCGATTTCAGAGGACACACATCTCAAATCATGAAAGCATAATCTCCGAATAATTCTGAAGGATTCTTGCTCAGAGTAATTTCAGCACTTGAAAATGTTTCTTTACAGAGAAAGGCTTATAGCTTATCTCCCAAATGTCTACTACTGCCCTTTGAAACATGACAAAGACCCTGTGGGCACAACTCTCTGCTTAGACATCACATCTGTGCAATGGTCCCCACCATAAACCTTGTGTTTTTACAGTAAAGTCTAAAGCACAAAACATGAATCAGAGGCTGCATTGCAGGCAGAGGAGGCAGGCTTAGCTTTTTGTGAAAACAAAACTGGTAAACACTGAATAGTTTTCAGGAGTCCATGAGGCAGCATTTTCTTTGAGTGGATCCAAGTTGACTTGTAAGCTAAACAGTCAGATCCCGGCTGCCACTGGCCTTTGTGTGTCATCACAGAGTTTCCATTTCTCTGTTTTTAAAGTATCATGTGTAGTTTTGGTTTTAGTGAAAAAGTACTACAAGGGAACGTAAGAACAAGTAATAAATTCTACAGTGACTGTGGTTCTGTTGCAAATTACACCTTCTCCCCCTGAGTTCTAATTCTGCATCATCCACAAGGAGTTTTGATCAGTTGAGCAGGCATCCTTCTCTCCCATTTTTGCTCCTGCCCCAGTCTCCAAGGCATAGTTGATGGCTTGTTTGCTGTGATCTCGTCATGCATTTCTGTGTTTTTCTCTGAGTCACATGAAAAGGACTGATCTGGCTGTCATTAAACATTTCCCTGCTCATGCTAATGTACAGCATCGTTTGTGGCTGTAGTAGCCCGAGAGATTTCTGTCACTGGGAGGAAGAAAAGAAGCGGGTTTCTCAAAACTGGAGGTTCTGCAAAATTACGACATCAGTTTGTGACATAAAGGAGAGAAATTCTGAGAGCCCAGTGGGTTTGTTTCACATCATACCAGTGAATGGGAAACATATTTGATATACTTTTTTCCTTAGTACGGCTCATTTTTGTGTCACACTCATTAAACCAAGGTGGCTGAGGGCTGAGCTTTTCTTACAAAACTGTCATGTGTGAGTGGGAGAGACAGTGCCTGCCCCAAAAGATGCCTCACTCCACAGTCTGAATGCATCAGACGCATGAAAGGTTGGAAGAAAGAGAGGTACAGAGAGAGAAAGTAACTTCCCCAAAGTCACATTAAAAGCAGCAGAGTCCAGAGTGTACCATAATTCTTTCGCCACTAACCTTGCCCAGGTTTTGTACAATTTGCTGATAGAACCGTTCCATGTGGGGGTCCTCACTGTGAGCTAGGCTCTGGAGAGCTGCACTTTGTAAGCATCCTTTATTTTGGTAACAGTAATGTTGTCATTATGCCTCATGAAAGTAAAGCATTTCTGCATCCCATCAGCACAGTCATGAGATCAGTCTGTAGTTTCTGGACGTGAATTTCAATAGCACTGACACAACCAAACGTGATTGGAAGTGACTCTGTGTATTTTCTGTTTCACTTTGCAAGGCCAAGATGAAGGTGATTTCCTGTATTATCTGCAACATGATTAGGTCATTTCTTGCCCACCCATGTTTTTGGACATTTCAGTCAGTGCAATAGTCAATGCCAGTATCAAGTGTAGTTCTGAAAAATCTATAGCAAATTCCCCATAAATTTTATTCTAGTAATTGACATGCTCTCAGATCTGAACAGAGTTGGGCAATTTTCAAAATTAGAAATAATTTTTTTTTTGCTTTCTGTTTTGTTTTATTGTTTTGTTGGGTTTTTTGTTTATTTTTTTTAACCAAGATTAATATCTGCATGGGAGAAATACAAAGAAAATTTGTTGGGGAATTTTCCAACCAGCCATGGGTATAAAAAGGAAGTTTGGACTGTACTGTAGATACTCATTTTGTGCACCTGCTTAGTGTTCCACTGCTGAAGTCCACAATCAACTCGCTCAGGGATTCCTGAAAGTTTATAAACAACACTTTATCAGAGCATAACTTGAACATCTTCATGTTAACACATTATTTTTTTCTTCTCTCCCTTTTTTTTTTTTTTTTTTTTTTAGAGTGAATATAAGCTTTGCAATGGGTCTGACAAAGAGTGTGTGTCTCCCACAGCCAAATTCATGAAGAAGGAGACACTCAAGGTATGTGCAAAGCAGCCAGGTCACCATCAGCTGACTTGCTTTTAAAAAGCAAGTGGTACCTTCCAAACGAACCATTGGAAACAAGTCAGAGGCATTTCCCAAGACCCAGAGAAGCCTCTGAATCTTCTAGGAGTCATTATAGGCCAAGGACATTTACAGGCTTTATACACAGGATTAGATGATACACTGCAAGCAGAACAGATCAGTGTAATCATTTCACTGTGTTTGTATGTTCTGGAGCCATTAGGCACCTCAAGAGGATTGTAATCCTTCACTGCTCTTTTTTGAACAGACTTGCCTAGGCAATCTGAGCAAATTGTATCTTGAACTTATTTGTCTACCAAACCAAAAGTATAAATGAATGAAATTAGATTTAGTTTCTTGAATTTGAGGAGTGAGGAAGACTGGGTATCCAGTCTCTTTCCATTTCCCTCAAAGAAAAGACAAACTAGGCTGTGTTTAATTTCAGGAGCAAAGAAAATGCCTGTTGTCGCGTTATGTTTTTATTCTTCCTTGTACTCATTTCAGGGGAACCTGTGCTGGGTAAAGTTCTTGCTGTGCTATACATAACTGTCCTTAATGCATTATGTTCCTTCCTCCCCAAAAGAGGCCATGATTACATCTACTGTATTTTCTCTCTTCTCAACCAGGTACAAAAAAAAAATTACAGACAGGAGAAGAAAAGAGCTACCAAACAGCTCTTCAGTGCTCTGAAGGATCCCAGTGTTGTGATCACAGCAGACTGGCTGAAGGTATTTGATACATTTCTTCTGAGGCTGTGGGAAAAAATAAGTGAGATATGAAGTAGTTGATGTGTCTGAGATGTATGCACTAGCACTTTTTTAAGTGAAAGAAGACCAAATAGTTTTCACATTCAACTCAAGCTTTATTTAAATAACTGATATAAAAGTGGAACTGTGGGTATTTACTTTCTACCTTGACTCAATGGGTCTATTCCATGTCCTTAAGCAGCAACAAGGACTCAAAAAGGGCATAGTACAAAGGGCAGTGGTGATGTTTCTCTGTTTGCTCCTCTCTGAAAGACTCTGTTGACCTCTTCCCATAAATGTGGTTTTGTACTGAAGAGGGAGTAGACTGAGTAACAGCCTGAAAATGGGCAGATACAGCTTGTTCTATCGAAAATTGGATTTTCTGTTGTCACAGCACAGAATGAAACATATTGTACCTGGTGACAACTGCAATTTCTCCTTGTGCACAGACTCAGTTAGTGACAGCTTTGCATTGAAGTCCTGAAACTTCTGTGTGGCAAAGTAAATCTGAATTGACATTGAGAGATGAGCACTGGTTTTCTCCTCCTTTGGGGCTGTTTAGTTTTCTCAAATATTAATGAATTGGTTGAACCTTTTGTGTTAGCAAAACCTAATTTCCAAACATTACCAAACGCATAAGAAAAATAAAGTAACTTATGGATCTCTTGCAACAATACAGTTGCATTTGGTTAGCAGTAAAAACCTTCAACATTGTTCTGTAGTTATTAGAGGTCCGAAAAGTGACATTATTGTTCATTTGAGAAGTTAGATTGGCAGCAAAGTCTTCTCGTAGTGTTTACTGATAATGAAAAAGAAATATTGAGACTTTCACAAACACTAAATACCTGTTGCCCGTTTGCTGTGGCTGCAAATTTCTGGTGAGCTGCAAATAATGCTGTGCCACAAAAATGGAACACAGAAAAGACTTAAGGTATGGCCTATGCACACTGAAGGCAGAAAGACCTTAGGCAAAATCTAAGCTTACTGAGAAACTTCTCCATTCTTAAAGCTGTTATCTTTAATACACTCTTATCAGATTTAATGTCTTCTGTACAAGAGAGAGCTGCATTGAGCTTGACAGAGAAGTAAACCATCTGGAGACAGTACTTTTTAAAATGGGGTATTTGACAAAACCCATTAATAGAAGTGTTCTGCAGATCACTATTAAAATGACTTGTAAGTCAAGTTAGACTAGCTATAACATTTTTATATGCAATGTTCTCATTAGCATGTCTCCGTGATTATCAACACATCCCTCTCACATGGGCCAGCAGTGCTGATTGCCTAAAAAATTAATCAAGCTGCTAACACTGAGCTAGCAATAAAAATAGTAAGAATACTAAGCCAGTAATAAAACTATGAAGACAAGATTCTGAAAACCAGATTTCTAAGTTCTAAAATTTTGCTCTGAGGTCCCTAGGACTGTTCAGGGAGCACTATGTATTTTCCTTAGGAAATGTATCGTGGTGCAGCCTCAGAGTAGACATACTGGAAATACTGTATAAATGCTGAATAAATGCTGGGTTTCTTCCAAGGAACAATGTAGGTGCAACTTTTTTTATTCCTCCAGATTCGTGGGACTCTGAAGAGCTGGACCAAACTCTGGTGTGTCCTGAAACCAGGAGTGCTGCTCATTTATAAGACGCCAAAGATCGGACAGTGGGTTGGGACAATCCTGCTCCATTCTTGTGAGCTGATTGAGAGACCCTCCAAAAAGGATGGCTTCTGCTTTAAACTGTTCCATCCTTTGGATCAATCCATCTGGGCTGTAAAGGTAACAATCCTGATGAGTCAAACAACCTCTTCTTGGTCACCAAAGTTTCTGAGCACTGGTATTGCCTAACATTGATATTATTCAGTTATTCAGTTGCTGTTAGCAGTGGTGAATTGACTACATCAAAAAGATTAAAGATACCAAAGCTTGCTCATTGAATCACATCAAAGAGACATAGTCCTTGTGATTAGTTCCACAGATGTATCATTCTCAGTGTACAGATGCCTGCATAGACTGAGGAAAAAGGAAATGTACTAGTGCAGGAGAAGAAGTTCAATACCTAGAAGCTATATCAAGCCATGGCCTACATCTTTAAAAGGAGTTGACCATCGACACAGTTAACTTAAGTCCCCAAAACAAGGGTAGATCAAGCACCAAGCGCTTCACACAATACTGGGAGACAGTTGGCAAAGTGACAAAAAAGCAGGTTTATAATTTGACTTCTTTTTTTTCTATCCCTGAGGTTTGGATTTGTTTGCAATGGACTTGGAACTCAGTGTTCAGCTCAAGCCTTGACTGTTGCACAAAAGTGTGACTTGAGATTGCCTCTTCTTTGATATGGAAATAGCAGGATTTTCTCCACTTCATTTTGAGTTATTCTTCAGGTTGAGACAATCCCTTCCTACACACAGCGGCTCCTGCAGTGACCTCTAGATCTCCCTGTAACAAAAATGATTAATAGTTTTTCACACTTCTTGAAATAACTCCCTGCAAATCTTAAAGAGGTGTATTCCTTTTTCTTCTTTCCTTTAAAAGTAGGCAAAAAAAGAAAAAAAAAATGTCATGCCTATGAGCAAAGAGGAAGATCCCAGTACCTCCTGAGAGGCACTGTGAGACACATCTTTTGGATACCCTGAAGACAAAATTTGTATTTGTTTCCCTGTCAAAAACAGTGACAAAAACAGAGTTATTGCAGACATAAATTCTCTAGGAGACATCACAAGTGTAAATAAGGCATTATGAGCTGATGCCTTGCTTTCAAGGTGGTCAGCAGAGAAAATGGAAATGTAAAGACTCACGAGAGAGCAGTGAAAGCACTTGTCATGGCATCAGAAGTTCTAACAAAAGGGAGAAGCCCTGTAGGAGCAGATCAAGCAGACACACTCCTGCTCATCCGTGCAGTTAATTGAACAGTTTTAAACACAGCTATACAGTCACTATAAAAAGCCTTTCCATTTTAATAAGGTAGCAGGAGAGAATTAAAATTAACCTTAGCAACCAGGGGTGAGAGCTGAAGATTTCTGCCAGCAGCTCAGCTCTGATTCGTGCCTAAATGCATTGCTTTTCCTTAATGTACCTAAGGTTTCATTGCTACCTTGCTTCTTACTCAGTTTTGAGGGTTTTGATGCTTTTTCAATTCAGAACATGCATCCAAGAAGGTTGTTGATGGTTTACTGTCTGTCAACAAAAACATTCCTTGTGATTTGACAGGTCAACTGAATTCTTCTGAGAAGCGCAGTCAGAGGTAGGTAGTGAAAAATAGAATCTAAAGTGCAGTCAGATGCTGAAAGGCAGAGTTGCTGACAGATCTAAAGTGTGGCACTAGGATGTCCTTCCTTTGATATGAAGCATCCCAAAGAAAGAGGAGATTTTATCAATATGTATATGCATTTAAATATGTATATCTAATTCTTGTGTCTCTTGAGAAAGCGTATGATAGAAATAAGAATTCGTATATTAAATGTGAAGGGAATATGTGTCTGAAAATGTTTGTGTACTAGAGGAAGTCCAAAGAGGTTTAAATTTTAAAGTCAGAGTAATATTCTGCGTCTCTTGAGACACATTTAGAAAGCCACATTTGAGCTGCATAGCAGGATACTCCCTGAAACCTGAGTTCAGCATGGATTGTTGTATGTGACAGATGCTTTCAGCCATGAGGTAAACACCAAAATTCACATCAGGAAGAAATCCACCAGTGAGCTGCTTGATGTCAAAGAGGCTGTCTGCACTCTGTCAACAGTTTAAGGCTGAAACTGCTAAAAATAGTGTTCTATTTTATGTCGTTTCACAGCCTCTTTTTAAGGCAGCTGGAGCAGAATTGACTGATCTACACTGGTTGTGTATAACTATGCAAATAAAGTCTGTTTCTCATGAAATATAGATTCATGCAAGCTTAAGCAAAAGGTCCAAGTTACTGTCCATCACAAGAGAAATAAGATCTGGATGAAGACCTTTCACTCTTGGCTAAAATGGCTTGTGAAATTTTCAGGGATTATCCAGACTAGAGTTGATGGTCCAGCTTTCACTCTCCTCGGTGGATTTGCGGTTTACTCAGGGCAGTTACTGAATACCCTTTGTACGTATTGGCCTGGGTGCCCAGCAGATGTTTAGAGCTAACTCTGGGGTTCAGCCCTGGAACAAATGTCTGGCTCAGGCACTGCCATAGACCTTTATGGTACTACTAGCCAAATAAATTCGATGTGCAGACATTTAACTTCAGTTAGAACAGAGTGAGATTTTGGGGAACCTTTCAAGGTAAGATGTAAGGCCATGGCTTACAGTTGAAAGCTAAATATATGCACCAGGGAAGTGTTTTTCCTTTAAAGCTCTCTGGGGTCTAGAGCTATCTTAGCAGAATATTGCTGAGGGAAAGAGTTCTTTATTCTGCACTGCTTCCCTGGCTTTTTGAGAATTTCAGCCGGAAACTCCTTTGCAGTGCACATGGATTAGACCTTTAATCTATTTGTTCCGTCCAGGCCTTTGTAAACCCAAGGCCAGAACCATCAAGGTTCCAAAATCAGGCAGCAGTGCAAGCAGCAGTAAGAAAAACTTCCCCCACACACTCCAAGTGCTGCTGCAGAGGCACTTTGACCAGTGTGTGAAGGCAGTGTGATCCCACACTGCTCCTGGGAAGAGACATTTTGCTGAGATGGCTGCAGGAGACTGGGGAATGCCAACCTAGCAATTCATGTGAGGGTGTGGGTGTCTGTCCTCTTGCTTCACAGAGGGACTGTAGGGCTATCAGCTGGCAGGGTTTGCCTGCCTGTCCCAGAAAGTGTCCTAGAATAGGTTATATTTCCCTTCAGGCTTGCTCAGAAGCAGGCTGAACAGTGTGATGTAGGAAGCCTTTCATTATCTGCAGCCTGTTCTGACATTTATTTAGAGCAATAAGTAAGTTGGGGTCAGACCCACTGCATCTAGGAAAATGTATAATTTAAATTTTGTTGATTTTAAGCATTTGAGTCATTCCTTTAAAGAAAAAGTTCTAGTAATGGTCTTGCACTGCTGCTTTTCTAGTTGTTATTCCATTCCAGAACACAACAGTTCCATCTTCATTCTTGTGGTTATCCACAATACTGTTAAGGAGATTTCCCCCCCTCTTTTTAAAGCATTGTTTCATCATCTCTGAGATGTCTTGTCATACTATCCAAAACTGTCAGTCCTCTCTTATTTTTCAAAGCCCAGTCACCTCCTATTTCATAATGCCTTTTGAGTCTCAAATCAGATGCAAAGATAGGAATGATCTTAAGGTTGTACTTTCTTAATTGTACTGCACAGGGGCTGCAGCTGGGCTCTGGGTGCTGCTGCAGCTGGGACAACACTTCTAGTAAGAGATAGTCATTGGCATGGTGCTCAAAGGCTGAGAAACAGAAAGCATCATTGTCTTTACTGGGCAGATACAGAACATATAATGTGCAGATGCTGGTTTTATTTTTATGGCCTCCTCTCTTTTTTTTTTCTGTTGGAAATGGCCCCCTCCATGCATCAGCATGCCTTACTACTGAATATGTTTCCTTGACAGAGTGATCTGGCTGCTTTTTGAGTTGCCTCAATGCCTAAATGCCTGTTAGAATCTTATGTTATCCCTTCCTTCCCATGTCCCCCCCCCCCTTTTTTTTTTGTTTTTAAAATACTGTCTCTGTGTAACTGTTGTGGAGTTTTTCCTCAAACACAGCAAATATCCACCTCTGCACTAAAAACGCAAGTAATGGTGTTATCAATAGTTCTCCAACACCCTGCTCAGCTGCAAGCAACTGAAAGGAAAAATGCCACAGGGAATGATGCCTGATTGCATTAATGTCGCTAGTAATGTCTTAAGCTGCTCTGCTCTGGTTTACAAATCAAATCTCAGTTTTGCCAGTCCTGACTATTAAGCCTTTAAACAGTCTTAATTTTATGAACCTCTTGTGGGAGAGGGGAGGGGAAAAAGAAAGTGAGTAAGAAGAATCCCAGTTTCTCCTGGCAGCAGAGGAACCCCACAGATGTGAAGGCAAAAAGCTTGACTGGAGACTGTTGTCTTCTCAACACTTCATCTCCATACACTCGGATACAATTTGATGCTTTTCCTACTTTAAAATCTGTCCAAATTTTGGTTTTCTGAGTGTAACTTAAAAACAAAAACCCAACTAAAACCACTATTTAACTGTGAGGCACTTGTGTACAGGAGTAGTTTTCAGTAGCGGTTACAGTTCCATACTTATCAACTGGGAGGGAGAAATCCTTTCAAGGAATATGGTTGGATATAAAGGCCCATGAAAGGGAGGAGAATAATAGTCAAACTGCAAAAATCTGCCTGCAGATTTTCAGCATTGTGTGGTATTCTCTAGAAAGTCAAGGAAATCTGTGTTGGAGCATCCTGGAGAAAATCTCTTGCTCCCCCCTGCAGGTGACATAGTAGTCATGCGAGTATTGGTAATGTTTTCTGCCCTGACATAACGTCCGCATATTTGAAAAAGGGTCTGCTTTTCTGTTATTTCTTACAAAGTGAGGAAGAGAAGAAGCTGGAGTAGGCTAGGTCACTTTTTTAAATTTGAAAATTCACTGGAGGAGGAGGAGGGATTTCTATTTATTTCTGTCAAGTTATGGCACAAAGTCCATACCATGAAGAATATGAAGCTGTCATCACTGTATACAGGACCTGCTTTTTCTTAGCATCTTCTGGAGTTCAGAAGAGAAGGAAACAATGAGGAGATCAAGGAGGGAGCCTGTGGTTCTGCTCAAAGAAGTATCTCATCCAGGATGGACTCTGCTTCCCTGGGCATCATTTCTGGAGGGTCATGCTGAAAACATGGTAGCAGGATGCTTACAAGACACTTTTTTTTTGCCACGGCTTCTAAACTAAAGGCAGCACAAAATGAGGAAAGCCTGAAGTTGCTGTCACCCAGGCACCACAGCATAAGGGTTCTCTGGATTTAAAGATGAAGGACTACAACCCAGTAGAATGTGCTCATGCTGGGGGACCTTTGGTCCTCAATCTGTGGTTTTCCCTGCTTCACCTTTCCCACAGACTCAGAATGGAGTTTCCCCTTTGTTTACTTCCAGGAGAGCTGCTGTTGCCTGTCTGCTGGAGGCACTCACAGCCCAAGGTGTGGCTCTGCTGCCTTTGAGGTGGCATGTGAAGGGCGTTTCACTGTGAGTGTGTCTGGCTGCAAGCAGACTCCACGTGCCCCTCATGGAGCAATTCCTTCTGGTGTTGCACAGAGGTTTGACTGCTTTTGTCCCAAGTGACAGCAATAAGATCTTTCCACTCCTGCATATCAGAATAAACATAGCAGATTTTGGGCTGAGCAGAGGTTAGACCAAGCCCCATTTTCATAGGAGCTCATTACTGCGTTGGAGCTGCAGAAGCAATTACCATGATTACTAATGAGTCTCTCCAAATTACTCCATCTGCTTCTGCCTTCTTTCCTATCACAAACATGCACACTCTGCCTGGAAAGGGTGGGAAGACATTGAACAGTCCATTGCAGCTTCCATGCCTTACGTCTTTCTGTCTCTGTGCATTTCCAGGGCCCAAAGGGAGAAAATGTTGGTTCGATCACTCAGCCTCTTCCTAGCAGCTACTTGATTTTCAGAGCAGCCTCCGAATCAGATGGTAAGTTTGGAGATTTGTTTGCTTTCTCCAGATAGCATACTTCCTGCCAGTTAAGAAAATAGGTTGTTAAAAGTGTATAAAGGAAAAAATGATGGGTCACCCAGCTTGAAATGCTGCTCTTAGCAATGGTCAGAATTAGGTCAAGCAGGCTTCTGGTGCATTTCACTGCCCTCACTGAACAGCCACCTCTCTGGCCATGTGTATGGAAGAAAGACCTAGACTTCTAATTGGGGAAAGCCACTAAGTCAATATAAACTCGGGGATGGAAGGGGTCAGTCCCAAAACTGATATGGAAAGGGCTCTGTGTCCTCAGTTCAGCAGAGACTTCATTGTCTTATCTACCTACATCTTACTCGAGGGAGGGATCTGTTAGAGGAAACTGGCATGGTAATATTGAAGAGCTGTCTGTAGATGTCTTTCAGCCACCTGAATTTTGCTGTGAACTATTTGTGCTGTAGTTTGCAGTATAGCAGGCCCAGATGCTGGTGACTCCACATGTAAAATACCGTTCTGGGAATTTGCAAAATTATGGAAGGTAAATTTAGGTCAGTGTATAACAGACATGCCAGCTTGCTATGTGAAAATCTCTGTAAATTACTTCAGCGGACCTAAAATATCAGTGATTTGTAAGTAGTTAAGAAGATTAAAACCATGTTTTCATTCCATTTGACCTTCAAACTATTCTAAATTTTTTTTCATAGCAAATTAACCCAGGCTGTTCATTTTACAGATATTTTTCACCTACCCCACCAAGGAAGGCTCATCTATCCCATATGCTCCTTTGGGTCTCTCTAGAGTAACTATAGGGACATAAGGACTTCTTATGGAGCAAAATGGACTTTGAAAGTAGTGTCCTTCTGCTTCAGTGATTAGGTTTTACATTTTCCTAATGGATGGAAATGACACAATGCAAATGCACCTTTGATATGACACTTAGAATAGGAGGAAACCTTCCTTTATTGCAGACTTCTGTGCTATTTTCCTCCTGAAGTGAAAAGAGGACAGTTCATGGTGAGGGACACCATCTTGACACTGAAACCTGCTCACAGATATCAGTGCAGTGAAACTATATGAAAAGAAGCAAAATTTATATAGACCCATAGAAACACATCTATTTCCTAAAATATTATGCTTTTGTAGCTTATTTGTGTAAAGGAATGCAGGATTCTAACCTGGCTCCAAGTATCACCTGCCTAGAAAGAAATAGATTGATGCAATAGTCTTTTGTAGGAAAAATAGACTGTAGGGTAGAGCTGCTAAATTAGAGGCATTTCAAGCCTTGGTTATACACAGAGATCACAGAAGAGGTCTACAGAGCAGTCCCACAGACTTCTTAGGCAACGCTATAGCTTCAACAACCGTCTGTCAATCCAGATTTTATAAAATATTATTTCCTTAGACACCCATGTGATTGCCTTTCCACTAATTTAATTATTAATGATTAAACCATAGAGGCAGCCTGGCAAAGAGACCTGTGGCTGAGCTTCTACTCTCTCTTTTTTACGATGTCTGCCGTAGGCCAGTTACCAGGACTAGAAGAAATTTAGGTTTGTTCTAATTAACCTTACCCATTAAGGCTCCTAAGGTAGCAATAGCTCCCAAGAGAGCATGAGAGGTAAGACTTTTCTAGCTGTGATCTCTCTGTCTGGGTCATACAACATGTGGTGGAAAAGCACAAAAGGGACCATGCCTGGCATGTGAGAATTTTCAGTGTTGAAATGCCTGTGGGAAGTTTTCTGCCCAGTGAATTAATTACGTGTCTCCAGTGTTAAAAGAGCTTAAAATAGTGAGTTCCTGGAACATCTTTTGAAAGCCAAGATGTTGGCCAAGATCCTTTGGAAGCATGCAGAGGCCAGGCCGATCAAAACAGAATTACTTTCAGCTTAGTGTGATTTTCCTTTTCGTTGCTGCTTCTCTCCAGTAGAGTCCTAATGTTAGATGGAAAGCTAATGTGATCAAGGGAAGGAGGAGCTGAGGAACTGAGGTGCCCCTCAGTCAAATATCCTAAATGTGTAAAGTAACTGGGGCCTTTGGTTCAAGACAAAATACAAGCTCTTGAACAGCACCAGCAGTGCCCTAGAGCCACCTGCACAGGTTTGGAGCACCCACATTATGCAGAGTAGATTCTGAGTATGATGAGGTGATCATGAAAGCTGAAGCTTTGGGTCTGTCCATTTAGCAGTGGACTCACCAAAAAAATTGATACTGAATTGCACCAGAAATATTAGCATGAAAAATGGTGTAATTTCCAGCTGAATGAGAGTATTTGACTTCACAGCTGAGGTCAGTTAGCTGTGGAAAATGGCCATATACTTTGTGTAGGAAGGGCAGGATGTGAATCTCCAGACATGAGAGAAGAACAGCTTCCTCACAAATACATGTCCTGACAAATGGCCAAACATATGAGTGTCATACTTGGAGATGAGTGACTTGGAGAGAGTATTAATGTCAGTAGGTCATGTAAAATATATGCAGACAAGGACACAAGGAGCAGAAACTGCTACATTTAAAGAATTCTGTATAAACTGTTGGAAATTAAGGCTTGTACTTTGCACTTTATACCGTTTGATTTTCAACTCAGAAGACATGACTGAAATGGTTTTCGACTGTTACATTGCTTCACTTGGCGTAAAGAAGCATCTCCAAAAGGGGCTGCCCGAATTTGTTTCATTTCTTTAACACACTGCACAAACCTAGAGGATGCAAGAGAGACAGGAGATTGAGGTAAAATGAGCTAAGCCAGCTGAGACAAATGGGGCAGGTGGGATCTGAGCCCTTGTGCGTATTTGTAGTGTGTTCACATCTTCCCCTGTGGTGCAGCGCTGCATGAATCTACAGAATCTCTGAGTAGGTGTCCTGGCTGTGTTCTTCTTAACACAGTCTCCCATGTTAGTATTAGAAAATGAACAGCAGAGCATTTGGCAAATATCATTCGTGGAGGCCTCTGACTAGCTGGGAAATACTGAGTTGCAGCATATGTTAGATGTACAGTTCAGCTATCCAGGCAACTATATCATGATCAGCAGCTACATGGCCTACTTTTTCTCTCAGCATTTCAGAATCCCCTTTTGTCCCTCTGCTGTACCATCTGTGACTGACTGTTGGTAGGATTTAAGATCCTGACTTCTGGACAATCTGCAGAACCACTGCCCAGATACAGCAGATTTCACATTCACAGACCAGAGCAGCAGTTTGCTTTTTGATATGTTTTAAACATCAGCCTCTGGAAAGGTCATGTCAGCCTACAGGGCTCAACCTGAACAAGTGCAGGGTCTTTCTTTCATAGCAGTTTCAAAGAAGAGTGCTTTTTCCAAACCAGTGACTGTGCATGCATTTCAGATTAATGTTGAGGAGTGACTTAAAATCAATAGGTTAAATCCATCCCAAGCTTCCTGCCCAGACCATTCTGGGGCTGCCCTTGAGGTCTAACTGGTGCATCCTAAGCTTAGATCTCACTGTGAGGATCTCCACTTTGCCATGGGCACTGCTGCCACAGGGCGTATTCCGACTAATGGAATTCTAAGTGGCAGATTACCAAGGGTTAAAATCTTAACAGTGGAATTGTAAACCACATTTACGTTTATTCCTTGTGTCTGCCCTCTCCTTAAGATGTGCTTTGGGTAGCCACCACTCCCTGATGTGGATGCAATTGTGTGGAAATCCTGATGGTCTGGCTTACGATGTTGTTTCTTTTCTAGGCATATGGCCCTTCCTCCCGAACTGATGCTCTCATCTGGGGAGGAAATTAGGTTGTTGAAATAAGGGTCACGCACAGAAGCAAAGAAACACAAGGAAGATTGCAATCTGAAACCAAGTTAACAATTAAATATATTTCTGGGTCCTGGCAGCTCTGGAGAAAATAGAATATCTTTTTAGCTTTATGTCTTTGTTTCATATTCCTTAGGCCTTCCACAGTGGTTTAAAATCCAGGCTTTTGCAACAAGATTTCATTAAGTTCACTGCATAAATTGCAGCTGCAGCTAATTGAGAGCTCACGTTCTTGCATCTTGACAGCCAAAGTGCAAGAAATCATGCAGGCAGGCACCCAAGTGGCACAGCAAAATAAGCAGTCAGCTGAACACGATGACCTTAATGTTCACTGACTGAACCAAATCAGCCTCTTCCTCACGATTCCTGATTTGTGTGCACTTGAGCAAGAATTCATCGTTTCCAGGTGACAGTCTACTTCAGGTTGATTTTTAAAAGCATCTATCTGTAAGTGTGAGGCATGAGGCCAAAGCTGGAGGACTTTAATAATTCAAGAAGAATAATATTCCCTTAGCGATGCCTCTCTTGAGGAATGTGTGGTTGCTCAGTGTGAGCCTTTTGAAGTCTTAATTGGCAAGAGATTCATCCCAGGTGTTCTGTAGCTACAGGAATGCAGTGGAAAAGAAGTATAGTCCCAGACTTATACTTCTGTGTGTAATGGTGTGATTCCATCTAGAGCAGATCTTTCTTTCTGGTGAGTGCTGAGAGAACATTGGTTGTGTCCTCCGTGACCAGCTGCTGCAAAATGTGGCAGATAGACTTGGCACATCAGATTATGAGTGGTTCTAGGTGAGTGCAAAGAATTTCAAAACTGAATAACTTAGTGTTTTCAGTGCTGCCTGTTTCTGTCCTGTGAGATATTTTTGTAATTTTATAGATCTCTTCAAAGACTAGGACAGACTCAAGTTTTTCTTTGAACTGAACCTAGATTAGCAGCATAAGCACCTTCTGTTGTTTCAATTATTTTTTTCCTGATGCCTTGAGGAGCTGGAACAGAGGCTACACACAGAGTTAAGGAGAATAAAATGGGTATTTATTATGAGGCCTACGAAAGGCCTACAAAAGCCACACTCTAGCAATATAAGTGCCACAGTCGTGGCCCCTGCCTGGATGGCTCCAAGATGGAAGCAAAGGAGGGGCTGGTCACGAGTTCTCACACCTTTATAGGTTTCAGTCCATTTGCATGCAGGAGTCAACTATCAAATAGGGAAGTTTCATCCTCCTTGCTTGCTTGTGTGTCCTTCACGTTGTTTATGCTTAGGGCTTGAAGTTTAAAGATACTGTCCTTGAGTCCCCAGCTGGAATCGGACTGTTTTGTCTTCATCACCCAAGCACAACGGAAAAGCACATCCAAGCAGAACAGAACAGAAAACTTAAAATTTAGAGGTATCATCCAAGAGGGAGAATAAATTATTTTTGTCTCTTGGTTTTAGTAGTTCCTTTTGTCTGTGGAAAAAAAAAAGCCTATGCCTGCTGCTATTCAGCCCTCGGGTTTCTTCATGGTGCCAGCAGTGCCCTGGTGACGCAGGAAGCGTCCTGCAAGGAGCCATGGTGATTCCTGTTTGCGCCTCAAAGCATGTACAGGACAACCAAGGGATCAGCACCAGCCAGCCTGGGTTTGGGGAAGGCAGGTCCTGCTTGACCAACCTGATCTCGTTGTATGATAAGGTGACCTGCTTAGTGGATGAGCACTGGAGCAGGATGCCCAGGGAAGTGGCTGAGTCACCATCCCTGCAGGTATTTAAAAGACATGCAGATGTGGCACTCTGAAACATGGTTTAATGGTGGACTTGGCAGTCTTGGGTTAACAGTTGCACTTGATGATCTTAGAGGTATTTTCCAATGCTAACAATTCTCTGTTTCTATATAATTTGATTTGAGAAGAGCTTAAAAGCTTGTGGGGAGATTCTGCCACAAGCTGACAATATGCTTCTGGGTTTTTCTTTAGGATTTAAACATATGCTCAGTTTAAGCCACAGTTCATGAAAAATTATAACTGATAATTGATTGCGGTTTTTTACAGCTCTAAACCTTCTAAAAGAATATTATTGTAACTTTTTTTTTTTTTGCTTCCTTCATATGCACCCTTTTGGGCTGCCATTCCACTCTGAAGGAACCCACATCTTACATTCTTTTCTGATCTAATTACCCTGGATACAAAAAACCCTATTTGAGTCACCCACTCAAAATTAGAACATGTGAGAATTGAGGTAGCCATGAAGCCTTCATGCAGTACCATGACTGTAGGTGGCAGCCTTTTATTATGTGACCACATTCATTTCTCCCCTTCTGCAGTTCCTGAGGGACTGAGTAGACTTGTCAGGTAAGCAATTAAGTAATCCAAATGCTAGCATTTTTGTATCACCTTCACAATCCAGAAGAATACAGCTCAATAGAAAATGATGTAAAAACAGATGTAAAAACATTTCATATAGGCCTTTAGCAAGGAAACAGGTTTATCTTGTTTGCAATCCCTGTAATTGAGAGAGTATAATTTTATGGATTTATGCTGTAATTAACACACCAGTCACTTGCAGAGAATGTAACCTTTTTGTTTGCAGAAGTAAGTCTGTATTTTACATATGGGTCAGTGACATGTGTTTGTTTGGATTCACAGCACCACCTGATGGCTGAAGGCCCATTTCTGGGCTTGGGGATGCTCTGCATCCCTTCAGTTCAGTTTCTGTTAGAAATGAAAACAAGGGTGTGCACTGATGCCATTTCTGTTTGCTGCAGGGCACAAGGAATGCTGACTGCTGATGCACAGCAAGTTCTTCTAAAGCTATGTATATCTGCATGGGACTATTAAAATGAATATTCAATGCTTTGGGTTTTTTTTAAATTTAGGCTCCTTGAATAAGGCTTCAGAAAATATTCAAGTTTCTCGTAACACCTCCCAGGGAGTTATCTAAAGAGATGGATATATTGTGTAGAAATTTCCTTTGGTGATGTGGTGAACCCCAAATTTTTGACCAAGCCTGTAAGGTCACGTCAGTAGCAGTGAACACCTGTGGCAGTGGGATGGGGGTAAAAGAGCTGCCCATGGGTTATGGCCAGCATGGGCTGCTCTGGCTACATCCCTAGGAAAATGGATGTCTGAGGGAGGCTTGGAGGCCACCCTTGCCTCAAACATCATAAGAGAATGAGTGTCCATGAGAGCTGCAAAGCACTGAGGAGATGGCCTCTGTGCTGCCTCAAAGGGCTCATGCTGCTACGGATCAACCTACCTGTCAAAGCACCTGATTTTAACAGTCTAGTTAATACAAAAATATCTTGACATATGCAGCATTTCCAAATGTCACATCACACAGCTCTCACTCTGCGGAACTGGAAAAGAAAAGCAAATTTAAAGGCAGAAGAGAGTCAAGGCAGGGAGCCTGAGCAGGAGTGTGCTCCCTTGCGTGGCACAGCCTGAAAGAGATTTGCATAGTGGTGGGTTTGGGGGAGGAGGGATTTGTAGGAGGAGGTGGATTTGTGCTCAGTGCAGCCATTAACTCTAATGGGTTATCCATGCAAATCCTCCACACAGTGAGAAGGAAATAAATCTCTGCCTGTAAAGCCTTAATGCAAGAATATTTGTTAAATACAAAGTAGTGTGAAATAAATTTCAACAGCATTCAATCTTTCTAATCTTTTATTAACCATTATTTGTGATGTTATTATTAAATCATAAGCTGATGCTGAAGGAATTTATTGAATAAAATTAGAATAAATGACTGAGGCTCTGCAATGTTTGTGGCTAAATGTTCAAGTGCAATACTTTAAAGATTTGAGATATTATTTTACTGGTTGCAGCTCTGTATCAAAGCAAGCACTGAAAGCCACTCAAATTTATAAACATTTCTTTATATACATGTTCTAAATTTTTTAAAAATTCTTATTGATCTTACAGAGCCAAATTTTGGTCATATTGAAGTTGATGGGAATTCTGCCCAGGAGAGCAGCAGGATCCCAGAGAGATTTATGCATGTGCTTGATGCTGTGTGATAGAAAAGAATCTAATGGAAAATTTTGCCAAATGGGACCAGGAATGAATGAGGTCCAGGGAAACCTGTTTTGCAGGACTTGCCATTGCTAGAGCAAAATCCATTGTTTCCTTCAATGTCTCTCAATCACACTTCTAATTATTGTGAAATGTATTCTGAGAAGTGTAATGAAGAGCTCTGTTTTACAAGCTTGAAATTAGAGTATAACTCGCTTAATACTTCAATTCTCGAGTGTTCAGCTAATTTGCAGGTGCCCTGGCCTCATTAATGACTGCACTACAGAAGCAGGTTATTTTCAGGTGCTTCCAGAGTACAGCAGCTCCAGCACTGTGGTGGTTGAGTTTTAACCTATAGCTTTGTAGCCTTGTATGGATAATTGCAAAAGGAGCCAAGGGTCAGCTTGGATTCCTGTGCTTTCCATTCGCTGTCTGGACCTGTGCAGACCATAAGGAAATCCAGTGTGGCTGTGCATAGGAACTGCAGTTTGTGTTGGCTCTGTGCCATGCTTTTCTGCAAAAAAGACCCTTCAGGTAAAGATTTTTCTGTGGCAAGATAAGAAAAAATGATACTCCACCCAGATTATCTAATGGACCAGGCAGAGAGAAGGAATGAAAAAAAAAAAAAAGTTTAAAATTCAGAGAAAGAGGGAAAATGAACAGCCTGGGAACTTCCTCTAGTCTCAATCACTCTGTCACATATTGACCATCCTAGATCTTGATTGGAATGGTGGTTATTGCAACGCTGCAGCCAGCATGGGACCCCTGAGCAGGCTGTGGTTCAGGGATCCCAGAGTAAGCAAGCACCTCTCCCACACAGCTCAGTGCCCTGGTATCTCCCTACCATTGGGAAGTGTGTGAGATGGGGATGCCAAGTGGTTGGTGAATGTGTTTTGGGGAGTGTATCACTTGCAGACATGATATGCTGGGTGGTGTGGAAGCGCCATACCTGCACAGATTCCCTGCATCTTGGACTAAATCACAATGGGCCAAGGGGATGTGAACAAACTGTGGGGGATTAGAAGGAGATATTATTAGGGAAGAGGGAGTGGGGGAGAGCTTCCCACTGTATGACCCATGCAGATATATTACTCATGCAGCCACTAAAACACACCATTCCTGGCTAGATAACTTAGGGATTATATATATAAAAAATATATTCTACACAGCGACTTCCTGAATTGTAATGATAATGAGCTATACTCCCAGGCAAGAAGCTTTAGAGAAGCAATGCATGAATTGTGTTATTTACTCTGCTGTGCTTAAATAATTCATTTTGTTTTCACAGGCCGATGCTGGCTGGATGCTTTGGAACTTGCCCTGCGTTGCTCCAGCCTCTTCCGGCTCAGTGCCTCCAAGCAGGGGAAGGATGGAGAAGTGAACTGCTCCAGTGATTCTGCACATGCAGGGCTCAACCACCTCTTGCACAGCAGTGCTATGTCAGACCAGGAGTTCTTCCAGTAAGATGGGGCTGCTACTCCTTAATGCATAGAGAGGTGTCATATGGATCAAACTTTAGCACAGTCTAGGCAGAGTCTGAGGAAATCTGTTTAAAAACCAGCTTATATGTACCTCTGCTTCATCCCTCATTAATATATGGGCTTGGTGTTGCCACCTAATGCTTGAACACATGGGCTGGGGGAAATCTCAGCTCTGTTTGTTTGTACATAAACGACTTTCTTCTGTCCCCTGCTTGGGCCAAAATGGTGTCTGGGGATGCCAGCATGAAAAATGGCTTGCCTGAGTGGAGATTGCAGAATCTAGCTGCTGCAGTTACACAGACACAGTCACTAACAATGGCTGTGTGTTGCTAGCACATATGGCTCTGAGTCTGATCTATTTGTTAATAACGTGTACTCTTCCCTAGTAATACTGTGTCATAGTCGGCAGAGTGCACACACTGCATCCTTCGTTTTATAATTACTTTCTCTCTCTACAGGGGTTTTGAGGGGTGTCCAATTTCTCCCTCGATGAATCAGATACATTTTTACGTAAGGGGAAAAGAGTCCCCACAGCCTCCTTTCTATTCATATTCCTGATATTAGTGCAGCATTTTGGAACATCAAAGCTCTCTACACAGTAAAAAGCCCTAGGCCTTTCTGTTGCTTATAGCTGAATAAGCAACTTCAGAAATCCTTCTGGTATAGACATTTGGCCTTTGGAGTGAGAACTGGGGGAAGTAGTGTCTATTTCTAGTTCTGCTGTTTGGAGTGTGACTTTTAGAGCTCACAGCAATGCACCATCAGTTATGCAGTTTCTAGGGTAGCAACTCCTGCAGTCTGCAAAGATGATGCCTTGCAGAGCAGGACCTCACCTTTAAGAGATTTTCTTGGTCTCTGTTACAGCAACAGCAGGGGTCTGAGTTCTCTTCAGAGCGTGACGGTATCTCTGACCCCATGGGACCAAAATGGGTTGCAGCATTTCAGTCTGCCCTTTGCCCTGATAGGTTCTGGTGATCCCAGGATGTGTTCTCCAGTCCTGCTGTTCAGGGTTTTATCTAGAGTTTGAAGAGGAGCTTTACTGAAAAGCAGTGGGAGAAGAAAAGGAAATCTAATATCTTACCACATCATGTGCCCTAGTACTTGTGCTCATGGGCTTCTTTCATGATACTTTCCTTATGCCTGGGAGTCTCTGTGCTGACTGTGATAATGAATTCAAGAATGCAGTGGACTTGGTTTTTTTGCTGATGGATGTGTGTACAGAAATGCACGTAATATAAAAATGGAGCCTGTGGCACTGAGAACATTCAGGCAAACCCATGGCTACTGTAAGCCCATGCAGAAGATAGGGTTAAAACTGTAGTGAAGTATTTCTTCAGAATATTATGTGTGAATGCTGCTTAAGTGATGCCTCTATTTCACCTCTTAGTTGTATAACATTAAAAGCCCCCTTGAAATATGGGACTTGGTAGTAGTAGCACAAATGGTAGAGTTTTCAGCAGGACAGAGTACCTACAATTGCAATCAGATATTTCTTATAGGCTCAAATTTTAGCTGAGTCTGGTTCAAGCTGGGTGTTCAGCATGTGGTTGAACGGACAGTACACTCTCCTTTCTGAGTCTTACCACTGTTGGGAATGTGTACCCAAACTACCCAGTGCTTAAAGCCCAGGGGAGTTTGAGGGTTACGGGATAGGAGGATGACTTGCTGTCATCCCTGAAGGAATGAAGAACATTTAAATAAGGGAGAATGCAAAACCCAAATTGTTCAAGTGCTGAGCAAAGTGTTTTTGGTTTGCCAGTGACAGTGGCTTCCTCACAGGGATTCAATCATTCTAATTAAATGCTTTCCCTACAGGGAATCTTACCAATTAAATTGGCATGCAGTTGTTAGGGGGCCAGTTAATTACATTTAACTCTATCTTCAAATTAGCCAAACTACTCTGTCAAGAACAGAAAAAGTAAGAGAAGATGATGGATATTATAGGGAGAACAAAACCCCCTTGGGAGCTGGCAAACACAGATTTTCTGTTGAGCCAAAGTTGCATGTGTCTGCTGGCTGCTTTGCTCCTTTCGTGCTGGGAAACAAATCAAGATTATACAGTGATTTTAAAATCCATGTCTTTAGTAGCATATAAAAATGAGAGAGAACTGTGTGAGTAAATCAAAGGCTTAAGTACTTGTGTAAATCAGTGATTTTAGACAAGAGACTTTTAGGCCACCAGTTTCTCTTCTTTTTAATATGAAGTTGTATTTCTTGTGGCTTCCATGTCTTATCTCCAGCAGCCCCAGGAATCTGGCTGGTTACTTGTTTGCAAGAACCAAAGTTTTTTCTTTGCTTTGCGTAGAAGAGCAGTATCAGACCCCAAGAAGTCCTGGTCACCAACTGATGTTTCCAAGGATGCCACTTAGGGAATAAAGCACTGCTGTAAGAGAACTCTAATATGCTGAAACAGTAAATTAGTCATGAAAAATGCCAGGTTACCCACGTTTGTGGTGGAAATCCAGTGTTGACTTTTAGCATAGCTTTTGGAGTTTGGTCCAAATCTCATTGGAAGCCCCTGGGAAGTCTTCACATTGATTGCTTGGCCAAGCTCATGGCATGGCTTTTGTTTTTAGCATATCACACATACTCAGTGGCGATTCTTTTTGGAGGAAGAGCCTGGCTGCACTTCAGCATCTCATATTTGATCCTCAGAAGGAGAAGCATCTGTTTTCCCTTTGGTTCCCCAGAGTTCCATGGCTCTGGATGTATCAAGTCTTGCCTTGTTTGTGGTGGTGGGTAATCTGTGCACAGTTGAGTGGACTTTCATATAAATCTGATTTCCCTCTTGGACAAAATCTGAAATCCTTAAAAAATACTAGGGTGGAGGTTGGTGGTGGTAGTGAGAGAAAACTAAGAAAAGAGTAATTTGTTCCATTAAACTTCAGATATTTCCCAAATGTGGGGCAGTTGACAATGGAAAACTTGCTCTTCTTACACTTGTGAAATAGAAACAAGTGCTACTTATCAACCATGAACTAAAAGCCTTATAATGAACTGTTCTTTCAAGTATTTTTTCCCCATGGAGAAGACTTTCACTAGGTAAAGGGAGCAAAGCAACCACAGACAACACTCACGTGTTTACTTGACCATTGAAAAGTTAAGAAATAAATTAGGTATTTAAATGATCCAAAACTAATATTTTCCTGGACATACCATCCAGGAAACAGCTGTGTTGAGGAACCGTGGGATGATCTCTCCAGACAGCTCTCTCCTGATCTTTTTGCTGCTTTACTATTTTAAATTCATGTGTGTGTAATCTGTGTCGCCAGTGTATTTAGGTACCAGTCATTACATTTGCTGCTTGCTGGCTGAAAAAGACAATTAATATCCTGGCACTAAAACAATGAAGACACATAATGTCTGATAGCAAATTATTAGTGCTGGTCATTGACTCTGATTTATGATCTTAGTTTTATTGTACAGTACAGCTATCAATTTTAAAGTCTTGTGGTTTGTACCTATGAACACTGTATATGTAAATATATATATGCAGATGTACATATATTTAGAAATGGAATTAAAAGAATGATTTTCTAAAGGCACAGAAAGCTGTAGATGACACTTCCAAAAGAATTCTAGAAACTGGGCTCTGCCAGAAACTGAGCTGTGGCTGTCACAATGTGACTTGCTGGGCAAGTTAAAAATCATAAGTTTATTTCAGTGCATAGTTGGAAGTTGATATCTTCTGAAAAGCTGATGCCAGTTCCGTGTTCTGATTCTTCTGTTGCTTTTTTTTTTTTTTTAATTTAATCTGACTCTACCTAGTAATGTCTAATTATCTTTTTAAAATAGAAAATAAGAAGGGGGTGGGAACTTTCAGCTTTCATCCTTAATAAAAATTGAAACATGGCCAGAATGGCCTGAGAAAATGCCCATCATTGAGCAGCTTGACACTTGACAGAACATTCCCATGTACTGGGAAATCTTGGACAGGAAGACAGACTACAGGAAGTTACAAAACTCTTCAAGATCCAGGGCCTGTTTAGATCCTCTGAAATGCTTTGTATAGCTGGGAATCTTTTTTTATTGCTCTATCCAAGAGCAATTTTCCAGTTAAGAAATTTTCGGAGGAAGAACAAGCTGAGAAATTCAGCAAATGGGAGTTAGGCCAGGCCATGGAAGAGGTAATGTGTCTGCAGACATTTGTGAATAAGGAAAACTGTTTCCCATGATAGATACCATTTGAAAAAAGTGCTTTTAGTGAATACTTTTCAGCACTTGACCTCTGACCTGTGTAATCTTATTTGCCATCTGTCATATGAACTACATCTGCTTTTTCAAATGGAGATGCTATAGGTTACTTGAGAGAGAATTTTTGGTATTCTGTAAAATCTATATCACTGAGCATGAAGCTTGTTACACCTTTCATGCTTTCTCTTAGATGCTGTTAGAATTTAGGAGTTCTCACATGCAACCGTCCACTCCATGCTTTCAACTCTATTCTTCCAAACAGCATCATCTGGGGGAAGCACAGTCCCCAAGTTAGCCTGGTGGATGAAGAAGGGCTATGTGTGTGAGAAAATACTCGCTTCTATTAGTTTTTAAATTTGTCTTTTCTAGTGTAGGGCTGACTTAGGACCACCCTCTGTTGAAATAAAATAGCAATAGCACTGAAAAGAAAATGTATCCCATAACGTCATATTTTTCATATGTGCTGCAGTTCACTGATTGGGTTCTGTAAAGGGAAGAATCTCTCCTGATGGATACTTTGGTTCTCTAATCAGCAGTGTAGAGTTGTGGGTGTGCACTTGCTCTGTATCCCTCTGGTTTGTGGGATCCAGAGCCAGCAGCAGGGCTATGTAAGGGTGGGTAAATGGAGCTGGCACATTTTGAAAAGCGCAGTTTGGAGGGGAAAATTTTGATATAAAATATCTAATGCTTTCTGTGATAAAACCTTTGTTATTAAGGAAATCAATGTCTGAGACTGTCCTGGTCTACACACCTTGTTCTGAGTCCTGGGGGTGTTTTTACTGTGTTTAAAAAGCCTTAAGCAATGTGACTTTGTAAATCAAGCTGAAGCAAGTAATGAACTGTGTGTTTCAGGTTGAATGAATCAACCCTGGAGAACAACCACCATTTGGACAATGATGCTTTTTCAGACAAGTCAGAGAGAGACAACATAGAGGAGTCAGAGAATGAAGCACATGAGAGCAGCCGGAAGACAAATGAAAGCGAGAGTGATCAGTCAGAAATACAGGGAGAGGTCTCTCCAGGAAGGAAGGGGACCACTTATATTGAACAAGTGTATGAAGAATTTGGAGAGGTAAGAAAACAAAAATCTTGATTGCTGCCTTTGCTGTTAAAACATATCTGTTCATAGTATTTGTCATTCAGCCATTTAGCTGTATGGCAGGTAACAGCCAACTTTATGAGTTCCTGTGTTTTACAGATAAAACAAAGCACAGTTTTCTGCTAAATTATGTGGTGTTATCATGTGCTTTAATAATTCTGCATTATGAACAGCAGCTCTGCTACTGTGCTTCGGTGTGTTTCCAGCATCAGTGGTTGCTTTAATCAGTTATTGCATTAAAGATCTGCACAGCATTGGCACATTTGTGGAGCCAGCAGGAGGGAGGATTATTATCCTGGGCATGTGTCCTGGCCAATTAGGGTACTCAGTCCTTGTGTGATACAAAATATGACACTTCCCTTTTTTATTATGCATGGAAGATCCTTATTTTAGTGTCTGAATAGAGCATTTCAGCCACTTGATTGCTAAATATCATTTGTTTATCTGATAAGCCATTTCTCATGGCATTTAACAGCAGGAGGATGCATTTCTGTTCCACATAAGAGCCTTGCTAGCTAAATGTCACTGTGACACCTCTGAGGGCAGTGGTAGAGAGCTGGGGCAGCCAAGTGTGCTGTGTGAGAATCAGTCTGAGCAGGCACCAGAGGAGCCCAGCTCTGAGCACTTGCTTGCCTACTGCTTTGAAAAATGAAGCTGATGTCTTGTTGGTGCTTCAAAGAAATGCACTGCTGGAAAACTCTTTTATTCTTAGAGTCACAGAATTGTGGAACGATTTACATTGGAAAAGACCCTTAAGATCAAGTCCAAGTATTAACTCAGCACTGCCAAGTCCACCACTAAACCATGTCCCTCAGTACCACATCTACATGGCTTTTAAGTGCCTCCAGAGGTGGTGACTCCATCACCATCTGTTCCAGGCCTGTTCCAATGCCAGACAATCCTTTTAGTGAAGAAATTTTTGCTAATATCCAATCTAAACTTCCCCTGGCATAACTTGAAGCTGCTTCCTCTTCTTCTATCACTTGTTACCTGGAGACCACACCAACACTCACCTCTCTGCAACCTCCTTGCAGGTAGTTCTAGAGAGTGATAAGGGCTTCCCTCAGCCTTCTTTTCTTCAGGCTAAACCACCCAAGTTCCCTTAGCTGCTCCTCACTCCAGACTCTGGCCTCGTGCTCCAGACCCTTCACCAGCCTCTTACACTTTTCTTTAAATGTTTTCCTGAAAGTGTACGACTAATATTGACCAAAAAAAATATAGTCAAATATATCCTAGCTTCACCTAGCTTCTCTTTAGTGCATTTTTTGCCTCAAATCCCCTTGCATACAGGCAAATGGTAACTGGGTTCAAACAGGAGAGTTTGAATATAGATGACTAACTACGCAGCAGCAAAATGAAAGCAAACTTAATTTCTGTCAGCTGCCTATTCTGAAGTGACCTTTCTTCACATGACAGATTTGTCCTAGAAGTGGTGGTAGGGCAGGCTGATATTTTGGTGTTCAAACAAACATTACAGGCTACACTGATACGTGTACATGAGTGTGTGTGAGAGAAATAGAGAAATCGCTGCAGTTTTACATTAAAATAAGAAAAAAATGCACTACAAACCAAGTGAAAAAGACTGCATTTCTGCTGGAGAGTGACACTTCGTGTGGCATTAAATAAGGCTCTCTGTAGTGTGTCTGCTCAGGCACAGGTAGCATCCAATGGGCTTCCAAAAAGAATTGCCACGTGGCCTTGGCCAATGGGTATTTTGTAAGATTTCTTCAAGAGGTGGGGCTGTCATCACCTCGCCACACAGATAGGACTGGCTGTTGAGTCTGAATTCACTGGTGAAAGGAAGGTAGAAAGAAATAGGTTTTGTGCAATGATATAGCTCCCCTGAGTGGAGGATGTATCAAGGTAAGCACATGCCAATAGTAATGTCAGTCATCATCTTAAACTCAAACTGGCCTCACCCTGTGTGTACAGTAGGACAAAGGTCACAAACTGACACTGTTAAATTTTCAGCTTGGCTTTGAGGGTCATTTTAAAGGTGTGCACGTGGGTAGGTGCATCATTGTGCTCTAGGAAGGTGTTTGTGCATTTGGTGTTCCAGTTTTGCTTTGTTTGCAGTTGGGATGTGAAGGCAGAGACAGGGGTCAGAAGACCTTCGAGATTGCAAAAGTTGGTCTAGAACACAAAACAGACACTTCAGTAGGTAGATTGCTAACAGAAAAACCCCCCATTTTTTCAATCTTGTAGCTTTAACAAGTTATAAAAAGAGTTATTATTTGAGGTTATTCACACATTCCTGCACCTTCTTCTTTTTGTGCTTATGTCCATCCTGTGTGCAGTGATTGATTCTGAGTAACATTTTGTCCAGCAATTTCAACGTGGCATTAATTTATATTGACAGTACATACACACTTGAGAATCTGGACAAATAATGAGATTACTGATGGACCCATGTGCATTGTAAGCCTTAGGTGATGCTGTGGTCTCCCATTTCTCCTTGGAGGTTCAAGGTGTGTATTGCATCAGACTGTCAAAAGAAGAATGGTACAAAAATGGGAAAGCAATTACAGTAACAGCTTTGTTGTTCCTCAGTTTGAAATTCCCTCAGCCTGCAAGCCCTGTAGGACTGGTAAACTTCTTGTGACTGTAGGGCTGATTGGGAGCCAACATGGTGGCAATGCTCAGGTGGTGAAAAAGAATGTTTTGTGATTTATATCACCTGAAATCCTGTTGTGCTGTGTTATGTCATCTCCCAAACCAAAGTTCATTCCAAAAGTGCCCTTTTTCTCATAGTAATCTCTTGCCTAAAATCAGTAGAAAGCCTAAGTATTCTCTTTGACTGTTAAACTGTGATACCTAGGATGCATTAAAATGGCTCTTTTGTTTGTAAATTTAGTTTAATATACCTTCTCCAGTGGTGTGAAAGGCCCATTCCTCCATGCTGCACATCTCATTGACCCATTGAATGCATAGGAACTACACAGGGCTGAAACCACAGCATAATACCTGTCTTTTTTTACCTACACTTCTACTGCAAAGGGCTCCAAGCAGCATTGGCAGGTGCTGGAGTTTTTGTGCCTCTCGCCTGGCAGTAGGGCCCTTGCCATATTGACACAGCAGTTTGTGTTGTCTAGAAGCTGGAGGACTGCTTCTGTTCTCTGTTGATTACTTGTTTGCCTCCTACATATTTTTCTACATATATCCTAGCGAATCTTATAATCTCTCAGTTGTGGAGAATGAGTCTGAGAGGAGCTTCTGTGCATGCACCAGGGATGCTGTAACAGTTCTGGGCACGTCCACACCTCCTGAGGATCTGCAGTGCAGAGTCCCCTTGGCTAATGCTGGCCCATGCTGGCCCATGACAGCCCTGAGGTGCTGCTGTGCTTCCTGCCTTGTGCCAGCCTTCACACACACATGCAGGGCTTTCTGCACCACTCGCTTGATTGCTCTGGGGATTCATTTCTGCTGAGACATGGCTGCTGTCTCTCTGCAGTGCTGTAGGTGAGCGTTGCACCTGGTGAGCTTGGGCCCCCAGAGAAGTGCCCCCACAAGGAATGGTTTTCCTCTTTCTGCCCTAAAGTTCTCTTTGCCTTTGTAGACAGGGGAGTCGTCTCAGACAGAAACCGTCTCTGAGGAGAACAAGAACCTGATGTGGATCCTGCTGAAGCAGCTGCGGCCTGGCATGGACCTGTCTCGGGTGGTGCTGCCCACCTTCATCCTGGAGCCACGCTCGTTCCTTAACAAACTCTCCGACTACTACTACCATGCCGACCTGCTCTCCCAGTAAGCAGCACACAGGGTGGGCCTGACCTGGGCATTTTATTTGTGAAAATATCTCTGTGTGTGCCAGGAAGGCTCCCAAACAATACCGAGGTCACTGGCTTCAACACAGATCAAGCACCAGCTGCAGTGACTTTTACAGACAGACTGCTGCCACTGAGGGGCAGGGAAGGAGGAGTTAAACTCCAGACAAACCCACCTTTGCATATGGACACGCTTGCCACTGTTGGCTGGAACTGATGGGAATTCAGCCAATGCCTTGGAGTTTTGCACAGCAGAGCTGTGCCACCTCCTGGTGACCCATGTACACAGGGGAATAGGACAGAGAGCAACCAAAATTGATAAGCACTTCTGTTCCTCAAAGCAATATAATTGTAATGGTTTATGAACAAATAAGAAACATCTTTTAAAATCATTGATGAGAGAGGCCTGCTGGGGACAGCAGAGTAGAAAATTGGAAATGTTCTGCTTCCAGATAGGACCTGCCTTCTGAATGAGATACATCTAGTGGATTGTAAAACCAGGGTGTGTAATATTCTAGTAGCAGCACTAGTTACTCATTTTTATTCCACTTTCTCTGAGTAATTACAGAATCATTTTCAAGCCTTGTTTGTGGTATTTGCACCATCTGAAGTTAAAGAAATAGTTCTCAGTGCTGAGATGTAAAGAAGACTTCAAGAGGTTTGGAGGTTTTGATTAAAAATTGTTAAATTTGTGGTTCGGGTGATCCTTCTAAATGAATTTTGCAATCATTTACCCAAGTTGATTTCTAAATCTGACTAAATGGTTGGAAATGCCAGGAATGCCTTTGGTTTGGTTTACTTCCTGCTTCACCTTTGAGCATTGTTTGGAGGTGCTGGTTGAGATGGCTTTTTGAAGTCACTTCCATCCTGAAGTATTGCATGAAATCTCAAATTACTGATGGAGTTCATACAGCATATTGGCTTTAAAGATCTTTTATGAAAGAGGGAAACAAAGCGAAAGAGACCCCAAAAAACATCTTTGATTTTGATGGCATAGGTTTGTTTTTATGGCTCACACTGTTCTACTAGCTGTGACACTGTTACAGTGTGAGTGACAATGCCACATTAACCGACTCCAGTGTCCAATCAAACATGATACACTCCAGAAATTTTATTGGACTTTTTTGCAGAAATGCGGGGCAAGGGGTGCCAGTTTTTAACAGTTCGTGTTGTGTGATGTACGTTACTAAAAATACAGATTTCTGCTGGGAGACACCTTTTTCACTGGCAGCAGCACAGAAGTTTCTTCTCTTTAGTTGTGGAGAAATAGATTGAAATTGATGTTATTTTACTGGTAAGAAACTAATGCGATGTGTGGCCAGTATCAAGAACATTTTCTGTTCTGTTCTGCAGGGCTGTCCTTGAAGATGATCCCTACACCCGAATGAAGCAAGTTTTGAGGTGGTATCTGTCCGGCTTCTATAAGAAGCCAAAGGTAAAATTGGGGTTGTAATGGGCATTGAAATCTTCTGCTGTGGTTTTGTTTTATTTCTCTGTTGCCTCTCTGTCACCCTTGGGTTGGACATGACATATACACACACATGCTTGAACAGAATAACAATGGTGTTTCCTTTATTCTGCATGTTCTTCAGTTTAAATACTCTTAACAAAGTGCTATCTTAAGTCATTGACTTTTTTATTGCCTTGCTACTACTAAGAAGACTTTGACCTTTACTTTTCAAACTGGAGTTGCTTTTGGTTTCAGAGTAGACAGACAGCTTTTCAGTGAAAGCAAAATAGTGGCAATCAACCTCAGAGCCTTTGCAGTGGACCGTTAGAAAGTAAAACTGGTCATCAACAAGTAACATGCCCTGGGATGCAAGGTTTTTCCCTTTGCTGAAAGCAAGACTCCTTTCTCTTTTCAGGCCAGTTAGTACCACTGTGCCATGTCTCCACATCAGTATACCCTTGCTGTATATAGTAGCAGCAGCAATGAAGTTTGATCATCTTGTAAGACTTTGATTGGGTAGTACTAAATACTAAATTGGTGAGAATAGCAGATTAATCTATGGCTCAGATGAAAATATTAGATTAAGTTAGATTAGGTGGGTATATATCTAGTTCTTCAGTTTTTATTCTTGTGATTGACTTGGTTTAAAACATCAGAAAAAACTACCATATTGTTTTGTGGCCATCTGTAGCACTGGATTGCAAATCTTCATTTGTAGCAGGTTTTGATTACTTGGTTTTTCAGGGAATAAAAAAGCCATACAACCCTATTCTGGGAGAGACATTCCGCTGCTGTTGGTTTCACCCTCAGACGAACAGTCACACATTTTACATAGCAGAACAGGTAAGCTGCTGTTTGCATGCTCAGGTGTTGCAAACACCAACCTGCTTGCACCTCCATGCATAGAAACACACTACTCTCTCACCCTAGGAGAGAAGCCTGGAGCTCTGTGTAAACAGGCAGAGCAGAACATAGGGTAAACTGGCTGCTGATCTTTTTTCTTTGCAGATTTACAGAAATTATGTGAGGCTTGGTGGGCACTCAAAACTGTAATAGCAGGTCTCCCATACATAATATCAGCTTCCTCAACAGAGACCTTTTCAATGGGATTCTGCCCTACTGTTTTCTTATTGGTAATAAAATGGGGATTGTGTTGCCCCTGTCAAAAGGGGCATAAAACACACAACCAAATCCTTCCATCTTTTATTTCTAAACTTTCTGTGATGATTTTAATAGGAGTAAATCAAGGGCATATCTCTATGTCTTTGTGATTAAATGAAGGACAGAGCTCATAAGTTATCTGGCCTGACAAAGTGTAGTTTGAGATTTACAGTGTTAATAAAGGGATCTGAGAACTGTGTGGTCTGTAGTAAAGGGACTCCCAGTTTCACATACATTTTTCCCCCATCCAATCAGATAATTGTAGCTTTGTTAAAATTTTTATTTCAGCCACTGCATGCATTTCATGGAGGTTATTCAAATGCTGCACTAAAGTTCCACACTATTCATTTATTTCTTGAAAACCGTACAGTCTACCTGTTGGTCTGAAAGTGATCTCAGTGAGGTCTCTGAAAGTGAACTTTCACAAGTTGAAGAAAATACAGGGTGGGGGAGAAAGATTAGATGTATAATGCTCTCATACATAATGGTGTCATGTATTGTGTTCCCCCTTTAATGTGCACCCCCCTCTGCTTGGCCTGTGCAGACTGCATAAATCACCCCTGCCTTTTTTTATCCTAGGTGTCCCATCACCCACCAGTGTCAGCTTTTCATGTCAGCAATAGGAAGGATGGATTCTGCATTTCTGGCAGCATTCTAGCTAGGTCCAAGTTTTATGGTAAGGCATTAAGTCTAGACCTCTCCCAGGTAATATTGTGGCATCAGTTTTGGTTTGTTTTTTAATCATCTCTGAGTGTGTTCAGAGATAAGAACAAAGAAATGGTTGACAAATCTATCACTGGGATAGCCTTGTCTTCCTTGTCTTGGCTCTCCTGGGTTTTCCCCATTTCCACCATTTCAGTGTGACACCACTCCAATGCTAAAATAAATAAAGAATCCGATAGAAAGATTGAGAGCTTTAAAAATCTGATTTTCAGAAGGCAGAGGCTGAGGATAATGTATGAGATTGTCAGTATGCACTGGTATGTGCTCATGTGACTGGGATGAGTCACATTACACCATTCACTCTGGCACCCAGCCAACAAACACACAAGTCTCTGAACAGATTTGAACCTTTATGTGGTTCCTAGACTCCTGAGGGTTGAACCCCAGACTTCAAAATGTCCTCCATTTAATATCCATGGAAACAGCACAACTCCAGACTTTGAAACACTGTTGAAATCTGTTTTTTTAGACAAACATTTCTTAATTGGTATCCACTGCTGAGTGTGTTTGCTCAAACACTTTTAGATAGTCTTTGCTGTCCTTCTGGCAATTTCAGTTGTTATTTAGGATCATCCACAGTCAGAAAAGTTGTGAGAACTGGAGAACCTGAGAAACTTCTAAGCTCCCACTATTGATCTGTTTAATCTACTGCTCTTTCTTCTAGAGGGGCTGAATGCCAGAGCAAACAAGAATAGCAGAGTGTTAGAATTGCCTGCCTCCAGCTGTGCATGACTTGCACAGAGTCCTGAATTATGAACATTTCATATCTCTTCTTTCATTACTGAACTACATTTAACTGGAAATGCTTTTTCTAAAGTAGGAGGAAGGACAAAGTATAACATGAACTTTTTAATGTGTATGTTTTTTTAAATTCTAGGCAACTCACTTTCTGCTCTGTTGGATGGGAAAGCAAAGCTTATGTTTCTAAGCAGAGGGGAAGACTATATAATCACTATGCCATATGCCCACTGTAAAGGTAAGGTATGACTCTTCATATAGGAAGCAAAGAGAGTAGCAAAAAGGTGTCTTACTGAATAATTTTGCACTGGCTCTCCCCTCTCAAGTAGCTGATACCACAGGGCCTGGTAACTCCAGAGAGTCCCCCATGAGTCATAGCACACAGCAGTAATCCTCACTGAACTCTTTCTGGGTTACCTGTGCACAGCCCAGGAGAGAACTAGGCCCAATAGTGTTAGTTTTCACACTATGCAGAAATGGAAAAACACTGCATATATGCACTGCAAATAAGATGAAAAGAACAATACCACATTTCTGAGCCTCTTAAGAGAAAAATGTTTTATTATGTTAACACTGAAATTGCTTGAAATTGAACTGGCTTTTTGAGGGTAAAGGAAATTCCTGACTTCCCTTGTCAGTTCCTTGTTATTCTAACTATTGTATTTCTTGCTGCTGTGTGGCTTTGCTCTCTGGAGCCAATGTGTGCTGAGGCTGGGGCGTGGCTGCTCTATTTTTTTAATTTGGCACAATGACTTCTAAGTTTATATTTAGATGGGCCTGGGTACCTGAAAACAGTAACATCATAATATCATGCCCTCTGTGCAGTATTCCTGTGCATAAACCTTCTTCTTACCAACTTTTCTTTTTCTGCAAAAGACCTTTTCAGCAAATGGTAAACATATATAAATGTCTCCCAGATTCTGGTGAATCCCAAATCTCTCTTCTTCAACCACCCTGAGAGAACTGACTGGGGCTGTTTAATCACTAGTGTGAAGGAGGTTGCTGGGCACAACTTTCTTTATTTTTCCTGTCCCATTTTCAGCTTGCCACAGGTGCACCTGTGAGTCAAGCTGTTTCCTAGCTGGTGTTATAAATGGGGAATAAGGACTCAGGGGGAGATTCTTCATGCTTATAGTAAACAGCCATTTCCTAGAAACCTCCAGTTCTGTCTCTTCAAAACTTTAAGCCAAGAAATTAATTTCACAGTGTGTCAGCAACAGCCAAATTGACTTGAGAAAGCAGCTTGGTTCCACTGCAGCCTCTCTTAAGCCTCTTTTTTTCCTTTCAGGACTTTTATATGGTACCATGACAATGGAGCTTGGAGGGAAAGTTACCATTGACTGTGAGAAAACTAACCACAGGGCAGAACTGGAATTTAAGCTAAAGGTAAGATACATTGTGGCCCTATTTTGAGTGGGTCTCAGGCTTGCCCCTGTGCCCCAGGCCCAGCATTTTGACCATTCACAGCAGATAATTTCTGTACCAGCAGTATATGTGACCACCAGAGTAGGGTGTGCCTGGAGAGGTGTCACCCTGCTGTCAGTTTTGCCCCGTGCAACTCAAATTGACCCCAGGAAGCCTTAGTTTTATATTACTTTTCACTGCAGCTAGCTCCTGGACAGATTTTGTTCTGAAAGCTTGCCAATAACAGTGTGGCTTCTGTTTAGGGAGGGATAATTAGTTTTGCTTGCTAAATACAGTGAGTGTACAAAGAACTTGGAGGCAAATTAAGATGTGGAAAATTAGGCATCTTAGGGCATCTCGAGCAGCCATCACATCTGTACTCTTACCTTGCAGGTTTTATGGTGAGCTGTACCTTGTGTTTATCAGGGCTAGAGGAGAGGTGACAGCCCACTGGTCAGGCAGGTAATTCTGAGTGAATTACAGTGAATTTGAATTACAGTGAATTCTGAGCGAATTTTCCAGTCACACTGGCAGATCTTGCACTCACTTGTTCATGTAGCTAGTTCCTCCCCTGGAAAGCCTGGTGCTGCAAATTTATGATATGCAGACAGAATGTAGACATCTCTGAGGATTCCTGTTATTACATGGATTAAAATTTAGGAGGGAAAGTGATAACCTGTAACTTTTCTTGGGCATTTAATTTGCTTTTTAAGGAGCATCCATTTCTCTTCTGCTCCAACAATTTCTTGCCTGAGTACAAAATGAAAGGAGAACTGAGAGACTGTGGGACTTCAGAGTTGCAGCCTTAGCCAATATAAATGTGCGAGATCACTGGAATTAGGGTAATCTTTTGCAAACTGTGAGTTTTTTGAGGGCAATAATATTTTTCTGTCTTTATTTGCCCTTACAAAGGGAACTCTTAACCTCATGTACTTCCCTGACATTTGTACATATTTGTCTTTAAAGTCTGTTCTTCCCATAGGCCTGGTGTACTGTGTTGAGGCCAGTAGGATATTTCCCTAACTTGGGTGTTAGAGCCTAAAGTGCTTCTTTTCTGGCTTGAAAACAGTATGAGTCATCCAAACATATCTCGGAAAGGTCCCCATGACATAGTTACATGCTCTGCTTTGAGCATTTCCTAGCTGTCTATTTTAGTAGAATTGTGGGAAGTTGAAGGTAAACTCCTTAGCTTTGTTTTTAATTTGGATATGTTCCAGTTCTCTGCTGGATTGCAGAGATAGATGCTTGAGATACATGTGATTATTCTATCCATAGGTGTTATGTGAAATTTGGGTTTATATTGTTATTTAACAAACGCTCGCACACACACACACAGAGGTTTCTCTGCACAAATGTTTCTGGAAAGTGCCTGCTAAAATGTCTGAGGAGATGTGTTCTGTGACTAGAAGAGCTGCTCACACTCTCACTGGCATTTCCTGTATTTGGCAGCCAGGAGATGGGTGGAATTTTTCATTGCTCTGGAATTTTTTTTCTTTGACTCTGGAAATATGTTTTTCTTTGTTTTGTGGAGGGTTTTTTTACTCCTGACCAGAGCTTCTTCACACTAGAGATTTGACACACATGAAGTCATCAGCAGTGCCCACACTGCTGTTGCTGTCCCATAAGCAAGAAGAGTCACTACTAGTGCTGCTCCTTTTCTTAGGACAAGGGTGCAAAGGCTGTGATTCTGAGCAGTGGGAAGGACTTGTCCACGTACACTTATCCTGATGTCTGCCTGACAATAAATAAGTGTATTTCCAATAAACATGAGACCTTGCACCCCGAGTGTTAATGCACCTCAAGGCTTATCTCCCCACCTGCAGCTACAATGTTTGTGGTATTACAAACAGAAGGAAGGGGGCACAATGTGAGACAGTCAGAATTGATATTAGAATTCATTCTGCCATTCCCCCGAAAATAGTGGAAGCCAAGCAGTTGCACTTTCCTTCCTATTAGATCTCTGTATTTGGCTCCCCTTCCAGTCCTCTCTAGACTGACCACATTTGCTGTTTCCCTTCTCCCCTGACAGCCCTTCTTCGGTGGCAGCACGAGCATTAATCAAATCTCGGGGAAGATTAAATGTGGAGAAGAAGTGCTAGCGAGTCTCACTGGACACTGGGTAACATCTGATAATCGAAGTTGCTGGTCACAAACCCATGACTGCAGGGTTTGAGGGAGGAGTGGCAGCCCTTGGCAGGCTCCCTGCACTGGAATGGGTGCTGGGAGGGCCCTGTCCTGCCTCTTGCTGCCAGTCCCAGGGCATGCAGGTGTGCAGAGCCTGGGCCACACCTCTCAAGGTACCTCTGGATGTCTTTCACACTTCATCTACACTTACATCTGCATCGGGAGTAACACTGCACTCCCAGAGCCTGGGGAAGCTGGGAGCAGTAGGGAGGTTCTCTATCAAGCAAGTGGTTCTGTATTTGTGGTCTGAGACTTAGGACAAGCTCTGATGGCAGGAGATAACAGTGTGTATTAGGTGTGATTGCAAAGATCTTGAGGCTGTGTTTAATCTGGTGCGTTCAGTACTTCCCCAGTTAGATCATGATCAGGGAAGAACTTGAGGGTTTTGAATTCATTATTTTCACAGCAAACCTTTATGGTAGAAGACAGTTACTACCCTATTCATCAGTTGGGGGACAGAGGTCACCAACGTGGTGAAGATGTTATCTCTGTGGCCAACTCAGAACAGTCAGCAGAGCAGCTGGCACCTTTGTGCACCCAGTAAACACAAGTGATTCACTCAGAGCCACCCTCAAACCAAAATCCAACAAGAATAAAATTGCATAGTGAATTATGTAGTCTAATTTTGGTTGGAACTTCTGGTGCCTGAAACAAAAGCGGTGAACCTTGGCTTTGGGCTGGACATCTGGGTATTTCTCTGAGCAACATCTGGGCATCTACATCACCACACATCACAGTTGGTCTGTGCTCCCTTGCCAGTCTATAGAAATTGCTATTCCTGAGACGAGATTTGTCTCATCTGAAGGAGGTATTTAAAGTAGGCCAGCTGAAGTATGCCTGGATAAAGCTCTTGCTGTGGTGAGGTGCTAACCACAGTGTAGCCTTTGGTACTGGACTTGTCCTGTCAGGCAATCTGTATTTTTACATAAGAAGCTAATGACCATTTTGAAGTTGGGAGATTTCACCTTTCTAGACACATACAAGGGATTTGCTCCATTCTAAGCTCCCTGTCCTGCAGGATGAGCCCTGTCAGTGGGTGAGTTGTGCTGAGCTGTGGACTACCTTGTCGGCTGTGGGTCCTGCCAACACCACCCATGAGATTCTGTCATCCAGGGGCTCTCCTGAGCCATAAGGTTGAGTGCTGCTCAGCTCCCAGCCTTCTGCTTATACCCTCCTCCCCTGACCTTTGTGCTGGTAGTTTGTGGTGCACAAAATTGTAGTGATGTATAAAATAAATTAAATTACTTTGGAAGGGTGGCTCTGTAAGCTGCTGCTTGCAGCTGTGTGCTGTGAACAGGGGAGCTGCCATGCAGTGGGGTAGGGACGGTGTTGGTTCTCCTCCGTCCCCACTGGGAGTACTGGCCTGCTCTCCTGGCTTTTCTCTGACACCATCCAGTTTCCTGACAGAAATCCTTGCATCTGAAAGGCAAATTCTCTGCCTTAGGACCTGAAAAACCCACTTGAATAAAGAAGGGAAACAAATCCCAATGCTTCTCAGTCCTAGGGTCCCAGCAGCAGCCAAGTGCTTGTACATTTGCTTGTTAGAGGTGCATGTAGTGGTGCTTGATAATGCCTGCCTACCTCATCCTACCCACACTGGGGGTCTCTTGGGGATCTGGGATCAGTCCTGGAACCAGCATATTGGAACATGGGAGAGAAAGTACTGAGGGAGGCTCAGGAAAAAGGAGCTGGGGATCTTGTTTATATGTGCTGGGTGGTAAGTGGGAGGAAGAGTGGTGGAAGAGTATCTTAGGGCTTTTGTGGGCACTCAGGTCTGGGGACACAGAAGCATTAATAGAAGCAACCAGGTCCCTTTCTACTCTGATGAATGATAAATGCAGCCACTGTTTCTGGCAATGCCTTGTCTCGTTCATTCCAGAAACTTTCAGGAAGTGTTCAGTGAGATTTTATTGGCTAGAGGAGGAAAGCAGCCTCCTAACCAACTGATATCCCTTATCATCATCGAGGAGCAGCTTCAATTTGTCAGCATTGATTTCTGCCTTGGTTTTCTGATTGTCATTAATTCCTTTAATTTTCATTCTCAGGATGGAGAAGTGCTTATAAATGAGCTGAAAAATGGGAACATAGAAACGTTCTGGAACCCAACCAGCGAAGTGCGAAGGCAGAGACTGAAGCGCCACATTGTGCTGTTTGAGGAGCAGACGGACTTTGAGTCAGAGAGGTAGAGAGCTTGGGGAGCATCTCACTGCTGCTTCTCTCCTGGGAGCAGGCTTCTGATCAGCAGAGTTCCTGTAATTCCTCAGCACAGTCCTGGAAAGGCAGTGACCTGCTTTGTCGACACATATTACCCACCCATTTACCTGTTTCTTTCTAGACTATTGGGAATATTTCCATTAAGCACAGCTCTGAAATAGACCTGGGCTGAGAAACAGTAGAGGCTATGTTTTGTCTGCTTAAAATAACAATTCTGCCTGGACTCCAGAGATCTCTGTAACTGCTTAAGCATGTTATGAAGGGGCAGGATGTTATCCTGAGGTTGGATATCTTGTTAAGAATGGTTATTTCAACCACAATTTCTTCAAATAGATGTAGGAATTTTGGAAAGTCCTGGCATCCGCAGAGCAGTACTTTGAACCACATGACAGGATTTTATGAATGAATGTAATTAAACAGTTGTTTAACCCTGCCTCATAATCTCAGCTGAGATCTCCAATGCAGTCTGCAGTAGGTTTTGTAGGGTTATCTAGGTTACCTAAAAATGTAGTTCTGGAACATAATTTAGTGCTGTGGTTTGACCCTGGTTGGATGCCAGCCCACAAAAGTCGCTCACTCACTGTCCTCTGCAGCTGCTCAGAGGAGAGAAAATTTAACAAAGGGTTCATGAGTTAAGGACTGTGAGAAGATACTCATCAGTTACCATCGAGGGCAAAATAGGCTCAACAATAAAATAAAGTTATTGTTAAAAATATCAGACCAGGATAATGAGAAGTAAAATAAGTCCATAAAACCACCTTCCCCCCACCCCTCCCTTCATGGCTTTACCTCCTACCCCAGTGGCACAAGGAGACAGGAGGGTGGAGATTTCAGTCAATTCATCAGCCATGGCTTCTCCTGGTGCTCAGGGAGAGGAGTCTTTCACTGTTGCACTGTGGAGTCCCTCCCACAGGAGACAGTTCTCCATTAACTTCTCCAACGTGGCTCTGTCTCATGAGCAGCAGCTGCAGCACATTGCTGTTGCAATGTGAGCCCATCCCACAGGCAGCAGTCCTCCCCAGACTGCTGCAACATGGGTCACTCTTCCATGGGGTTCTTCACAGACAGGCTGCTCCAGTGTGGGCTCCTCTCTCCATGGGCCTCCCACAGGGTCCCAGCTTCCACTTAGGCATCCACCAGCTCTGGTGTGGGTCTCCTCCAGGGGCTGTGGGTGGATCTCTGCATCCCTGTGGATCTCTGTGGGCTGCATGGGCACAGCTGCTTCACCATTGTCCTCATCACAGGCTGCAGAGGAATCTGGGCTCTGGCACCTGGAGCACCTCCTCCCCCTTCTTCACCACTGACCCTGGTTGCTCTGTTGTTGCTCTGACATGTTCTCACCCCACTCTTCTCTAGTCACAACCTTTCTTTCGATTTCTTCCTCAGTATGTTATCATAGAGACATTACCACCATCCCAGTGCTGGCCAGCAACATGTCCATATTTGAAGCCATCAGGATGTGCCAGATGTTGTGGAAGCTTCTGGAGCTTTTCACAGAAGTCACTTCTATAGCACCCCTGTTGCCAAAAACCAGGCCATGTAAACCCAATACACTTAGGAAATGGAAGAAATTAATAATGCACAGTTGTTGAGCAAAAACACTATGTGTTGAGCAAAGTTATGTGGAGCTGGCTGGCTTTAAACAAATCAGTTGTGCTTCCTCTCCACTACGGTCAGCCAGCACCAGCCAACATCCCAAGCCAGCACATCAATTGCTGCCTGGCTCTGCATTCTCTGTGGACATTGAATTTGGTGTTGCATCACATCACCCTAAAAAGATTCCCCTTTTTATAGTTAAGAAAGGGGTTGCGTGAAAATAAAAACACATGAAGATTTCGTTTGGACAGCAGTGAGCATTATGGGCAATTAAGTCTGTATTTGTAACTTACAGAGCAGGTTTGTTAACTGCAGAGCAGGGCACACTGTAGTACATTTATCGCTTAATCTTCAGAAGATTCTTTTAAAGGAGAATCTTGGTCTTGTGGGTATAGAATCTCCAGTTCTCTGTTTACCAGAGCTTACGGCCAGACTCACTTTGCTACATCGAATAGATTAATAATGATACAAGCATCCAAGGGAAGGGGGCAAAAGGGAAAGTTACAGAGATCCCTAACAGACGTTCCACCAAACTCCTTATTAGGAGCTGACAGTTCTGGTGGAATATTAACAGACCTGACAAGTTTCTGCTCTAAAGTTCCAGCTGGCAAAATACATTGATGGTTCTAAGGTGGTTTAACTTTCGTCCAATTATTCCTAGGCTTTGGCAGCACGTTACCAGTGCAATAAACAAAGGTGATCAACACAAGGCGACACAGGAAAAGTTTGTGCTGGAAGAGGAGCAGAGGAATGCAGCCCGAGAGCGGAGGGAAAGTGGCACGGAATGGAAACCGCTGCTGTTCCAGCACGATGCCAGGAGCAACGAATGGCACTACAAATACGAGGAGTGAGTGCTGAGCTGGGAGTTCTCAACACATCTCATTGCCTGAGTTCCCAGGGATGCAAGCAGGGCTACAGACCTGTAATTAGAGCCCTGCCATTCCCTAAAACCAGGTCGAGCTTGCCCTTTCTGAGCTTCGTGTCATCACTAGAATACATAGTCATGGTACTAATTGGGAATAGCTGGAAATGAGGGCTTGGCAATGGAAAACCCACTGTGTCATTGATGTAAATTCCTATTGCTGCAATCAAGTGCGGAGTCATTTAGCAGAGATTTTCTGCACTGTTCAAAGCAGAGTTAACAACTGTGCTCTTCTCCCCTGGGCAAGAAGGGCAAAGCCTCTGGAGACTGAACCCCCTCACTTATTGCAAGGAACTGCAAATATGCAGGGAACTATCTCTTAGTCCTGCCACTGCATCTAGGAAGTCTGGCTAGTGTCAAGGATGATTGCCTGCCCTGATACATGTGGGATTAGTATATTTGGCTTAACATACCTAATGTGGGATTCTTGCTTTTCTGATGAATGTTTTTTCATTTGGTCTCAAAAGTCTTAGACCTTGGGATCCTTTGAACGACATTGCCCAATTTGAGAAGGATGGAATACTTCAGACAATGGAAAGACACTTATCCACAAGGATGTCAAACCACAAAGCAACATGCATAAACAATCAAATTACACGACACAAGGTAAAAAGCCTGTTTTGGGGATTATAATATTCTTTATGATTGTTTAGATACACAGCCCTTTTTCTGCAGCATTTTCATGTAAGCACAGCATAGGCTGAAAGCTTTGTTTTGGATAAATGTATCTTGTGACCATAGACCTGCAGTATTATGTCATCATTAGCTCCAAAGAATTGTAATTACTGATTGACTCATTCTATCAATTTTGGCATTTTACTTCCACTCGATGTTAGTGACAGTGAATTTTGCACATACTGAGCTGAACTTCACTGTTCAGAGTTTCCAAAGCAGAAAACTTCCCATAGGTTTTGGAGTACACAGCAGAGATGCCCTGATTTCAGTTTCAGCCTTGCCATCAGCCTTTATCACTCACTCTCTCTCAGACAAGACAAGAAACGTCTTTCCATCCTTTCCCTTACATGGAGATAATATTCTCCAATTTCAGTGCTTTCATCTTTGGAGCCATACATGCCATTCCTAACACACTTTGGAAATGTAGAGCTGCTAAGTATAACCCATATTACACTGAAAATCTTGTATCTTATTATGTACATAGACTTTCCTTTTATAATACCTCACATCTGAATGTCTCTGATTCAGTGGGGAAATTGAGATATGTAACTGCTTTTCAGGCCCTTCAAGTGAGAAGTTTGAATAAATGTGTTTGGTTTACTCATCTGAGAGAGAGGGAGATGTAAGAGTGAGCAGGGCTTTGCACCACTAATTAGTGGTTTGCCATCAGTCTCATCTGTTTCTGTTTGGAGCCAGGATTATTAGAAAGGCAATTGAGACGGATTCTCGTGTCCCCTAACTACCACTATTCTGTAAAAACCTCAAATTTAAAACCCGTCACCCAGTGAAAATACACACATCTAACCCACTACACATTTATGATTTCTAACACATTATTTATATTTAAAAATCTTCTCCAAGGTTTCAGGTCCAGTGCAGTGTTTTCCAGGGGGTCTGTGCCTGGAAGCATAGAAAGCTCAAAAACTCCAGTTCCCTGAAATCCAACAGGGAGAAACTTTCCTAAGTCAAGAAACTAGGCATAAAAATTCTGTGATGTTTAGATCCTTCGTGAACCTTCTGAAAAATCTTTGCTGGGGAATTTGATTCTAATTTTTTCTTCTTTTCCGACTTTATCTTACGTACCTGTCTGAGTTGGGTACACAACTCAGCAAATGAGCTATAAGGTTCATCCATAATATGTGTCAGTTAAAGCTATAAGAAGGATAATTTGGATGGGTGTCTTTAAGAATGTTGTCATTTGGGGAAATGCTTCTGTATGATGTGTGTGTATAATATACTTAAGTGTCTGCCAGAGTCCAACTACTAGGAGTTTCTGAGAAAGCAATCAAACTTCACAATCTCACACATATTTCCCAGCACCCAAAGTTCTTTTGTTTAAAGCAAACACACATGTCTTCAATGTGTTAGACTGAGTCACTTTTTACCCCTGTTTCATACAGAGGTCTGCCAAAGACTGCAGGCACCGCAAAACCAGTGATCAGCCCTCCAACCACAGCCAGAACACAGAGAGCAGCTGTTCAACACCAGAGTCAGTACAGGAGCTCTCAGATGATGATGGCAAGTATTTGGGTGTCACTGGGTCAGGCTTTAATGTCCTTCCTTTGGTACTTTAAATCTTGAGCCAGCCCTGGGACATTTCTGGTCCAGTTAATACCATGGGCCAATAGCCCACAGGCAGCACAGAGAACGTTCTGCTTTTCTGTTCTCTATATGCGCTGTTTGTCGTTCTGCCTTACAACAAGGACTTCCCAATTCCTGGCAAAATTGGTTCAAAATTCCAGTCAACACATGGGAAACAGGCTGTGCTTCTCTTTTCTCTGCCTTTATTAGAGATGACCCTGAATGTTTGAGAGAGGGGGCAGGTGTGAGCACTCCTTTCTCCTCCCCTCAGCTGAGGAGCACTGTTGCCTTAGAGCTGACTGAGAAGCACATTGAGCCAGAGTCACACAACCTGTTACAGTGGCCTGGGTCTTCTGGGTGGAGGATTCTGTCCCCTGTCTCCTTCTCCCCATGTTTCCTCCTGAAAGTGTCCCCCCTAGCAGTGACAATTAGATCACAGCCACCCACTTGCTGTGTTGTGTTTCATCACTACCATCAGAATGGTGCTGCAAAACATAATTGTCCTTCAATACTTTGCCATAGGGTTTGAAAGCCTGTGCACTCAGTGTGGGAAAGAAATGAATCACCTGAAGGAAATTCACTTAGCTGTCTTATCCCTACAGAAAGCCCAACAGGACATACACAGGTAACCATTTTCTGTCATGAATCAATGATTTTAATGGGCTAAAGGTAACTTGGGGCATTTAAATCCTTACTGTGGCCTTTGGAGTGTCTCTGTGAGCTGTAGGAGTGCAGTTCAAGTTGTTGCAGGTAAAGTAACCAATCAACACACCAGAAAGACAAACACACACCCTGCTTGGAACAGTGAGGAGGAAATCTCTTCTTAACAAACACCCTTTGTGGGCAAAAAGCATCACCTCAGCATGTTACACAACTGCTGGCTGAGAGGGGCTGGACCAGGCCCTGGCTAATAAATCTCTGCCAGTCAAGAACATGTGAGGTCTCCCTTCCAGCCGAGCATATTAGGAACTTCCTCAGTTTGCTATAGGAATGTGGAGTTGTGGTCTGAAAAACTGGGCTTCGTGGTGAAAAGCACTAAACTCCAGGTTTTTGTACAAATTGCTGTTTGCCATCTGAGGGCAGCAGTAACCACACCTGCTGCTGACAGAGGGCTTTGCCCTGCAGACTCCTGTGGAGAGGTGTTAACTGCTACTTCTGCTCCAGGGAGCCCTGCTGATTCCCCTCTGTGTGAGGAGTATTACCCAGCCCTCCCAAGGCTTCAGCGAGGTCCATTCTGGATATCACATATTATACCACTTCTGGATGCCAGAGTCATTGGTGATCTGGTTTTAGCTTCTCTTCAGCTCCTGAGGGTGTCCAGGGCAGGCCTTGCATTTGGGAAGGTTAGGCCATAGGTTAAACTCACAGGGTTATGAGTGGATGCTGGATGAAGAGATTTCTTGGGGTTTGTGCCTTTGCCATGCCAACCAGCTGTAGCCAAAAGCACTAATCTTCCTGTTAAAAAGGGGGAGGTAAAGTCTGGGGGGGGCCACACTGCTCTGCCCCTGAGGGTGTCACCAAAGTACAGGGGTCCCTCCTGGTGTGGAAGTTCTGGATATACACACCTATGAAGGCACACCTCTCTCCAACAACACAAATAATCATATTACTTTCTTTTGCAGAAACCTCAGTTCTCTGAACAAAAAGTCCTTCCAAAGGAAGGCCTCTTCTGACAGCTTCTTCCTGGACTCTCGCTGTTGGTTTCTCCTCTGCATCTTTCTTACGTGTCAACTCTTCATTAATTATGTCTTCAAATAAAATCACTACCTTTGGCAGCAATAATGAGCACTGGCTGCAGGAGGGGGCCACTCGCGCAAGGAGCCCAGCGAGGCACCAAAGCACTTTAGAACCAACATGGCAGAGGTGGAAGGAAGTGGAAAAACGAGGTCAAAAAGGGACCTAGGAACCTGCAAAACTTTGTTCCTGCAGATTATGTCATTTTTGCCTTTTACATGTACATCTTCAAGGACCTCTTAACCTGTATGGGCCTTAATGCTGAAGCCAAATGTAGCTTTAATTGTGCAATTTGTTTTCTTTTCTATGTTTTGTCATTTTCTGATGCAATTAATAATTACCCAGCAGTATTGGTAACCCCAAAATGGTAATCACCTCAACATTTTGGAAAAGTCACGGCAGCCTGGGTTATAGCTCCAGGAGTGAGGGAGAGCAGTAAAGAACTGATGTCCACGGTGCCTGTCCGACTGCCTTTAATTACAGCCGGGAGCACATTTGGTCCAAAAAATCCAGCCCCGGGATATTAAGTTATGATCTGTTTAGTCAGCCTAATGGGACCTCAGGATGTGTTTTATTTTCCATTCCACTGAAACTGTAAATATACACAATTTCCTAGAGCCATTCTTCTTTAGGAAACGGGAAGTACTCAGTGAGAGCTCCTCGTTTGGTTATGGAGCTGACTGCTGTCCTGGGTGTGGCCCATCGAGTGTGATGTCAGACACGCACGCCTGTTTGCAACACCTGGTCACTTACTATTATTGTTATTATTTGCTATATGGCTGTTTTATAATATCACACACTAGCATTGTAGAGAGAGATCCACTGCCCCAGCGTAGATGAGAAGGATGGGAGCGATGTAGATGTACGTGTGTTCGGTCTTAGGCACTTTTATTGTCAAAGGTCAGGAAAGAGAGAGGGCTTTGCCACTGCATTGTTCAACCCTGTTAATAGTCTTCCTATTTTACACCATTTTTAAAAGATTTGCAATATTTTCTTTAGACTGCAGACAGTACTAAGCCTTTCTTTTCTGGCCTGAAGTAGTTCCAAGTGGTAAGTACTGCTATATATACAGCCTTAAAATACTTAGTGGTGGTGCCAGTCTGGGCTATCTTTCAATGTAAATGTTCCCAAATTTTTAAGTACATTCCTCATCATATTCCCTGGTTAGGGAAAATCTGTTTGTGCTTGATATGTTGAAATAAAACTACACACAACTTTCAGCGTTAGTCTATCTGACAAATTATTTTTGGGTTTGTGTTTGACAGTATTTTACAATTAAATCGCTTTTTAGAGGAAAATCTACCGGAAATTGCATCCAACAATGTCAGACCTGGGCCATAAGTTAGAACAGTGTTGTGGGTTTAGTATTGGCTAAATTGTCAGTACACTTATTAGAATTATTAATTCATTTTTTGCTGTGAGATAGGATTAGGAGGAAGGCAAAATAGGCTTAAACTTGAAAGGGTACAAAGAAAAACTTTATACTAGAAACTATTTTAAAAAATCAGAATAAAACTTTTAGAATACCTTTTTTCTTCATTTTTTTTCTTTTATACTGACAATGTACAGAAAATTAATTAATCATTTTAAAAAAAGTCTTTCACTAATTTATTTGGGAGAGGAGATTTTTACACAAGAAATAGTTTTTCATGGCCTCGATGTCACAGTGATTAGCTGCCTGTGAGAGTGGAAATTTGATCATTGTGTAAAAATCTCTTCTTTGACTAACAGTTTTTTCACAACCATTATTGAGGATTATATTAACTTGTGGGGCACACTTTAAGGATTATAACAGTTTAAACAAAAGCTTTCTTCATCTTTGAAAACAGAGGGGTTTTTTTCTTCTTCCCTGGAGGGCAGCAAGAGTTTTTATTTTTCTTTAATTTATTTAAACTTATGGGATTATAGTCATTTTAGTACTTTTTAATTCTAGTAGTAGTGTCTCTGTTTATATTTACAGTTAAAACATTTATTTACCTTATAATATATTTTAATGTGTTATAGGGAAACAAGAATCTCCTTTTTATAGTTTGAAAAAATTTCAGTCCACGACTTTTTTCCTTTCTTCATCTGGGACTTGACTTTTTCTTTTGTTTGACCTCGGGATTTTTATGTTGGTTTTGTGCTTATCTTTATTTTGGTTCTTTTCTTTCACTCAGGAGAGAGAACAAAGTGTTTGTAAATTTTATTCTGGGCAGTGAGAGAGTTAATATTTTGCCTCGGTCTGCAGATGGCTATGTGATTTTTATTATTTTTTTCCGGGCCGCAGACGGGAATTATTTTATGATACAAAGGTTTTTTAGCCGTAAGATCATACTTTTTATGCTATGATGGAATGCTGGACTATGCTCTTAGCAGGGACCAGGCAGAAATAGTAGTGTGTTGCTCGGCTGTATTCTGTTCGGGAGGGGGAAACCCGGCTCCTTTGCGGTGCCCGGCATCACTGAGCCCCTGCCCGGAGCCGTTCCCAAGGTGTTAGTAGCGGCATTTCTGCATTTCTGCAGCGCTGGCGGAGGAGGAGGGAGGGGGAAGCAGCCAAGATTTCAGCGGCCGATGGTTCCTCCCTCCCCTTTCCCTGCTTTAGCAATCGCTGGGGCCCAGCCCTGCCGGGACGGGCCCCCCTCCCTCGGCCCGGCAGCGCGGAGGGGCCAGGCCAGGCTGTTCCCTGTACTGAAGCCGGAAAGGAAAAAGAGCTTTCCTGAAGTTTGTTCATTTTAAAATATGAATTTCACAGAGGCCTATCCATTTTTTTTCCATTGGTTTAACCGTTGAAAACAAATACAAAAATGGTTTAATCATTTAAGCAAAAAGTATCACTAATTGATTTTTGTCCGACATAAAGGAAATCTAGCTGCCCTCTCAGAAAAAAATCGCTTCCTTAAGATGTTTTTAGTGTCAAACCAGGACAAACAGCAATAGCAGTTTGAATTTCATCACGGGCAGCTGGCTGCACAGCACTGACTCCTTCTTTGGCTCACAGGCGGGCCAGCCCGACCATCAGCCCCGCACTGGCCGCGCCCGGCTTGCCCTCACAGGTGGGCAGCGGCCAGCCCCAAAACCCTGGAACTGACTCCTTCCTTGCCTCACAGGCGGGCAGGGCAGCCGTCACCTGCATCATCAGCCCCGCACTGGCCGCGCCCTGCTTGCCCTCAGAGGCGGGCAGGGCAGTCAGCCCCTTCATCAGCCCCGCACTGACGGTTGCCCCCACTCGCCCTCCCAGGCGGGCACGGCACAGCCGGCCCAGAGCCCAGCACTGGCTGCTTCCTCCTTGCTTGCCTTCACAGGCGGGCAGGGCAGCAGCCAGCCCCAAAACCCTACACGGACTCCTTCCTTGCCTCACAAGCAGCCAGCTCCACACAGCACTGACTCTTTCCCCCTTTCTCTTTGAGAGTTTCCTTCTTTCTTCTGCATGACCGGCTAAACCTAACCTGTCCCGTAACCGGCCACCTGACCGTCCCCGGCACGACCACATGTCCCTTCCTCTTTACAGCACAGCCAGCACATTCCATCTCCTACTCTAACTGATGGACAGCTAAACCACACTTTTATAACACCCACCGTCATTGGACAGGTAAGGCTATTTCCCCACTCTGGTAATCAGTAGAGTTGTATTTCATGGGGGAAAGTTGCCTTCTGCACAGTTCTTACAAACCATCCTCCCACAGAAATTCTCTTATAATTTTAGCAACTTCCACAGATGGAGAAGCGGTTCCCTTGATTTTCACTGTTGTACATGCAAATGCAACAACTTGTTTTGGACTTGGGGAACTTTTATATCAAGGACTTGAGGATAGTGAATAGATTGTTCCACAGAGAGAACTGCAGCTCTCTGATATGAACAGGCAGTATCTGGAAGCTGACATTCAGGAAACTGATCACAAATAGAAAAGGGTGAGAGTGGCTTTGTTATTAGCAAAAGTCTGCAGAAAACCAAAGTATTCTTCATCCTTGAAAAATATCAACATTAGTGATCCACACTGAATGCCTTTTTGAAAGATGTCATCCTAGTCACCTTTTCTGAGGAAGTCTGACCTGTGCCATATGTGGTGTAAAACTCAGTGAGAGGCTGTTACCTCTGCCTGCCAGGCTGTGCCAAGTCCTGCGTGCAGCTTCAAAGTGTTTGCCTCGAAGTTCCTATACATCCAAGTGTTTGGATGTAAAGCTGTGCAAACACATCCAGTGATCTCTCCTTTGAATGCTTCAGCAAGTCAGCACATCTCCAGCCTGTCAGCACAGCCTTCCTCATCAGACTCATCCTGCTTTGGGACCATGTGTTTGAGTTATGGATAGGAGCTTCTCCACTTCTCTAGAGCTGCTTACATCCCTTGGGTACAACTGCATCCTGGCTTTGGGAAATGGTTACCAAACAATAACCCAAGGAAAAAAAACCAAACAACTCAAGCTCCCCTGAACCAAAGAGAGCAGTGGCGAGCAGGAAGCCTTCAGCAGGTGTAAATGTGAGTGCAGGAAATTGTTTGGGTTATTTCCATTTTACTGAACTATGCACTCACAGGGATTTCACTGGGACTTCTAAATGCAGTTAAGTAAAATAAACGCTGTTACCACAAGAGTAGCAGTTCAGTGAAAGAAACGACCAACCCATACAAGTTAATTAAGCATCAGCAGGAGAAGAGTTTCCAAAGTTTAGGGCTGCTGCCGCAGAGGATTAAAAAGTAATCCCAAAAGGAACAGCCTATGAATCCATATACTATCAATTTCAATCCAATTTCAGTATCTGGAGGTCAATGTTCCTACATGCCAGTTACATGGGAAATGAAAAGTATTTTCGAGGAAAATCATGGCTAGAAATGTTATTTCTCTGGGAGGAGTACTGAGGAGAAACGTGAGAACCCTTTTAAGGCTTTAGAAAACCCAGCTACATTCGCTTCATTTACACACTGTTGGAAAACTAATGCTTACAGCCTTTCCCTCTGCTTTCCGTGATCAGAATGGGCAGCACATATACAAATGGAGATTTCCTGCGGTTTCTGGAAGCACCAGAGCGGCAAAGAATGGTCGGCAGCGCTCCGGGGCCTCTGCCCCGCCTCTCGGAGCTAGCCACTTCCCCACACCCCCTCCGGAAACAGGCCGAGCGCCACGGGAGCGTGCAAAGCCATGGCCAGTACCATGGGAGCCGGGCGAGCGCTGGGGCTGCTGTTGCAGGTGAGTGTTGGGTGGGACTCCGGCCGCGGCCACCGTCTGCAGGTACGGGCTCGCCCTCCGCCTGCCCGCTGTGAGTGCCGGCTGTCAGCCGTCCGCAGCCAGAACGTAAATTTAGCTTTTTGAGGGGCAAAAAGTCTTCCTACAGCTCTCGTGGGAGGGAGCCCTTCTGGGTTTTTCTTGTTTTCTTCTTTTCTTTCCCCTTTCTTCTTCAAGAGACTTTAGTAACTTTCCCGAACTTTTTGTCCGTGTTTGGCGCGGACACGTGTTTGTCCCGGGAAGCCTGCGGCTGCCGCTAACTCAGCGCCCTTCAGGGATGCCGGCACATTTCACGGCTTTGCATCCTCGCTCACTCGCCGCTGCCGCATTCCGCCTCTCCTCGGAGAAAAAAAAAAAAAAAAAGTTACAAGTCAGGAGTGAGTTCTTTAATAGTCCTCATGTTCTTTAACTATCCCACCTCCCCACAGTTACAGGGAAGGTTTTCAGTCTACCAGTGGGAGAATATAAAGAGCAGGACCCTCTTGGTTTTAGTTTAGAAGTTGCCCGCTGGTGGCAATTAGTGGCGGGGCGCTCGGCGGCCGCCCCTTCCTCTCCTGCTTTTGTTCTAGACGTTTTTCTCGTGTGAGCCTTGTGAGGGCTGTGACTCAGGTGTCCCTGAGCGCAGGGAATGAACGAACCTGCGCTCGCCTCCCTGGAAGCACCTGCCCCCGCCCTGCGGAGGCGCCTACGCGGGAGCGCTGCCGGCGAGTGCGCGACCTGCATGCTTCTTTTGCATTAAAAAAAAAAAAAAAAAAAAATCATTCCCAATGCTCCTGAAGTAGCGCTGTTGATGACTCGGTTTGCCGTCTGCCTAAAATTAGAGCCAGTGGAACGTGTTGTATGTGGAGCGTTTCCTCAGCTTTGCTGGAGCGAGACTAGCACCGATGAATTTAGAAATGGGGGAAGGGAGAAAGGAATCCCTTGCGCGCTGCAGAAACTTTGACGCCTGCAGTTCAAATGCAGTGATCTAGTAGACGGAAAGCAAGTTTACATGAAGGCAGGAATGTGTGGCAATCGTTGCCTTAATTCCATCAGCCGCTGTGTGGTGCTGCCTTAACCGCAGTTTTGTGATGGCAATTACTGCTGTGAGGAGCACTTAGCAGAAATTAGTTTGGGTTTCCTCTGTGGCTTCCCACGAACTTCTGAATGTGTTTCCAAGTCTTTACAAGTTCATGTTCTCAAGGTGGTTATCGTGTCCTGGGAGGATGAATCACTCAAGATGCCTCTTTGCCTGCTCTGTAGGTTGTGCTGCTGACCATGCCTGGAGCCCAAGCGAGCTGTGGGGAGAGTGAGTATCCCCACGAAGGTCTCTGTTGTGTATTGTGTGAAGCAGGTAAGGCTTTGAGCATTACAGCTGATAGCTATTGTTTCTTATGTTGCATCCTGTGAAAGTGTAAGCCTGATTGGAGCTATGATGAGTTCTTGGTGCTGTTTGTAGTGAGACCCCCTTAATGTAACAGGAGATGCCTGGGAGAGGTGCTTTGGCATCGAGCCAGGAAGCCTCTGCTTGTGGTTGAGGATCAAGTTTTTGAAGTCAAGTGATTTAGTTAGTGCTACAGGAATTCTACTATTTCTGTGTCTGTAGGCAATACTTCAGTATGGTTTTGCTTTCTCCTCCATGCTCAAGGTGTGGTAGAGTTAACAAGTTTTGTACCAAGAAGAAACCTCTCCTTAGTATCAGAAGCTTATGGTGCATTGAGGTGGGATTCAGACAAAGGAGGAAAAGAGTTAATTGAAAGCAATTTTCTGTGGGCATGCCCTATTGCTTCAGCCATGGTGTCATCCACTGCAGTGACTCATCCTTGTCCCAGCTGAGGCCTTGCTGGATGCCTCCTTTTGCACCTCTCCCTGTCTGAGTGGCCAATTGCAAATGTGCCTCCTGCCTCTCCCGTGCTGCTCGGTTCTTGTGGCACGGATTTGCAAGGAAGGGTTGACCTCTCCCCAGTAATGTGTGTTTGAATATCCTGGTTTAGCCCCTTTGTCTGTCTAAAGCTCTCCTGAGATTGCTGCTATTTCTCTTCTTCCACAGGTACTTTTGTTGCTGATCACTGCAGTGCTTCCCATTTGAGAGGAAAATGTGACCCTTGCAAGGAAGGAAAAGGCTTTACTGCCCATGCAAATGGCTTGGAGGGATGCGTGCCTTGCAGACAGTGCAAAGAAGGTACCAAACCTTATGAATCCTGATGAAACCTTTAACCATTTCCCCTTTTTTAATGTGGAAAACCTGGTCTTCATGGAGCATATTGAACGTAAAAGTAAATTGCCTTTATGGCCTGAGTATAATCTTTGCACTTTTTAACTTATATTTTCTTTTTAGATCAGATAACCCTGAGTCCCTGTACTCGGACACGGGATGCTGAATGCCAGTGCAAACAAGGGTATTCGTGTGCTGATGAGGCCTGTGAAATATGTGAGAGAAACAGTCCAAGGTAAGTTTGAGAATAAGTCGCTATTTTCCTTCTAGGCAGTGCTAGAGCTGTGGCCCAATCTGTGGCAATAGCTAACACATCATCAGGCTGTAAGTAATTGCCCTGAAACCAAATGGCATTATTCATGCATTTAAGTTTTAGGTGTTAAAACCTGTGATGTTGAGTCCTAGAAAGACATGGACTTGGGTATCGCTGTGCTTGTTGCTTATGGTTGTAAATTTGCATTTTTTGTCTTCATGTTGGTATTTCCCCAGAAACACACTTGAATGAACTTTCTCACACCCAGCTGAAAAGTTTGGGATTTAGAACTGCCTGTTGAAGGAAACTTAGTGTGCATGAGTAATGCCTGTACTCAGTGGTTTTGTTTGCCCCCCTGCTCTTAGAAGCTAACATACATGAATTTTATCTGCTTTGCTTTTATTTTTATTTTGTAGTCTTATCTTGGATTGTTTAAAGGTGCACTTCTATCAAAGTTTATGCACGTCCCACTTATGGTTCTAAGCTGTGTCTGATAAAGAACCAGGCCTGGGCAGAGCTATGTATTGCTCTGGCAATGTTGATACAACCTTGTGTTCCCATCCACTTCAGGCATCCGGGCGGCAAAGAAATCTTGCAGAATTCCACTGATGCTACGGACACAGGCGTACCCAATCAAGGTCTGGCACACAAATCCCACTCAGCTTGTTTTGTTGGGTCTGTGGCTTCGGGTTAATAACATCAGGGCAGTCTGTAAAACAGTGTTTTCAACTGCTGTAACATATTTAACAGCAGCTGCGTTTTAGTCTGGGAGTCACTTGCTAATGACAAGTTCTCAAAGGTGTTAAAGGGACAAACCACCTTAAGTTTCACTTGGTGAAAAGCTACATGTGTTGCCAGGGTTCTTCAAGTTTCAAAGGTGGCACAGTTGAAAGTTATGGGTAGTGCAAAGATGTTGACTCTTCTGCTAGGAACGTGCACTGTCCATGCTACAGCACCTGAAGCTTGTTACCATCTTATCTTGCAGACTTACCTCCCCTTAAGTGTCTCTCAGAAAACCTTGTAGAAGTTGTATTGCAGCTCTCTGCAGAATTCCCTGCTGCCTTTGGAATCGTGATGTGCAGTGCAAACAAGTACTTACATGCTCAGGGAGCTAGGGAGTCCCAGTGCCTTTTCCAGGACGAACTGTCTGGGTTGTTGTTTTGGTTTGGGCCTAGGTTTTTCTCTAGGACTGTAAGGAATATATTTTTGGGGAACTGTTTCAGTACTAATTTTATTTTGTTTTTCTTACTTTGCAGGGACAAGAGCTCTTTTTGGGTTTGTGGGGGGTTTGTTTTTCCTTTCCTCTTTGCCTGTGAAGTTTTTTTCCCATTGACATGCTAAGAAGCACTGATGGTTAGTCCTTGAGACTAGGGCAGGATAAACTGCCTGTTTTCTTGAGTATTTCTCTCAGAGGTGGGAGGGGGATGCCCCGAGATTCAAAGCAGGGAAAAACAGAGTGATGGGGGGCAGTTGCTCGCTCTTGGCTTTGGAGAAGGACGGTCGCTGGTAACACTACCCTCCAACGCCAGGAGCTGCCTCTCTGCTGTTGGACCCCACACTCCTACCCTGCTGGAATGCCCTCCCGCTTTCAGCTTGCTGTTTACAAGCGTCCCTCCTCTCCTCCATCCCTTCCTGTCTGGGACAGAGCTACCATCACTCCAGCGTCCCTGCAGCCACGTGGGGACTATCGTACCTGCCCATCAGGAGCTGGCTCTAACTGTAACTGCACCAAAGGTAAAAATGCCTGCGGCTGAGAGAACTGGATTACTGCTCTGTTTCTTGTTAATTCCAGACTTGTTGTTATTTATTTGCCTTATATATATACTAGTAAAGAACGGTTATTCCTATCCTCATATCTTTTCCTGAGAGCCCCTTAATTTCAAAATTATATTAGTTCAGAAGGAGAGGATTTATTTTCTCCATTTCAAAGGAGGGCCCTGCTTTCCCTGGCAGACACCTGTCTTTCAAACCAGGACAGGGTTATTCTGGCTCTGTTTGGCTTGGGTTTATTGTTCTTGGCTTGTTAATTGTTCTTGCAGAACTGAGAGAGCCCTCTGATGTGTGTTGTGTTGTGTTCTGTCACACAGCAAACATTAGCTTGGCTTTTAAAACAGAAGGGTTTCTTTCCATAGCCCACATACATACTTTCCCCTTAATTTTCAGCCAATACCTGCATTAAACAGCAGCAGCAAGAAAGGGTTTGGCACCTAAGAAGCAGCAGGACAAACAGGTTTTCTACTAAGGGGTCTTGAAATTAGCTAAAGGTGTTGGTGCACATCTCAGAAGTGATCGCCTAAGGCAGGGTACCATCCAGTAAAGGTGGTCTAGAGAAAGGCTTCATTGGCTGGTATGTTTCTTTGGCAGGGCTACTGAAGAAGAAGTTTTAACCACTTTGCTAGGCTGACCCCCACAAGCAAAACCCATCACTTGGACATCCAGCACAACAATTTGCAGGGTACAGGTGGATGTGTGGGAGTTTCATGTGCTCTTCCACGTGAGGGGATATTTGACAGAGAGATCTCTCACTCTGACATACACCTCATTCAGTAAAGTAGACTACACTGCTGCAATGCAGACTTGTTTTAAAATTTCTTTCCAAAATTTGTACCGTTCTTATTCTTGAAGTCATGGCTACACTCTACTCCCATGCAGAAAAGTCATGCTCCAAAGTAAAACAGTTCACCACCAGCATTACAAATGCAGCAATAATCTTGTTTCAGCATATTTTACAATAAACTGGAAGCCTTATAGCTCTAA